>JAESUZ010003727.1:0-51599 GCA_017311185.1 Proteles cristata cristata
TATAATTCACTGTACAAATAACAATGTTGCGTTATCTACCGCATAGGGTTGTTGTGAGGACCAGACAACCAAATATACTGGATAATTATTTCCTGGAATTGTGGAAGAGCACAGATGATAGTGTGGCAGGATTACTAAGGTAAGAAGTAGGAACAAGAGAACTAGCATTGTATCAAGTCTATGATATTATACATAAACCACAATGCCATCATTACTTCAGAAGCCAAAAGAAAGGTTGAGGAAATGGATTATCCTGAGCCCACATTGTGCAAATCCTTTCTTACTCCCCCCTCCATTTTGATAGGTCAGAAACATGAGAGCTGAAGGCAGCTGGAGCACAAGGTAATGGAAGCACAAGCATGATGTCTCCTCTCTGACCTTTATGCTGCCTCATAGCACTCCACAACCTCAGTCCCAGAAAACAATGAAGCAAGATTAGTGGCTATGTGCAGGTGACTCTTCCTTCCTTACATCATCCTGCTCAGGTTAATAATCCTCATTCACCATCCAATTGATTTTCTATTCAATTCACACAGCACATCTTGGAAGCTCATATGTAACAAGAGCCTTCTATTTCCCTCTTCTCATGCAAGTCCTCATTGTTCAAGGGAGGACTTGAAAAGGAGGACATGGAGGCTATTTTTGTCCCATTGAGCCTCTGGTAAACATAGATTCCTAGGCTGACTAAGCCATGAGGCTGACCCAGGCTACCAACTCTCTGAGGCTTCTGGCCTTGGTCTTTAGTTGAAATTTCTTTCTTTATGCCTTTGATTCTTTTTCCATTATGTGTCCCTGGTAACAATAGAACAAGAGAATTTTCTAGAATATTATTTTTCAAATAATGCCCTTACCTACTGCCTTGTAATGATCAGCACAGTGATCTAATGTTCATTGTCACTTATATCCTTACCACATTACAGAAACCTCTTCATCTTTCCCTTTTCCATGCATGAGATGATTTCCATGCATGACTGATTTCCCCGTTGTTTTAGTTATTCATTGCTGCACAACAAATCACACCAAATGTTAGTGGCTAGAACACCACACATTTATTACCTCACAGTGTCTGTGGATTGCACATCTATAGATGGCTTAGCTTTGTTCTCTGTCTCAGAGTATCCCACAAATCTGCAAACAAGGTAATGGACTGGGCCACAGTCACCCCCAGGTTCTACTGGGATAGGGTAAGCTTCCATGCTTACTCAGTGGTGATATCAGGATTCAGGGCTGTTGGACTAAGGGCCTCAGTTTGTCACTGGCTGATGGCTAGAGGACACCCTCTCTTCCTTGCCACATTGGATCTCCATAGAACAGCTCAAAACATGTAAGCTGGCTTCATAAATGTGAGCAAGTGAAAGAGAGCAAGAGAGATGGAGTGTACATACACAGTGGAAGTCAGTCTTTTATGACCTAACCTCAGAAGCGAAATCCCTTCATTTTTGTTGATCTCTATTAGTTAGAAGCAAATCATTAGATCCAGTCCACAAACTAGGGGAGAAGACTGTACAAGGGAAGGGGATTACATAAGGGTATGAATGAATACTGAAAAGTGGGAATCGTTGGAGTGGGTGGAGAATTTCAGAAGGCTGCCTATCACAATTATCCTGCATTGGGTATCCTGAGAATTCTGAGATTTTTGCTCTTTTTCCTAGAATATCCCAGTCTTAGAGTAGTTTCTACTCATTGTCTCTTAAGGGTTTTTACTTCTTTTAACCAGAAATTTCCTTTTATAGTGTAACAACTTAATTCATCCCATCCTCAGATGTCTTAGGCCCTTTAATCTGGCAGAATTCCTTATTCTCCTACCCACAACTTTTATTTCTTGAACTCCACTTCCCTCACAGGATTATTTATTCCTATTTTTAATTAGCTGATCTCTCAGAATGTCCTTATTCCTTTACTTTTTTTTTTTTTTTGCCACCTTTAGTACTTCATCTCTGTATGGCCTCTAACTGTTCTTTGAAATAAGTCAGAATCCTGTTATTGTTGTTTACCATCAAGGGACATGGGATCTAAAGTTTCCTTCATCACTTCTAATCCTTTTTTTCTTGATTAAAGAGAAAACATAAGCCATAAGTCATCTCACTTAGGAATTTTATGTCATTTATTCCAATTTCCTGCACTAGAGGTATATTCACTTTCTATTCTTTAATCATAACAGAATCATTGTTCCACCAGGCAGTAAAAAAACAATCTCCAAAGGGTAACATGCCCATTTGGCATGAGATGGCCCTAGATTTTTATTTAATGAAAGCCAAATTAAACCTGTTTCCACAGGAGAGGGACCGTTTCCAGTACTGTGCAGGATTGGTTTTATATCTACCATAAATTAGGCAAACAACTAATATTTATCAAATTTCTATAATAGACCCAGCACTATTCCAGGTTATTAAAGTATCCAAAAAAGAAACATAATACTTAGTGTTTGCCATAAAAAAAACATGATAGTCTCTGGTTCCCCCAAAGTATGTCTCATTTGGCTTGAATGAGATACATGACATGAATTTCAACAATCTCATGGGAACCTGTGGAGCTGTACCTTAGGGTATGAAGAGGATTTCATAGGCAGAGGGAAGAAGAAGGAGAGAATAACATGAATACAGATGCAGAATCAAGCAAGGTGTGAAATAATATTTTCCTTTTCATTGTTTTTATCTTCACGAATGTCTTTCCATTTAAAAACAAAACACTTTTCAATAGTAGGTTACATGAGCAGCTTGAGTTTTCTTATGATCCTTACTGGTAGGGTAAGGCCACTTTTAGTTCATATGCTGTCCAAAGCTGCAGTCTGCCCATCTGTACTCTCTTGGTTTCTATTTTCTCTAGTCTACAACTGCTTTTGTACGCTTTGGGCTCAACTACTGATACTTAGCACAGATTTGAAAGTTGCCCTGCACTTCCTCTTTTGTTCTTCATCTTTATGCCAGTACTTTATGCCAGTACTTCTATTTTTATAAGCATTTATAAAGCGCTTACTGTAAACTAAGCTTTGTGATAAGTGCTGTAAGTAAGTAGAGATGAATAAAACATGCTCCTACCCTCAAGGGTTCATAGTCCAGTGGAGTATGGGGACAGATAAGATGACACCAATCACTCTCAGTCAAGACAAACTGACCGATGCCATTGAGAATGCCTAAGCATATTACTACAAGGAATGTGAGTTCAAGCTTTCTCAGTTGGACATATAGTATTTGTTTTCACCTATACATTTTGTAGACCTCAATTGTGCCACACGTTTTGCAATAAAAAAGTGTGTGTGTGTGTGTGTGTGTGTGTGTGTGTGTTTTCCTTGGCTGACTATTGCATGATTTCCATTCTGTTCTACTGGCAGCCAATTGATCTGTGGAATGGCTGAAATGTCCTTTCATAATGAGATGAAGTTATGCACTCTGGTCTATTATCCTTCAACTATTCGTGATGGTGCTGGATGAGGTGAGGGAGGAAACTAAGACAAAGCTGTTCTTGGCCAGGAGCATCCCTTTGACATAACAACCGAGATTGGTGGAAAGAAATAGCAAATGAACCGAGTCACTGGCACCAGTGTTGAGTCAGGCCCTCCCATGAAAAGGTTTTCCTTTAATCCTTACAGAACTGAGAAAAATTAGTCTCATTGTAATAAGTAGTTTCCTAATCCACCAGAACGTAGACTCTTCTATGCTGACATTTGAGTCATAATGAAAATGTGATAAGACAGCAGGCAGGAGGTAGAGTCTGGCTGTACTGGGATGATAACAGGCCTGTAAATACAACTTGACATAATGACAATAGGGAAACTATAAGCAAGTATCTTTATCAGGAAAACAGACCCAACTCTCTACCCAAAGTCCTCAAAGTAGTAAGGATTACCGCACACTAGTGTCTGTGAAGACCTTGGCGATAGCCATGATAAAAGACATAGACACAAAGGTGCAGGGGTTATAGAGTTGCTTATTATTTGTACAAATGGAGAGAAGAACCTGTGGGGCGGGGGTGTAAAAAAGGCTGAATGGGTTATAGTAAAGAAAAATATTATCTGCTGAGTCAGTATAGAGACAATAAGAGACAATAGGCACATTTCATAATGACCTATCCTTCTGTTCTATCTGCAGGTTGAAGCTCTGTGATAATGGTTCTCAATATGAGGGTGAAGAGGATCAGAATAGGCCACCCTCAAACACACCACTTTGGCATTAGTATTATAGTGAGCTGAAGGCAATTAAGAAGCAGCAAACACAGGAAGAGCTATTTTCTCTCCCCCATCTGCTTAAAAGAAACAAATTTCTCATTGTGAAAGTGTTTCTTGTCTCCTTTTTCCTACTATGAGAACAATCTTTATAACTTAAGACAGAAAGTTCACACAAGATGAGTCTGCACAAAAGACATTACTCAAATAACCCTTAACTTCCATAAGTTTCTTCCATGCATTTACTTTCCCACAATTCACCATGCTTATAAGCCCAACCCCTTTTCCTTTGCATTATCACTTCTCCACAATTTGCAGCCTCCAGGTACAGAACCTAAAAGAATAGAGTGAAAATATTTTTCATTCACTACAATAGCAGGGAATTGGTTTATAAATACTTAAGATGCTTTTTGAAAAAGTCACTCACCCTTGACTTTCAAAACATTGAGAACCCGGACCTTGGAGCCCAAGTGAATGAAGTCAACTTGCCTCTGCCTGGTAATTTACCTTGATTCTGCCCCAGTGCTAATGAACCAGGCACTTTGTTATTTTCCTTTGAGTAGTTCTCCACTCCATACCCCTGTTTCAATAACTAGGCCCTTCTGCAGTTCTTGACATAAGCTCTTGAAAAGATAGCTTCCTTAGAACCAACACTCTTCTAAAGGAGTTGTCCTTTCATTTTAGAGTGCACTGAAATTAGGTTACTTTGCCAGAAAAATACAGGCTGCCCAGTTAAATTTGAATTTCAGATAAACAACAAATAATTTTTAGCATAATTATGTTGAATGCATATTTGGGACATACTTGTAATAAAAATATTTCATTATTGATATGAACTTCAATTTAATTAGACTTCCTATATTTTATTTCTTATTTTATTTTTTACTTGAATTTATTAATTAATTTTTGGTTTCAAGTTTTTACTTAAATTTTAATTAGTTAACATATAGTGTAATATCGGTTTCAGGAGTAGAATTTAGTGATTCATCACTTACATATAACACCCAGGGCTAATCTCAACAAGTGCCCTCCTCAATGCTCATCACCCATTTAGCCCACCCACCCCACCTCCCTCCATCAACCTTCAGTTTGTTGTCTATAGTGAAGAGAGTGGAGAGTCTCTTATGGTTTACCTTCCCCTCTTTTTCTGCCTCCCTTCACCCATGTTCATCTGTTTTGTTTCCTTTTTTTTTCTTTTCAAATTTTTATTTAAATTCTAGTTAGTTAACATACAGTGCAATATTGGTTTTGGGAATAGAATTTAGTGATTCATTACTTACATACAGCACCCAGTGCTCATCATAACAAGTGCCCTCCTTAATACCCATCACCCATCTACCCCATCCCTAATCCACCTCCCCCCATCAAACCTTAGTTTTTTCTCTAAGATTCTCTCTCTCTCTTTCTCTCTCTCTCTCTCTCTCTCTTTTATTTTAAGGAAGAGTGAACAGAGGAGGGGCAAAGAGAGAGGGAGAAAGAGAATCTTAAGCAGGCTCTACACGCAGTGCAGAGCCCAAAACAGGGCTTGATCTCAGGAACCTGGGATCATTACCTCAGCCAAAATCAAGAGTTGGATGCTTAACTGACTGAGCCATCCAGGTGACTCATCTAACTTTAAGAGTCTCTTATCATTTGTTTCCCTCTCTCCTTCCCCCCTCCCACATGTTCATCTGTTTTGTTTCTTAAGTTACATATGAGTGAAATAATGATATTTGACTTTCTGTGACTGAATTATTTTGCGTAGCATAATACATTCTGGCTCCATCCACACCATTGCAAATAGCAGTATTTCATTCCTTTTGAGGGCTGAGTAATATTACATTATGTATTATATAATCATCTTTTCTTTATCCATTCATCAACTGATGGACGTTTTAGTTCTTTTCATACTTTGGCTATTGTTGATAACATTGGTATAAACATTGGGGTGCATGTGTCCCTTCAAATCACCATTTTTGTATCAGTTGGGCGAATACCTAGTAGAGCAATTGCTGGGTCACAGGGTGGGTGGTTCTATTTTTAACTTTTGGAGGAACCTCCATACTGTTTTCCAGTTTGCATTCCCATCAACAGTGCAAGAGGGTTCCCTTTTCTGTGCATTCTCGCCAACATCTATTGTAGCCTGAGTTGTTAATTTTAGCTATTCTGACAGGTGTGAGGTGAAATCTTATCATGGTTTTAATTTGATTTTCTGTGCTGATGAGTGATGTTGAGTATCTTTTCATGTGTCTGTTACTCATCTGGATGTCTTCTTTGGAAAAGTGTCTATTCATGCCTTCTGCCCATTTCTTAACTGGATTATTTGTTTTGGGATGTTGAGTTTGATAAGTTCTATATAGATTTTGGATACTAACCCTTTATCCAACGATATGTCATTTGCAAATACCTTTTTCCATTCCATTAGTTCCCTTTTAGTTTTGTTGATTGTTTCCTTCGCTGTGCAAAAGCTTTTTATCTTGATGAGGTCCCAATAGTTCATGTTTCCTGTTGTTTCCCTTGCTTCCAGAGATGTGTCTAGTAAGAAGTTGCTGCAGCCTAGGTCAAAGAGGCTGTTGCCTATGTTCTCCTCTAGGATTTTGATGGTTCCTTGTCTCACATTTAGGTCTTTTGTCCATTTTGAATTTAGTTTTGTGTATGGTGTAAGCAAGTGGTTCAGTTTCATTCTTCTGTGTGTTACTGTCCAGTTTTCCCAACACCAATTATTGAAGTGACTGTTTTTTCCCATTGGATATTCTTCCCTGCTTTGTTGCAGATTAGGTGACTATATAGTTGTGGGTCCATTTCTGGGTTTTCTATTCTGATCCATTGATCTATGTGTCTGTTTTTGTGCCAGTATCATGCTGTCTTGATGACTTCAGCTTTGTAATATAACTTAAAAAGTCCAGAATTGTGATGCCTCCAGCTTTGTTTTTCTTTTTCAAGATTGCTTTGGCTATTTGAGGTCTTTTGTGGTCCCATACAAATTTTAGGATTGTTTGTTCTAGAGCTGTGAAAAATGATAGTGTTATTTAATAGGAATTGCATTACATGTGTAGATTGCTTTTGGTAGCATAGACATTTTAGCAATATTTATTTTTCCTGTCCATGAGGATGGAAGATTTTTTCCATTCTTTTTGTGTCCTTTTCAATTTCTTTCATGAGTGTTTTATAGTTTTAAGTGTACAGACCTTTTACCTCTTTGGTTAGGTTTATTCCTAGCTATCTTATGATTTTTTGTGCAATTGTAAATGGGATCAATTCCTTGATTTCTCTTTCTGCTGCTTCATTATTGGTGTAGAGAAATGCAACAGATTTCTGTATGTTGATTTTTCTGTCCCGAACTCTACTGAATTTGTATATCAGTTCTAGAAATGTTTTTGGTGGAGTCTTTCAGGTTTTCTACATAGAATATCATGTCATCTGTGAATAGTGAAATTTGACTTCCTCTTTGCCAATTTTGTTGCCTTTTATTTCTTTTTGTTGTCTGATTGCTAAGGCTAGGATTTTCAGTACTATGTTAAATAACAGTGGTGAGAATGGATATCCCTACCTTGTTCCCGACCCTAGAGGAAAAGCTCTCAGTTTTTCCTCATAGAGGATCATATTAGCTGTGTGCCTTTTGTCGATGGCCTTTATGATGTTGAGGTCTGTTCCCGCTATCCTTACTTTGTTGGGAGCATTTATTGAGAATGGATGCTGTACTATGTAAATGCCTTTTCTTCATGTATTGAGAAAATCATGTTTCTTATCATTTCTTTTACTAATGTGGTATATCACATTGATTGATTTCTGAATATTGAACCACTCCTGCAGCCCAGGAAGAAATCCCACTTGATTGTGGTGAATGATTCTTTTAATGTAGTCCTCAATTCAATTTCCTAGTATCTTGTTGAGCATTTTTGCATCCATGTTCATCAGGGATATTGGCCTGATGAATTTTCCCTTTTAGGCGGGCCTTTGTCTGGTTTTGGGGTTAAGGTAATGCTGGCCTCATAGAATAAATTGGGAAGCTTTCCTTCCATTTCCATTTTTTGGGGGGAACAGTTTGAAAATAATAGGTATTAGCTCTTCTTTAAATGTTTTGTAGAATTCTCCAGGAAACCATCTGGCTCTGGACTTTTTTGTGTTGGAAGCTTTTTGATTACTAATTCAATTTCGTTGCTGGTTTTGGGTCTGTTCAAATTTTCTACTTCTTTTGGTTTGAGTTTTGGTAGTTTGTATGTTTCTAGGAATTATCCATTTCATTCAAAATGACCAATTTGTTGACATAATTTTTCAAAGTATTCTCCTATAATTGTTTGTATTTCTGTAATGTTGACTGTGATCTCTCCTCTCTCATTCATGATTTTATTTATCTGGGTCCTTTCCCTTTTCTTTTTCATAAGTCAGTATAGAGGTGTATCAATTTTATTCTTTCAAGGAACCACCTCCTAGTTTCATTGTTCTGTTCTACTGGATTTTTGTTTGTTTGTTTCTATGTCATTTATTTCTGCTCTAATCTTTATTATTTCCCTTGTTCTGTTGCATTTAGGCTTTATTTAATGCTCTTTTTTATAAATTCTTTAGGTATAAGTCTACGTTGTGTATTTGAGGTTCTTCTTGCTTCCTGAGACAGGACATTATTACAATATACATCCCTCTTATGACTGCTTTTGTTGCATCCCAAAGGTTTTTGACTGTTGTGTTGTCATTTTCATTTGCTTGTATTTTTTAATTTCTGCTTTAATTTCCTTGTCAACTCATTCATTATTTATTAAGATGTTCTTTAACCTCCATATATTTGTGGTCTTTCCAAATTTTTTCTTGTTGTTAACTTCAAGTTTCATAGCACTGTGGTCTGAAAATATGCATGGTACGATCTCAGTCTTTTCTGTACTTGTTGAGTCTTTACTTGTGACCCAGTATGTAATCTATTCTGGAAAATGTGCCATGTATACTCAAAAAGAATGTGCATTCTTGTTGCTTTAGGATTAAATGTTCTGAATATATCTGTTAGTTCCATCTGGCCGAATGTGTCATTCAAAGCCATTGTTTCCTCGCTGATTTTCTGCTTAGATGATTTGTCCATTGCTATATGTAGGACGTTTAAGTCCCCTACTATTGTTGTATTATTATTGATTAGTTTATTTATTTTGTTGTTGATTGATCTATATATTTGGGTGTTCCATGTCAGGGGCCTAAATATTTATAATTGTTAGATCTTCATGTTGGATAGACCCTTTTCTAATGGAATAGTGCCCTTCCTTATCTCTTGTTACAGTCTTTGTTTTAAAACCTAGTTTGTCTGATATAGTATGGCTACTCCAGCCTTTTTGGATGTACATTACCATGATAAATGGTTCTCCACCACCTCACTTTCAATCTGCAGGTGTCTTTAAGTCTAAAATGAGTCTCCTGTAGACAGCGTATAGTTGGGATTTGATATTTTATCCACTCTGATGCCCTATGTCTTCTTATTGGAACATTTAATCCATTTATATTCAGAGTGATTATAGGTATGAATTTAGTGCCATTGTATTACCTGTATAGTCAGTGTTGCTGGTGATTTTCTCTATTCCTTTCTAGTCTTTGTTGCTTTTGGTCTTTCTTCCCATTCAAACAGTCCCCTTTAATATTTCTTGCAGTGGTCATGAAGTCTTTAGTTTTTGTCTGGGAAACTCTTGGTCTCTGCTTCTGAATAACAGCATTGCTGAATAGAGTACTCTTGGCTGCATATCTTTCCCATTCAATGTGTTGATTATATCATGCCACTCTTTTCTGGCCTGCCAAGTTTCTGTGCAGAGATCTGCTGCTTACCTTATTTGTCTTCCCTTGTAGGTTAGGGATTTCTTTTCCATTGTTGATTTCAGGACTCTTTCCTTATCTCTGTATTTTGCAAATTTTATTGCCATGTATCATGGTAATGGCCTGATTTTGTTGATTTTGATGGGAATTCTCTGTGCCTCCTGGATACGGATGCCTGCTTCTTTCCCAAGATTAGGTACGTTTTCAGCTATAATTTGCTAAAATAAACCTTTTCCTTCTGTTTTTCTGAGACGCCTATGATATGAATATTTTTACGCTTTATAAAGTTGCTGAATTCCTTAAGTCCACATTCACTATCCAATACTTTTCTTTCCCTCTTTTTCTCACCTTCATTATTTTCCATAATATTATCTTCTATATCACTTATTCATTCTTCTGCTTCTTTCATTGTTGTGATCATCACATCTGGTCATTTTGCCTCTCATAGCATTTTGTTTTTATTTTGGTCTGACTAGTTTTTAGGTCTTTTATCTCTGTGGCAAGGGACTCCCTGGTGTCTTCTATGTTTTTCCCTATCTCAGCTAATATCCTTAAGATCGTTGTTTTGAATTCTGGTTCAGGCATTTTACTTGCATCTACTTTGACTAGATCCCTGGCTGTGACCTTTTTTTTTTTTTCCCTGTCTTTGGGATGTATTCCTCCATCTTGGCATTTTGTCTAAGTTTGTCTTCTGGTAGGAAAACCTGTGATGTTTTGAGTAATGGCTATATTAAGAAGAAGTCATACATTGTCTAAGGTCTGGTGCCTCAGGATGTGTTTCTGGAGTGTGCTGAGTGCACTCTGCTATTGTGTTTTGGTTGCTCTTTTCCTCAAGTCAATTCTCTGAAGAGTTTCTCCTTGCCTCCAGTGGGGAGTGTTTGGACGTTGTCCAGAGTGTGGTAAGTTTTAACTAGGTGTATTTTGGTCTCCTTGTTAAAAGAGGCTAGATCCTATTTCCCTTAGAGCTGAAGCTTTGCAATACTCTATGGTCAACAGACTTGGTAGGTGTGGGGGGTTTGTGTTGGTCTTCTAGGGGAGGGGCCTGCTGCTGCTTTGACTCTCAGGCACACTTGCCCTAGTAAAAATGTACCTGTAGAGCACAGTGGGGCAGAGCTTTAGGAAAGTAGCTCAAGCCTCCACTGTAGGCACTATGATGCTCACTGGAATCCATCAGTGCTGATGGAGGGGATAAAAATTGCATCAGCAGGCTCTCGTTCCTGGAGAGGAGAATTCATGCCCATCATTGTTTAGGAGGCCCTCATGGAAGCACAAACAATCTACACTCATTTTTCCCAGGCTTCCTTCAGATTCCTGCATTGACCATGTCTGTATCTGAGCTGCCTGCCCACCCAGTGGCACAGTATTCCTGTATTTTATCTCAGGTGTGCCAGCTGGATTCCAGAGACCTGGCATGGCACAAATCTGCACTGATCCTCTGGGGGAGGGTCTCACAGCGCTGTGGCTGGTGCCAGTTTGTCCCAGGAGGGAAGATCCACGAGTATGTAGGGGCTTGGAGTTTATGGTAAAGTGTAGCAAAAAGCTGGCATCCAAGTTAGCTGCCCTCAGCAGGTGTCTCTACTCCTATGCTAATGAAAGGGGCAGCTCAATGGTGCCCAATAGCTCTTTTGTCCCTTGTGAGTCAGTGACACCTCTCTCAAATGCACTCCAAGAAGGGGAAGTCTCTCCCAGTGCAACCCAAGTTATCCTCAGACCATGTTGTCCACTTCTAGGTCTCTGTCCTCCTTCTCCACAGGAGCACATCTACACCTGCCAGGCCCCACTCCAGCAATGGTGAGGACTTCTAATACTTTAGACTTTGAACTCCACTGGTTGTAAAAACTTGAGATTATTAGCCCCTCTCATTTTACCTACCAATGGTTTGGGGAAAGCATTTTTCTTTTCTTGTGCAATGCCCTGCACCTTGTCTTCTCACTCTCTCTCTCTCTCCTCTCTTGCCAATCAGGGTTCCCTCCTCACCACAGCACCAGTGATACTTTCTCCTCCAAATCACATCTATGCACTTCTTACCTTCCATGATGTGGCCTATTTTCTCCCTCTGGTTGTTCAGTTAGTTCTCTCAGTCCTCAGATCGATTTCTTGGGTGTTCAGAATGATTTAATATTTATCTAGTTGTGTTGAAGGGATGAGGCAAACATAAGGTCCTCCTCTTATCCTGTATTTTTATTTTTAAATCTGGCAGTCCAATCTGGGAAATTTGTTAAATATGCAGAATTCTGGGGGCACTTGGGTGACTCAGTCAGTTAAGCATCCAGCTTTTGATTAAAGCTCAGGTCATGATCTCAGGGTTTGTGAGATTGAGTCCTGCCTCAGGCTTTGCACTGACAGTGCAGAGCCTCCTTGGGATTCTCTCTCTCTCTCTCTCTCTCTCCCTTCCCCACTTGAAGTCTCTCTCTCTCTCTCTCTCTCTCTCAAAATAATTTTTTTTAAATGTAGATTTATAGCTCCCACCCCCAGAATTCTAATTTGACACGTCTGAGTTAGGGAATTAACAGATACACGGAGACAGGTATTTATCTAAAAACTACACTTTATGAAACCCTCAATTAATATAACAGACCGTTTAGAGCCACTGTTCCCTAGTATTTCTGGAGCCTGGAGTCCTTCTCTAGAATCTTAGTCCTGTACCTTACCTTTTCTCCAGTACCAGATTCCCAAATTCCCAGGATTTGTGTGTCTATGCAAAGAAGCAAATCATTATAGAAATGCTTCTCAAAGCTCATAGCTATAAGGAGAAGAGAGGAATGGTGTGAAAGATTCAAAATATTCTCAACTGATAATAATAATTATAAGTATAAAAACAACAATTCTATCACTTATATAACAGTATGAGTCATACACTGTTGTGTGCTTTTACATATGTTAACTTTAATAAAAGTAGGTACTTTTATTATTCCCATTTTAAGATGAAGAAACTGAAGTACAGAGATTTTAAGTGGCATACCTAAGGTCATACAGAAAGCACACAGCAGAGTCAGGCACTTTTATCTTTGGAAGGCAAGGTCCAGTAATGGCCCTAAACAAAATTGTGAGGTGGAGTTTTCTTTTTTTCTTTTCCCCACCTTTCTTCTGGCCATCTTCTTTCCAGGCCCTAATCATTTTTCTCTATTTTCTATTTTTTTCCTTGTATCCTGCAATGTAATCAGTTCTCTGGCTTCTCTAAGCATCACTAAAACTCCGGGGCACAATTACGAATAAGGCCCTTTTTGCTTTCAAAACTATTTCAACAAGGTGTGCTTGGGTGGCTCAGTCAGTTAAGCATCCGACTTTGACTCAGGTCATGATCTCACAGTTCATGAGTTCAAGCCCCACATCAGGCTCTGTGATGACAGCTCGAAGCCTGGAGCCTCCTTCAGATTCTGTGTCTCCCTCTCTTTCTACCCCTATCCCCCACACACTCTGTCTCTCTCAAAAACAAATAAACATTAAAATATAAAACAAAAACTATTTCAATATGACCTTGCAAGAGATTTGAAGAGGTAGAGAGGAGGAAGAGTCCGTGTGTCTGTGTTCTGGACAGGGTGAGAGGCACCCAAGTAAGAGTACTCATGTAAAACTTTCTAGATAAATGTAGGTAGCTTCAAGGAAAACTAATCATTGGTTATTGCTGTTGGAGTAAATTATGCCTGAGAGTTCTTGAAAGTAAACAGGAGGATTCTTCCCTCAAAATTTGGAAGTAAGATTGTCTATTGTCTATTGACTACAGAATCAAGCCTGCTTCTATTAAACTGAACTATATGTATCTCTCTCTTGTCCCTGGAAACAGTCTCTAACTCAGATGAAACCTGCCTCTTTAGTTGCAGAACTCTGGATAGAAACTTCCTGTCTGTGTCCTAATTAATACTTCATTCCAGCTGAGTGTAATTGGCCTAGAATACAGAGCTGTATTCAGTGTCTCTTGGGCTGATGGCACAATAAGAGTTCAACTGAAGCTACAGAAGAACTTGTCAGCAGCAAGATGAGACCCTAAGAAATGAAACTATTCATAAAAGGTTGAGGAACAGTAGAATGTTTTTGGAAGAGACAGGGAAACAAAAGAATAAATTGGTGAAGCTAGCTTGGGAGAGGTGTGTGTGTGTGTGTGTGTGTGTGTGTGTGTGTGTGTGTGTGTGCCTTACCGTAAAGAGAGAGTGTTGGGAATGATTCATTTATTTGTTCATCCATTCATTTATTCAGCCATTTATTCAACATTTAATATGGGTCTCCTATGTGTCAACCACTATATAAGGAGCTAATGATACAAAACATGAAAAGAAAAAGTTCTAACTTTTATGAAGCCTATGTTCTAGGGAGGAAAGATCCAGTGCAGAATTCTGTGATTTGGAGTTAATGACATGGATCAAAACCATGTCCTATTTCCCCATTGAGGTCACTACAAGCAATAAGACCAGGGTCTCTAGCAACCACAGGTCAAAACTAGAAGGCAGAGCTAAGCATTGGCATTTTGGTGTCCTCCATTATTGTTTCTGAGTCAAAGCCTACTTGTTTCTCAAGATATCCCTTCTGCTCCACCTTCCATAAAGCCTTTTCTAAAAACTGCTGATAATAAAATCTTTTCTTATTATCTAAATCTGTAGTCTTGCACTTGGTTATGCAGGGTCTTATTTGCTAGCCATTTTTACATCTTGCTGGTTGTAGGGGTAAATGAGGGGGTCTGTAGCTAATAGAATAAAGGATGAGTCTGACTCTTCCCCACAGAAATAAAGGATCCCTCAAGACCTGGGTCTGTCAGATTCCCTGAAGATGTTAGCCCCATGCTAAACCTCAAATATGACACTGCATCAATATAAAATGAGTAATGAAGATAATTCACTCTTTCAAATTATTCAGGAATCCCTTAGCCAGGCATGTTTCTTTTAGGAGCAAATGGGAAGTTCAACTCTATGTAAGTCTGGGGTCTGGGTTATCTGGGGTCTGGGTTATAAGGGTGGAGGCTATGCATATCAATTAAGATTTTTAGTTGTAAAGAATCAAAACCCAAATCTGATTAGACAGAAATCAAATCTGACAATAAACTATTTATAAAAAGAAAAAAAAAGAAAGCAAATTATATGATGCTTGTTAGAAACTTGTACAATCCATGAGAAAGCCAGAGAACCAACCTGGAGCAATGAAATAAAAAATAATACTCAAAATCACCAGGCAAAAGTAGAAACACAGCTGGCACTACTGCTGGGCACAAGGCCACAATCTGAGCTATGAGAAAGAGAAAGGCAGACCCTGATATGAGGAAGCTGACCTGGTGCAATCACCAAAGACTTGGCGTTGCTAGGAGCTGGTCTGGCCCTCATGGCTAGGCCTTAGAAACATAAACTATTTCTCAAAACAGCAACATCAGTCAGGGTCACTCTGTAATTTCATAGATCAAGACATAAATATAAACATCACCCACATGATAAACAAGACCAGGTATCCCCTTATACTGAATGACTGCTGTTTCTTTACCAATTACAACTTTATCTTTGGTTTAGCTGCTCCTCTAGTAGTTAAGATTTATTGAGATATCCAATCATGGGATTACAACTGCTTATTGATAATATCCAATCCAGAATGAAGCTCCACTTCCTTAAATTTTCCCCCAAATCACCTAACATAATTGCAAATTCTAGAAGTACTCTCTAATATTCTTGTGGTGTGCATTTTCCTTTGTAGCAATGAGTTATAAGCCCAACTTGTTCATCTACAAGGTACTTTCCTGGTGGTCATTGGCTAGAGAGCATTGACAACTTCCAGTGCCACTTACTGTGGGCATCTAACACTGCCACTGGAACTTTTGCAACTCTTGCCTCTAAAAATTAAATGGAACATCCCCTACATTTGCCAGAATGGAGTGCATATAGTATCTGCTCTTCTGCATCACTAGATTCTAATTCCAACTCCAAGTAGGTGCATGTGATTGAAGGAGCACAGGTTACATGCCTATACTCTAGCAGCAAGAGGATTTCAAAAGCAAATGGTAGTTTCTTTGAGGAGTCTGGGACTTCTAAGGTGAGGAATTCTCAAAATATAGGAAGGGTGTTCAAAAGAGCAGACTAGTTGTAGATCCCAGATACCCAGGGATCCTTTTTACTGGTCTGCTCTGGTCATTCCCTAGCAGCTGTGAGTATTGCTGCTAAAGGTTCACATCTATAACTTCTCTGTAGTAGTACCAAATCCCTACTCTTCTGTCTCAAGGTAGGATAGACTCTTCAGAGTCATTTATGTACACCAAGATCTACCTGTAGGATCAGGTTAAGACTAGATTTCATCTGAAAACACATCCTTGTTTAGGTTTCTCCACTTCCCTATCTTGTTTTCCTCACAGGTTTCTCCAGAGAACATTCTCCTAATATACCACTTGCACAAGAATCCATTATGGGGAACTAATTCTAAGACAGTCTTATGTCCACACCTTTGGCTGACTATTATCAATATATATCATTTTCCCATACTTCACAACAACAAAAGCCTCCATATAATGCATATAATGCAACTTTTCCTGATATAAATAAAAACATGCAAAGTGGTGGCATCTCAAATTCCGATAAATTACTATATCCAGCTCTCAGTCCAGGATCTTTGGATGATTTGTCTTTATTCTCTGGTCCCATCACAATTCTATCTTAAAATTCAGTAAGCTAGAAGTACATGTAAAATTAAGTATACATAAAATAGCAGAATAGGAGGGAGAAGTGGAATATGTCACAACAGAGAAGAAACTATGGGTAGATATTATAGCATGTTCTGCAATTTTCTTTCTATTACTCAGTCCATATTTCCTTTGGACCTTCTTCATATTCATATTTCTTTACCTCAGACATGACCTAACCCTTCATTCCTGAAGTATCATGGTCCTTGATGTTCTTGCCTATCTGTGAATGTCCAAATATTCCCTTTGAACATTTACCACTAGAAAGACAGCAGAAGGAGGTGCCTTGAAGGATCCTCTGTGTCCCCGACACACTCTTCCCCACCTTCACTCTATGGTGACAGCCTTATGTCACATCATCTGGATTTGAAATTCCCATTTTGGCTGTTGTTCTGGTGACAGGAATGGCTCAAAACAGCCATATCAGGTAGCTGTCTTTTCTTCTAGGTAGAAGATATGTTGTTGTTTCTGTCCAGAAGAACTATATCTCACTTGGGTACTGAAACTTCTAAACCAGGAGAACCATATACTTTTTTGAGTGGGATATTAGATGTAATAATGAGAAGAGACACTCCAATTTCTCCCACTTGGTTATGAAACTACTGGTTATAACAGAAACAGCACTGTCCATTGGCCACATTTCAGAGCATATGCCATGTCCTATAGGATATGACCTCCAATTTTCAGATATTGATTCCTGGAGATTCCATTGTTGAGTTTTTAGTAGACAATTGCACTGCTCTGCCAAGATAACGGCTGAATAACTGGTTGGCTAGATAATCCAACATAACTGGTTTATGATGTCTGTGGTAAGATCAGCGAGTTTTGTATTAGTTCATCATCTTCCTTCTTTCTCCATAAAATAAGTTCCTTATGAAGGATACAGGGCAGTGAAAAGAACATTCATTAAGTCTATGGATTGTGGTGCTGGCAGAAGCATTGCAGGCTGGAAGAGTAAACCTATATCAGAGTAAATATCATTTCCAGTGAGAACAAATTGGTTTCTCTTCTATAGTGGAGGGCATCCAAACTAATCACATTGCTACCTGTTCACCCTGGAAAATATGGCCCTATTGGGGGCTTAGCATAGGCCTCTGGTGTTGGCATGTGGGCATTCAGCAGAGACAGTAGCCAAATCAACCTTGGTAAGGAGGATTCCATGTGACTGATGCCATGTATAACCTCTGTCTCTGCCCCCCCCAAGGACATTTTATGTATATGTTCATTGAATAAGCACTGGAGGAATTGGGAAAAGGGGATGACATCTATGAAAGAGTCATTTTGTTCATTTGATCATTGAGAGATTTCTCCAGAGTGGTGATTTTTTGGAGAGTCATTATATGAGACACAAATATTCTCTTGAAATGGTACAAATACTAGCCCTATAAAGCTGAGATGATGTTGGGGTGTTGCAAAATGGAACAGTAAATCAATTATAAAATATGATTGAGGTGCCTATACTCAGCCCCTGGAGAATGGCCAAGCCAGAAGGCATTTGATTGGTGATTAAGGTTTGTCACCTAATTGAGGAGGTTAGGCCACTGAAGGAAGGAATACTCTGAGAGTAGTCTTGTTGATGAAGAGGTAAAAAGAGCCTGGGACTTAGAATCTGAAAACCTAAATTTGACTTTCAGCTCTATCATTCATGACCTATGCTTTGCCTCTCTTGGTTTTACCTTCCTTATCCATAAAATAGGGTTAATAATAGTTTCTTTGCCAACCTTATGGAATTTTAAGGTCTAAAATGAAGTAATACATTTGGAAGCACTTAATAAACTTTGAAGTGTCATAAATATATAAAATGAAATATTGCCATAATGGAAAGACTTCCATGAACTCTGTTTAAATTGGAAGGGAAAGAAAAAGGACCAGGACAGATGCCATGACTTCCTTGGGGTATGGTCTAGGCTGATGGACAGGGTCCATAATTTCTAATTCCTTTAACTCTTAACTTTATACCAAGAGGCCCATAGAGCTGACAGAAGTGCATAATCTGGAAGACTCCATCTGAAAGAAAGTTTAGAGTCTATTTCTGGCTGAACCATTTGAATCTGTCTCAGTTAATGGAGAAACCAACATGTGAGCACATGTTCTGTATTAATAACTCCCTTGATGGGTGACTCTGAAAACCATTAGAACAGATAATAAAGAAGCCAAAGAGGGTTTTTATTGGCATTAGAGCCAAAGAAATTACTAAAAATGTGATATTCTAAAACAACACCCCTTTCTTCCTTACTTTAAATTTTGGAATATGTCTCATGAGTACAGAGCAAGATGGATAAGTGATGAGTCTGCTTCCTGTACTTATGTAGATGATCAATTTAAATAACTCACAAAACATAGTCCACTCTGAGGCTGTATGTGTATGTAATCCATCCCTCCTTTGTGTGTATCCCCCACAAAATTTTGAAAAGCACTATTATATCTTTATAGTGCAACATCAATAGATAAATGAGAATGCAGAAGACTCTGGAGAATAGAGTCAATGAATGATCCTGGAGAAGAAGGGAGGCTTTATCTGAGATGTATAGACCATGGATAGGCATAAGGGATAAAATCATTTTTTGCTAACGCTGCAGGGTTTGCTGTTATGCTGATGGCTATAGGCTGTCTTCTTTTTTTGAAAAAATTTTAATGTTTATTTATTCTTGAGAGAGAGACAGAGTGTGAGTGGGGGAGGGACAGAGAATGAGGAAAGCACAGAATTTGAAGTAGGCTCCAGGCTCTGAGCTGTCAGCACAGAGCCTGACGTGGGGCTCGAACTCACAAACCACAAGATCATGCCCTGAGCCGAAGTCGGACACTTAACTGATGCTTAACCAGGTGCCCGTAAGCAATCTTCTTAATTAGACAATGCTGTGTTCTACATAGCTACAAAATGTGAAGGGAACTCACTTGTTTTGGCTTTCTCAAGGTATTGCTTCCCCAGCAGCTTCCAGTGAGAACAGCAGGTGACATTGCCATATCTCAGATAACCATGGGCCAAAGCAATGGGGGCTATTGAGCCAAAGCCTTCTCTGTTCCTAACTTCAGCATCTACTTTTTGGTTCTTTGCTTCTTCTTTCCAAAAGAAAGGTCACATAACTATCAAGTGGCAGAGCCAGGATTCACACAAAGGCTGCCTAATTTCAGAACCTGAATTTAGATGATGGCACACTTTCTGCTTGCTGGGATGGGTTGGCAGCCTCCACCATTTTGCAAACCTCCACTCAAACTTCATAAAAAACCTACAGGTTATTTTCCCAAAACAGACCATTCCTTATTACCCACTCCCCACAAACTCCATTCCTCCCCACATCTATACCTAAATCCTGAGGTGTTTCCACATTTTTATAGACCTCTTCTGAAATTACATGGCAGGAAACCCATATCAGGTACATCGAGCTAAGGGCCATTTGAGTCCATCCCTGAAAGTTTTGTGTGCAGAAGATTGAATTCACAATTAAATTCTCTCTGCTTCTGTGCCCTGCATCCTGGAGAATCATGAAGCACAGCCCATGAAGCAAGCCACAGAGTGTCTGGGGATTTGGTCATTAGTTGTCAGGGTTGAAAGCTTTAATGTGGCTCTCTGTAGAGCAATGGGAGTTAGTGAGGACACTAAGTTATTCTATTTATTTTTTATTATTTATTTATTTATTTATTATTTTTTATTTTTTAATAGTTTATTGTCAAGTTGGTTTCCATATAACACCCAGTGCTCATCCCCACAAGTGCCCTCCTCCATGCCCATCACCCCCCATTGCCGGGAGCCGCACCGGCCTCTCTGGATGGCAATCACAGCAAGGAAATGGCAATGTTTGCACAGCTTCTGCCATGAAAAATGAAGACTAATATCTCCTTCTGCTACTACTGGCTCATGCTGGAAATGAGCCTGCTGGTATTGACCAGGCCTCACAATATTCCATATCAGACCCATATTCTGAATACAGATACCTCATAAGGAAAAACATATTCCTGCCTTCACGAAAGAGACTTTAGATGAAAGCTCTATAGGCAATTGTCAAAAGGCTCTTCCTATGGGCCTTGCAGATCCAAGACTTAAGGGGTTAAGAACACAAGAGTTACAATTGACCCTGGCCCTGAGACAAACAGCCTATTTTAGGGCAGAACATAAGTTACTACATATATCTTTGCTAACTGGTGAATCATAGCAGTCCCTTCCTCAAGGCCTACATTCCACAAACACCCTCCCTTACACTGGCAACTGGGATGAGGATAGATAAGAGTAGCTAAAACATAAACCCAGGTGCAAAGATGGACACATTTAGGGTCCCCATGTTAGTTTCCACAAATAAACCAATTCAGAAACATTTATCTTCTTGAGGTCCAGACAGAATGACTCCTAGCTTATCTATATACAATTTAACTTGTATGTTATGCTGTTTTTCTCTATGAACATTCTGTTAATTGATATCACAAAAGACCTCTCATTGTAAGAAATTCCTTTTCTCTGACCTCATATGGTTGCTGAACCTTAAAATAAAGACACCAAAACCGACAGGACAGAGATGCCTGCCTGGTGATCAGAAAGAATCTCGGGGCTCTCTCATTCTCTTTCGCCGACACCGTCCATCCTTCAGGGACCCCTGGACCTGTCGGAGCCGGCGCGGCCTCCGGCACCCCATCCCCCCCCCCACAGCCATCAGTACTCAGTTTGTACTCAGCATTCAAGAGTCTCTCATGGTTTGCCTCCCTCCCTCTCCCTCACTATTTCCCCCCTTCTTCTTCCCCATGGTCCTCCGTTAAGTTCCTCCTAATCCTCCTATATGTGCAAACATATGGTAGCTGTCGTTCTCTGCTTGACTTATTTCGCTCAGCATAACACTCTCGAGTTCCATCCATGTTGCTACACATGGCCAAATTTCATTCTTTCTCATTGCCATGTAGTATTCCATTGTATAGATAAACCACATCTTCTTGATCCATTAGTCCATTGATGGACACTTAGGCTCTTTCCATGTTTTGACTATTGCTGAGAGTGCTGCTATGAACACTGGGGTACATGTAGACACTAAGTTATTTTAAAAGATACCAAAGATTCTTTCTGAGGGTCCTTTGCACTGAGAATTTGTTCAGCAAGTACCCTGTGCTCAGCACTGTGTTAGCTGTTATGAGAAGGTCAAGGCCCAAGAAATGGCTTCAGCCCCTAGGAGTTTTCAGTCTAGTTGAGAAGACATGGTACACACTTAACAGATTACTAGAAAACACTTCATAATTATGTAAAAAAATACACGGAATCTGGTATCAGTATGAAAGGTGCTCTGGAAGGTCAGAACTTAGAGAGAAATAATAATAGTAATAGTAACACCACTTAGTGTTTATTGAGCACTGAATATGTGGCAGATATTTTCTAAATACTTAAAAGTATTAACTTCTTTAATCTTCTCAACAACTCTATTGAGTGTGGTCCAGTTTTAAAGATGAGGAAATTGAGGCACAGAGCAGTCAGGGAACTTGCCTAAGGTCACACAGATGGTGAGTGACAGCACTTGGATTTACACTTAGTGTGGAATAGATGTTACCTAGCTCTCTATTCTGCCCCCATTTCAGTGAATTAGTTACAGTATCCTCCATAAATGACGTGAGACTACCGTCCAGCTCTGAAGTCTACCCTCTAACAAGGCATGAAGGATGGTGTAGGTTTGGAGGGTCAGCGAAGATATTGCATTTAAAAATAATGTTATCACATGGGTCATCATTGAGATATTTTTATGGAGCCCCTACTAGTCAGTTTTCTCTTGCAATCTAATGGATTATTTGCCTGTCATACTGAGACAGTGTAATAATATAAGAAGAACATGGGCTTCACAGTCAGACAAATCTAGGTTTGGGTTCTGGATCTGTTTTTGCTAGCTGTGTGACCATGGCTTAGTTATCTTACCTGTCTGAGTTAAATACAAAAGCACATTGTCTTTAATCAGCTTTTTATTGTACACTTAGTAGATGCCATGAACTTTACTTGAATTATCTCATTTAAACCTCATGGCGACTCATGAGCTAGAGACTACTATCCTGATTTTACAAATGAGAAAACTGTTCAAAATCAAATTGTTAGTAAGTAGTGGCATAGGGATTCCACTCTTGGTTGGTGATTATGTTCTGTAACAGCCTGATATTCCTGCTTAGCTACTACTATAGACTAGGTCATGATTTTAGCTGGATGGCCAGAGTTAAGATTCAGCTTAAATGTACAGAACATTGAGAAAGATTCTTAGCTGGCCCTAAATACTTTGCCATTTTACTGCAAATTTCATACAAATTAAAAAAGAAACATAAAGATCTTTATATTTAATAAGGTTACTAAATGTTAAACTACTAACCTAAATATTTATTTAGGTTGTTGAATAATCTTATTATTTAATTGTTAATTTACAAGAATAAATAGGCAATAATGCAATGGTGGGGAAGGGAAGAAGAGTGAGAAGAAACCAGCTCTACCAGATATTAAAACAGATATTGTAAGGTGATAAGATATCATGAGTGGTATGTGAAAGAATGAGCAAATCAACAACAAAAATACACAGCACTCCAATAAGTCCTTTTATAAAAATTACTAGATACATGATAAAAGATGCATATTGTAGTGTTTAAATAACAAAAATTCAACTAAGTAAATTGATCTACCTGGCTTTCTTAATTGATTCATATATTCATTAAAAAATTAAAACATTAATATTTTAAAGGGGCATATGGGTAATCCAGTCAGTTAAGCATCCAACTTTGGCTCAGGTCATGATCTCATGGTTCGTGGGTTTGAGCCCCACATGGGGCTCTGTGCTGACAGCTTGGAGCCTGGAGTCTGCTTCAGATTCTGTGTCTTCCTTTCTCTCTGCCCCTTTCCCACTTGCATTCTGTGTCTCTCTCCAAAATAAAACATTTAAAAAATTAAATTGATTCGTGGTGCCCGAGTGGTTCAGTAGGTTAAACATCCGACTTCGGCTCAGGTCATGATCTCATGGTTCATGAGTTTGAGCCCCATGTCAGGCTCTGTGCTGACAGCTCAGAGCCTGGAGCCTGCTTTGGATTCTGTGTCTCCCTCTCTCCCTGTCCCTCCCCTGTTCATACTCTGTCACTCTCTCAAAAATAAATAAACATTAAAAAAATTAATTGATTCATGTATCAGGCAGCATTCCATCTATCAAGTAGAGGACAGCTCCAAAGGGCTGTACAAAAGGAAACAATTTAAAAGAAGAGAGGAAATAGACCAAAGAAAATTATTAGTAAAGAATCCATTGTTTTAATCAAGGTTGCCTTCCTAAGGGGAATGGAAGGAGTCTATCAGTAAAATTCCTACTGCTGACCAGAAAATACCATGGTAACTGGTTAAAGGTTACATTCTCAGAGGCTGAAACTGCAATTAGGTATTAAGTCTTGGTGTACTGGCTTAGAACCTTAAGCTAAATGACACCATTTGTGGCCTGTGGTTTTCTTTTTAACATAGGAAAAGTTCCTTTTATGTGCAGAGCCTCTTTCTACGTATTATCACCCATAAACTTTACAACAGCCCTATGAAGTAGATATCATTCGCTTTCATTGTGTGGATGAGGAAAAAGAAGCCAAGAGAGATTAAGAAAATAGGCCAAAAATTGATATGGTTTATGAGTGACAAATCAAGACATAAACCCAGGTTATCTGACCCCATGGCCTGTTTACCTCCTATTACATCACACTATTTCAGTATAATTGCAACCTGCAAACAATCCACCGCAGAGCAAAAGCAAACTGCAGGGAAAACGCAGACCAAAATAGTGGTAGTGCTTGTGTTTGGGAGATTGGCTTGTAGATTTTGTTTTGGCTTTTTGCTTGCTTATGTATATGTTCTATGGGGTGCCTGGGTAGCTCATTAGGTTAAGCGTACAACTTCAGTTCAGGTCATGATCTCATGGTTCATGGGTTCAAGCCCCGCATCTGGCTCTGTGCTGACAGCTCAGAGTCTGAAGCCTGCTTCAGATTCTATCTCCATCTCTCTCTGGCCCTCCCGCACTAACTTCCTGTCTCTCTCTGTCTCTCAAAAATAACTAAAAGTGAAAAAACATTTAAACCCTGTTTATACAAAATAATAATGAACATTCAAGACAGTGCAAGATATAAAGAGAAAACCAAAGTGACAGAGAACACTTTCCCTCTAAGAGAATAGTTCTTAAGGACCAAGACCGTGCTTCATTAAGTTGCTATCTTAAAGTTAATTATTGGAAACTCAATCTTACTTGAAATGGCAAAAGAACTTGAATTATGCTTAGTCCTTTCCAGAAAGAAAATTTAGTGCATGCTCAAGGGAGCCTGACCTTACATGCTTGGGTCAACTTGTCCACTTCCCAGAACGGAGTCTTGGAATCTTACTCAGAGACTGGAAAGGCAATGCTCCATATCACTGCTAGCAGCAGGGGTATCTGGGAGTTATTGAAGCTATTGTTTTTGACTATCCTATCAGATACACATTTAACAATGCCTCTTGACTATAATCCCTCTGAAGGGAAACTGGGAGATAGTTTATTTTACACACGCACTCCAAAAATTAGTCTAAGATTAACATGTACTCATCTGCATGGCAGAATGGTAGTCTGGTTGAAATGATGGACTGATTGATAATTTTCAGTATAAAAGACTGAAACAGATCTTCTTCAAACCAAGACATCTTTTTTAAAGTTTATATTTTGAGAGAGAGAGAGAGAGAGAGAGAGAGAGAGAGAGAGAGAAAATTCCAAGCAGGCTCCACACAATGCAGAGCTCAAAACCACAAACACTGAGATAATGACCTGAGTTGAGACCAAGAGTCGGACCTGTAATGGACTAAGCCACTCAGGCACCTCCAAAGTAAGTCATCTTAATATCACCAGCAGCAGCAGCAGCAGTAGCAGCAGCACTTGTTAAGTCAGTAATATGCACCAGGCCCTGTACTAATTGATTTACATGTCATTTAAGCCTCACAACAAATCTTGTAACATGGATACTATTATTATCATCACCATTGTACAGAGGAGGAAGTTAAAGACTAAGGAACTTGCCCAAGGGCACACAAGTATTTGAAATTCCTTCTCTGTCTTTGACCTTTGATTGAGACTGTTACCTAATTGCATCTGAATTAAACCTAGGAGGAGGACCACTGCATAGGGTAAATTTCCCTCCCAGTCCTCAGTCCAATGAAAAGTGATAGCCGTGAAAGGCATGAGGATTTATGATTTAATTCATTAAGCATTCATTGACCTTTCTTGTCTCATCCATGTCTGCATTGAAAAATACCTGCACATTCCCTGCCTGCCTCTCAGAGATGTTTTTCCAAAGGTGGTTCTCTGAGTATATCAGAGTCTATTTCACCTGTTGAAAAGAAAAACCATCAATCATGATTCTTGACCTCGAGTCATATAGCACCTAAACAAATGGTAATGTTGTTTGTGGATAGCATAAACCTCTTGCATGGTGAAAAAATGTGGAAAAAGCACACAGATGCAAGCCTAAATCCATTTAAGCAAAAAAGGGACATTCTGCATTAGTTGAAGCCTTGGGGAGCATGACCATGAAGGGGGTTTACCTGTTGGGAAAGATAGTACCCAGGAGATGTTGCACTAACTTTCAACTGTATGAAAGTCAATTGCAGGCACCATTTGGAAAACAAGAAAGGATGGAGTAAACATGGCACATAAAGGTGTGAGAGAAAATCTTGATATTGGCAATGTTGAAAGAAGGTTTAAAAGGAGAAATGGAAAGCCTGAGTATGAAAGTATTGAGAGGAGAATACATATAGCTTTGAATTCAGTGGATAAGCAAGAACTTGTGATTATACAAGAGAGAAGGCACATGGAGTTCTTCTACTCAGGCTGGGTGGTAAATGTGGATGTTAGATATTTTACAGTAGAAGGAACCTAATGTGGCTCTCTAGACTCAACTGATCTGTTGTATTATTGCCTCTGAGTTCCTCTCCTTGCAGGTAAAGGCTAGCTTCTCACACAGAACTGGCATTTATTGTCTACCTTCCATGTGCTAGAATCTGGTTAAGTCCTTTACAGGTATTATATCATCTTCAAAACAACTCCACAAAGTACAATCCATAACAGATGAGAAATTTTATTCCTGTGGAGATTAAGTGACAAGTCCAAGTTCAAACAGATTTTAAGTGGCTGAGCTCAGGGCTGACTCCACGGCACACATGCTTTCCCAAACACTTCATCTTGGGCGATGTACTAATCTTTCTATTCTCTAAAATATGAGACAGACCTCAACAAATTAGTGTGACCAGCAGGCAGACTAGTAGATCTCTGGTGGGTCTTTTTGTAAAGGCCGTATACAATCATATATGATTCCACCTGCCTCTGTTATTGAAATCCACACATCATATGAGATAAAAGTATCACATTTCATTCCTCACAGTCAAACTTCTTACCCTGATAAACCATATGGAACAAGAGTGACCAGTTTTTGCTCATTGGTTTTCTCAGTGGAAGAACATCTGAGCAAATCAGTCAACACAGAAAACAGGAGAGAGGAAAGAAGGGAAATAAAAGAGGACTTCCAGCCATTAAAGCTCCAGTAGGTGGTTAACGCCTGAATTCATCCATGTCTCCTAATTAGTTATAGGAAAACATAAACATGGATAGAAAATTCTGGGCACTGCCTGGTCCCAGGTAATATCAATAATATGGGGTGAGACAAGTAGCTCTTCTAAGAGATGAGGACACAAGATTTTCTATAAGTATCTTTTTATAGAAAACTCTGGTAGAGCCAGAATCCCTAGATTCCACCCATGATTCTATTTATACATTTTTCTCCTACTAAAAAACATTGTATTGTTTTTTTTTTTTTTTTACAAATAGTTTATTGTCAAATTAGTTTTCACATAACACTCAGTGCTCATCCCCACAAGTGCCCTCCTCCATGCCCATCCCCCCCCGCCCACATCCATCAGTCCTCAGTTTTTGTCAGCATTCAAGAGTCTCTCATGGTTTGCCTCTTCCCTTTCCCCCACCATTTTCCCCCTTCTTCTCCCCCTTGTTCCTCTTCAAGTTCCTCCTAATCCTCCTATACATGCAAACATATGATATTTGTCCTTCTCTGCCTGACTTATTTCGCTCAGCATAACACCCTCAAAGGTCCATCCATGTTGCTACACATGGCCAGATTTCATTGTTTCTCATTGCCATGTAGTATTCCATGGTATAGATAAACCACATCTTCTGATCCATTCATCTGTTGATGGACACTTAGGCTCTTTACGGTTTTAGCTATTGTGGAGAGTGCTGCTATGAACATTGGGGTACATGTGCTCCTATGCATCAGCATTTCTGTATCCCTTGGGTAAATTCCTAGCAGTGCTATTGCTGGGTCATAGGGGAGTTCTATTGTTAGCTTCCTGAGGAACCTCCACACTGTTTTCCAGAGGGGCTGAACCAGTTTACATTCCCACCAACAGTGTAGGAGGGTGCCCATTTCTCCACATCCTCGCCAGCATTTACAGTCCTCTGATTTGCTCATTTTAGCCACTCTGACTGGCATGAGGTGGTATCTCAGTGTGGTTTCGATTAAAAAAAATTTTTTATTGTTGTTTTACTTTTGAGAGAGAGAGAGAGAGAGAGAGAGAGAAACAGAGCATGAGTGGGGGAGGGTCAGAGAGAGAGGGAGACACACAATCTGAAACAGGCTCCAGGCTCTGAGTTGTCAGCACAGAGCTTGACACAGAGCTCTAGCTCACAGACCATGAGATCATGACCTGAGCTGAAGTTGGATGCTTAACTGACTGAGCCACCCAGGTGCCCCTTTTCTCCTATTTTCAATTTTAAAGTATTTTAAAATATTTTATTTTAATTGTGGTCAAAAACACATGACATAAAATTTACCATCTCAACCATTTTAAGTGTACAGTCCAGTAGTGTTGAGTACATTCACATTGTTGTGCAACCAATCTGCAAACAATCTCTAGAACTTTCTTATCCTGAAAAATTGAAACTTGATGCCCACTAAGGAACAACTTCCCATTTCCCCCTTCCCCCAGCAATTTTTGCTACTATTAAGCACAGCTCTTTTTGTTTCTATTAATATGAGTAGTTTAAATACTTTAGATAAGTAGAATCATACAGTTTTTGTCTTTTTGTGACTGGCTTATTTCACTCAGCACAATGTCCTCAAGATTGACGTGGATTGTATTTTTAAATCTTTTGAAATCCCTTCTTGTAGGTGTAAGAGTTGTGACTTTTTTTATTATGTGAAATACCTATAACATGAAATTTACCATTAGTGATATTTTGTACATTGGCAGTGTTGTACAAC
Organism: Proteles cristata cristata; assembly: GCA_017311185.1. Lineage (NCBI taxonomy): Eukaryota > Metazoa > Chordata > Mammalia > Carnivora > Hyaenidae > Proteles > Proteles cristata. The sequence goes on from JAESUZ010003727.1 coordinate 28,830, forward strand.
CATCACCACTATTTCCAGAACATTCTCATCACTTCAAAAAGAAACCCCATACTTATTAAGCAGCCAGTCTTCATTTCCCCCTCACTCTAGACCCTGGAAACCATTAATCAGCTTTCTGTCTCTATGGATTTATCTATTCAGGGTATTTCATATAAATGGAATCGTATAATATGTGGCTTTTGGAGAGTCTGGCTTCTTTAACTTGGCATAATGTCTTCAAGGTTCATCCATGTTGTAGCATGTGTCAAAATTGCATTTCTTTTGTGGTTAAAAAAATTCCATTGTATGGATATACCACCCATTTTGTTTATCCATTCATCATTTGATGGACATTTAAGTTGTTTCCACCTTTTGGGATACTGTGAATACTGTTGCTATGAGCACATATACGTGTTTTTGTTTGAACACCATTTTTCAGTTCTTCAGGGTATTTATCTAAGAGTACATTTTATTAAGGGATATTTTTCCTGTCTGCCTTGTTAGGAAGCTGTATAACTTTCTGTATGCTTTCACCTTTGAGACAGTTGCTACAGTCCCCCACTGGGATATTCCAGAACATCATTTATAGGAGGTCTATAAGTCACAATTTAGAGAAATATTAATACTTGATTATCAATGCCTACTACCTTCTAAATACTACTCTGGTTTATCAGTTCCATTATTCCTCCTGTCATAGTATTAATAAAACTCCACACATTCTTATCCCTAAGCATAATGTATCATATTTTTATTTAAATATAGCATATGTGAAATCCTAGCTTCTCAAACTAGAAACCAATTAATTCCCTTCAGGGCCAGAACTATTTTACTTCTCAGATATCCGCAGATGTGCATACCCTAGTGTCTATACAAAATATTGGTAAGAAGATGAGATCTAGTCCCAGCTTCATCACTTAACCAGCTGTGTGAACTTCAAGAGGGTTTTGTGCTTAACTTGTCTGGGTCTTGGTTTCTTTATCCATAAACTGAAGATAATAGTAGCATCTATCTTCATTGGGGTTTTGTGAGGATAATGACTTAACGCATATGTGAGGTACTTAGAATAATGTCTTGAACATGGGAAGTTCTCAGCAAATATTAGACAGTTGTGTTAGTAATATTATTTAGGGTCAGGTGGAAATGAGTTCAAATCCCAGCTCTGTCAATGATTTAATATACTTGCATGCTGTGTCAGTTTGAACTCGTTGCTTACAGTATACACACCCATACACACAGGTGCAGGCTTCTGTGTTATATCTGTGTCATCTCTGTGTCAGACAGGTGAATTTTTTACCACTAACTGCCATCTGTGTTCTCTCATTTGGCATCCAGTAAAACTGTACTGGTCCTCCTCCTATTCCTCTCCCCTTGTATGCTGGTTGGATGCAAAGGCAGTAGTAGAAAACATCAAGGCCCTAGAAAAAGATGGGAGGAGGCTGGGACCCAGAAGTACCTTGTGGGAGGCTGCTTGCCAAACACTTCATTGGACCATGGAGTGAGTGAGAATAAACCTTTTACTATGTTAAGTCCCTAAGATGTTGGCTTGTTTGTTATAATGATTAACCTTTTAAGACTAATAATTTGCTAATTTTGCATGCTCAGTACTCAATTAGATGAAAATTGTAGCAACTGCAATTGAAATACACAAATTTAGTATAATATTCATTTCTAGGCCTTTCCTGCAGTTCTGTACAAACTGATCCATCCAAGCAGGCTGGGATGATGATGAGGCAAGTGAGGTGCCTAAAGGCACTTCAATGATTCCTTGCCTCCATGACTGCTTGGCTTCTTTTTCTTCTGGTCACCCCCCTGGCATCTGTGTGTACTAGGACACATATGCCCACAGATCCCTTAAATGGAAGAGTTATGGCTATAAGCCCAAAGAAACTTCATTTAGAAATCTAAGCCATTTTCAGGCTTGGCCCTTACTTGCTAAGCAGTCAAAGGGACCCTGCATGTACTATCTCTCCACCAGCTGCTTTCTTTTGCTGAGCTGGCTGACCTGCCCCAACCTCTCCATAAAGATGATCTACTCTGCTACAGTTCCTTGGGGGGAATTAACTTGCCCTTTGCTTTGGCTTACTGGCTGTCTCTATCCCAGGAACATCTGTTAAATGGCCATATTTGGCCTTGGAATGGGCTGCAAGTCCAGCATTTTGTGGCTGGTGATGAAGCAAACACAGGGAGCTCTACCAGTCCAGCACTCTCCACCCACAACATGGCCCCAGTGCATCCACCTACATACATGCTTATTGTGCCTGTTGTTAAAATATAACCCTCTAAGGATTCCAGTAGAGGAGCTCCTATGCTGAGTGTTCCAATTCTCTGACTTCATATTAGTCTAGGTGATGGGGTTCCCACCCATTTTAATTTTGAATAAGAGAAATTGGGAAGAGGAATGGAAATATGGAGGATGGAGAGGCTTTGCTGCTAAAAATAATGCTGAGAGAGAGGCAGAGAAGAGGGAGGAGGAGGAAAAGGAAGAGGAGGGAAGGGGAAGGGAAAAGAAGAGTCAGAGAGATGCCAGGGGATAGGAAATCTGAAATAGAAAGGAGTGGGGGATGCTACAGGGGATGGGAACAGAAATGAAAAGAAAAGAAAGGAAGACAAACCAGAAAAGGAAAGACTTCAGGACCCAAAAACAAGGGAAAACATAAATAGAGTTGTGAGAAGGAAACAGACTGAGAAATAGCAGTAGGGGGTGAGAACCCCAGAGCAACTGAGCAGGGGTGGGGCGGGTGTGGTGGCAGGGCTTGGGCCTCAAACAGCTCAGGAGTTCAGGCAAGGCCAGATAGTGCCAAAGGAGAAAGGCGAAACCTGCTGTGGCAAGCCCTAGGGTAAGCACATTAGACTGTGAGCCTTCTGTAAGGCTCTTCCGACTAACCCAGGACCATTTCCAGAGTGTTCTCAGATATGTGAGAGATCTCATCACAAGGTTGGTGCAGCTTTATTTCATTTAGTGTTTTTTACAAACACTGTATCAAATGAGGAAATAGACATAACTGTCCCTGGCCACTTCTTCTTCACAGTTTTTGCTTCAGGATCCTAGATTTGGGCTCTGCTCTCAGAACAATAGTGAAGGAAAGCAGGGAACTGTGAGGAAAGCTAACAGGTAGGTAAGGGGTACTGGGTGAAATTGCTATTCACTTCAAAGTCTCCCCTGCTTCTTCAAGGGAATCAGATAACTGTGATCATTTAGAGCAAAATAAGCGCATGAAGAGAAGAAGAAAGGTAGAGCTGGGATACCAAGGGAAGTCATGTTGTTAGCCACTCCTCCTGAGCCTCCTCTTGTGAGTGCTGGCAGTGAGGAGGAAGTACATGCCAATTTGACAAACCTGAGAGACCCACTCCTTCCTTAGCCTCCCAGAGTTAATGCCAATCCCTCAAGGCACAAGGACATCTCAGGAAGATGAAGCCTGGCAGAGCTTGACAATCCTCCTCTCAGGGTGACTATGTAGGTGGGTAGGGTTAGTGAAGAGTTGTTGGAGGCCAAAGGTAAATGGAGAGTTTCGTAAGTTAAATAGCTACTACTCCTACATCTTCCCAATTCTCCAACCTTATCTCTCTCTCTTTCTCTCCCTATCTCTCTCCACTTCCTCTCTCTTTCATTTTTTTCACTTGTTACACACAGTTGGATTATTTACATATTTATATACATGATATAAATATATCATTATATATAACAATATATCATATCAAATATATATTATATTACATATTATTATATACCATGATATACTGCCATCATTGGCCTATGCACAGATTTATTTGTTTGTTTGCTTTTTTATTTATGTAATTATAAAGCCAATATGATGAACATCTGTGAACCTACTACCCAATAAAAAAAACTAAGACATCACCAACAAACTTACATCTTCTTATGTGCTCCTAGTCTATCTTATCCCTTTGTCCCTTTTGTTGGTACCATAGATAATAATTATCCTGTATTCTGTGTTTATTGTTCCTATTATTTACGTCCCATTTTATCACATTTGTAAGTATACACTGGCACTTTGGCCACTCAGCCATTAATCTAACTGTGTGACCAAAGGCAAATTTCTTAGTGTTTTTGAGCCTTAATTTTCTCTAATTAAAAAAAAAAAAAAGGCAACAGGGGCACCTGGGTGGCTCAGTCAGTAAAGCGTCTGACTATTGATTTTTGGCTCAGGTCATGATCTCACAATTTTGTGAGCTCTAGCCCCACATTGGGCTCTGTGCTCTGAGCCTGCTTGAGATTCTCCCACTCTCCCTCTCTCTCTGCCCCTCCCCTCACTTGCAACTCTGTCTCTCTCAAAATAAATAAATAAAATTTAGAAAAATATTTTTTAATGGCAATAATACCTGCCTCAGAGGGCTATTGTGACGATTTGGTACCTTAATGCATATAAAGCATCTAGACAAGAACTTTGTATATACATATGGGTAGTGATAGTAGTAGTAGTAATGTGCTAATGTGGCCTGAATTGCCCTTTTCCCCACCTTTGCTAACTCATGTGCCATCCCCTCCAGGAAAACTAACCTAATTACCTCAGTTGAAACCAGTTGTTTATTTTCTTTACATTCCCATTGTACCCATTCACACTTTCATTCTGGCCCATGTTTTATACTAGTGCTAATAACAAGTCTGTTTTCCTTTAAGCATAGGTTCTTAATATTATCAGCACATTAAAATCATCTGGGACCTTTAAGCGTCCTGATTCAAGCCCTATGCAAGACCAATTAAATGAGAATCTCTAGGAGTGAGACTCAGACAGCAGCATTTATTAAAGCTCTTCAGGTGATTCTGTTTTTAAATTTTTTTTAACATTTATTCATTTTTGAGAGACAGAGACAGAGTGTGAGTGAGGGAGGGCCAGAGAAAGATGGAGACAGGAATCTGAAGCAGGCTCCAGGCTTTGAGCTGTCAGCACAGAGCCCTGATGCGGGGCTTGAACTTACAAACTGTAAGATCATAACCTTAGCTAAAGTCAGGCGCTGAAATGACTGAGCTACCCAGGCACCCCTCTCTAGGAGATTCTAATGTGCAGCCAAGGTTAAGAACCAGGGCTTAGAAGAGGAGTCAGCAAACTCTGGTCCACATGCCAACTCCCACCCACTGCCTATTTTTGTAAATAAGATTCTATTGGCCCGTTTGTATATGTATTATCTATGACTAATTTCACACTACAATGGCAGAGTTGAGCAGTTATAACAGATACTACCTGGCCCTCAACGTTTATAAATCATTCACTATCTGAATCATTACAGAAAGTTTGTCCATCCCTTCCTTAGAAAATAATTTGAGTATAGGGACCATGTCTTATTTATCTTTACCTTTTCTGAACATGACTAACAGCACTTTGCTCATCATTGCTTAATAAGTGATTACCCAAAGAATGGATAGAAATGAGGTGGAAGGCCCTGTCTACCAAATTCAAATCTGAAGTTTATTTTTACAGCAGTGCTGACATCAACCAGTATTTTGAAACATGTGACTTTCAGCCTCCTTGTTGGTTGGGAGAAGTTGACCTGGAGACAGCACTGGAGACCGACAGTTAGAAAAGCTACCTTGCCTTGCTCCCTTTATCAATTCTCAGAGCACAGTGCTGGCCTCATCACTGCCATGTGGTTTTAGGATCCCTAATTGACTTCCAGCTCTCTCAAATCCCTCCAGTTTGAGAAACACTTGAATTGTTTGACTTTTGGAGATCTCTTCCAGATTTTTTATAGGGTTCTTGAAGTAAATGACATAATGCCTGTAAAACACTAAGTAGAGTACTAAGTAAACAGTAAGCACTCAGTTAAAGGCTGCTCTTACCTTCATTATACCTATCATCACTACCAAAGGTCTCATCTATCCTGCCATGTCATAAGCCCCTTAAAGGCAGGGGCTTTGTCTTAGCCATTTCTGCCTCCCTGTCATGCCTGGCACATAGTGGGACTTCAGTATGTATTAATTTCTTTAATTGTATCCTGTCACCCCAAATAAAGCTCATGGCAAGGATACAGATGTCAGGCTCCACCTTACCTCTCACTTTCTGCTCCCTGCATGCCTAGGCATCTGGGTGTTAATCAAGGCCATATATCGAAAATAGGCACTGACATATGTGGTAATTTTTCCAGCCTTAGGGCCATCAAAAATTAATTTGTCTACACTCCCCAAATGAACAGTAACTTTATTAAAATTCCCACCTGTGACACATACATAGTGCATTAATTTTTCCTGGGGAAAAGAACTGCCGCTGAGGTAGTATTTCCAAAACACTTGTCTCAACAAGTCTAAATTACTAAGATAGTGTCTAGATGCAAATCTAGTAGACATGTAAAAGGCCAGGTCCCCAGTCTTTGACAGAAAAATATATACAGCAAAGATATTATAAGGCTATCAACATTTTTCCAGTTTCAACACTGAACTGGGCTCAGGGACTGCTATGTTAGCCTGGGAATAATGCCCTGTGTTTTGGAAATATAATTGTTTGTATTAATAAAATGTTACTGTACAGAGTCTCCCAGGCCAGCATGTCTGGGCTTGGCCACTTCATTGATTTTCTTTCTTTCTTTTTTTTTTTTTAATGTTTTATTTATTTCTAGGAGACAGAGAGAGAGAGAGAGAGACAGCGGAGCAGGGGAGGGTCAGAGAGAGAGGGAGTCACAGACGGAAACAGGCTCCAGGCTCTGAGCTGGCAGTCAGCACAGAGCCCGACGCGGGGCTCGAACCCACGAACCGCGAGGTCATGACCTAAGCAAAAGTCAGACGCTTAACCGACTAAGCCACCCAGGCGCCCCAACCACTTCATTGATTTTCTTAACACTGTCCTCAGGAGAAAAATGGGCTAGACATTTTTCTAGCCAGGGAGAGATCATTGTGGGGCAACATCAAAACACTTGTCAGTTCAAATAGCAGTCAGCACGAGAGTAAAGGTCAGGTCTCTGAGTACTCAAAGCTAATAGCAAAACCCTCAGATGGGGAAGTTTACTTTCCCTAGATCCTGCTTCCTCTTTATGTGCCCTTTGCCTGGCTACCACACCAATCCCACAGTGGGTGATACATTTCTTTACACTTGGTCTTAAATTAATGACAAAGCTTAATGTAGGTTCTTCGCAGGGAAGGTTACATTCATACAGAGGTTACTGGGTTCAAAATAAAGGATTGACATGCTAGTAGTAGATAAATCTAAAGAAATTCATGCCAAAACAACTGAACACAGAAGAGGGGAGCCTGGGTGGCTCAGTCGGTTAAGCGTCCAACTCTTGATTTTGGCTCAGGTCATGATATCATGGTCCTGGGATCAAGCCCTTGCATCAGGCTCCATGCTGAGCGTGGGACCTGATTGGGATTCTCTCTTTTTCTCCCTCCCTCTGTCCCTCCCCCTTCAAAATAAATAAATACACTTAAAATAATAAAGACAGAAGAAAATATTAAACAACTAAAAGGGAGAAATAAAACCTGACCCAGAGTGGACAAAAACAAAAATCCCAGTTCAAATTACAGCAGATTTCTCATCAGAAATCATGGAGGCCAGAAGGAAGTGGCACAAGATTGTTAAAGTGCTGAAAAAGAAGAAATATCAACCATACATTCCACATCCAGGAAAAATATCCTTCAGGAATTAAGAAATTCTTAGATGAAGGCAAACTAAGAAAATTTGTTGGCAGCAGACCTACCGCAAAAGATGGCTGAAGATGTTCTTGAAAAAGAAAGGAAATGATTAAAAAAAATCTTGGAACACCAGTAAGAAAGAATGCTCATATCACACTGGATGGTAAAAACAAAACAAAACAAAAACAATTTTTGAGTCCATAGTGAAAGGGGAGACAGTGGCAGGGAAGAGAAGGAAGGAATGGAAGGTCTCCTTTATAGAAGAATGCTAGCTAATAACTGTAGAAGGAATGGTAGAATAAGTCACCATTATACATCCCTTGGTGTATTAACAAGAGCTAGCAGAGATGATCATTGGGACCTAAAACCATTGGGTAAAAGTTGTTGGGAGCAGATAGTCAAAAGGTCTCAGGATAACACCATGCAATTAATTTCAACTATAAAGGGGAAAAAAAGGTATTATTTACAATATGGAGAGCCGGTAGATGACCCATGTAACCATGGGATCAAACACAATATCATTATAGGGCCAAACCAACATTGTAGGCCTACATGATACAGTGGGAAGTTCACCACATTACCTATGCAGTGGACTTTTTCAAAATAGTTAATCTGAATATAATCAGAGAAACTACCAGTAAATTCCTCCATGTGGGATATTCTACATGATAGAACTGACTGGACTGTTTGAGATTATTAATGTCAGGAATATAAGCTAGCAACAAAAATAGCCAGAGACTATTCAAGGGGGGAAGGGACCTTAACTCAATCCTGAATCATAAATAAAGCTGTAATAGACAATTTTAGGATACATGAAATAATTAATTATGGACTAGATAGAAGATGATACTATTGAATTAATGTTAAACTTCCTAAATGTCATGTAGAATAAATTTTTATTCTCCGGGGATATCTGCTAAATTATTTAGAGCTGAAGTGCCATGATATTTACAATTTTCACACACATACGGAGGGAGGGAAGGGAGTGGGGAGGAGAGAGAGAGAGGGAAAGAGAAAGCAAAGCTGGCAAAATGTTTAAAATCGGCAAATCTAGTTAAAGGGTTGTTGTTTAAATGGTGCAGAGGCAGAGATTGGAGTTACCTCAAGACAAGGATTACCAGGAGCTACTAGAATCCAGAAGCAGCAATGAAAGATTCTTCCATAGAAGTGCTTGGCTCTCCAACACCTTGATTTCAGATTTTTGGCCTCCAGAACTGTGAGATTTGGTTTCTGTTGTTTCAAGCCACCACATTTGTGGTAATTTGTTGTAGCAGCCTCAAAAGCTAATACAAAGTTATATCAGGTTTCCACCGTACTTTATTTTAGGTTTGCTGTACGTTTTAAATTTTTCAAAATTAAAAAATTTTGAGAAAAAAGACATGGCAGGTCAAGAGAAACTGTATAAGAAACAAAATCATGTTATATTTTAATGTCTTTAATGGCACTTCCTGCTTTTTAAGATTTTATTTTATTTCTAGTTAGTTAACATATAGTATAATAATAGTTTCAGGTGTACAATATAGAGATTCAATACTTCCATACAATACCCAGTGCTCATCATGACAAGTGCACTCCTTAATCCCCATCACCTATTTCACCCATCCCCTCCACCTCCCTTCTTTCTTGCTTTTTATTTATTTATTTTTTAAGTTTATTTTATGGGGCACCTGGGTGGCTCAGTCAGTTAAGCATCTGACTTCTGCTCAGGTCATGATCTCACAGTTCGTGGGTTCAAGCTCCACATAGGGCTCTGTGCTGACAGGTCAGAGCCTGGAGTCTGCTTCAAATTTTGTGTCTCCCTCTCTCTCTGTCCGTCCCCTGCTCATGCTGTGTCTCTTTCTGTCTCAAAAATAAATAAACATTAAAAAGTTTTTAAGTTTATTTACTTCGATGGGGCAGGGAAGGGCAGAGAGAGAAAGAAGGAGAGAGAGAGAATCTCAAACAGGTTCCATACTGTCAGCAAAGGCGCAAACACACAGTTCGTGAGATCATGACCTGAACCTAAATCAAGAGCCAGTGGCTTAACCAACTGAGGCACCCAGGCTCCCCGCCTGCTTTTAATTTTTTTTAATTTTTAAAAAAGATGTTTATTTATTTTTGAGAGAGAGACAGAGCATGATCAGGGAGGGGCAGAGAGAGAGGGAGACACAGTATCCGAAGCAGGCTCCAGGCTCTGAACTGTCAGCACAGAGCCTGACGCAGGGCTTGAACCCACAAACCACGAGATCATGACCTGAGCTGAAGTCAGATGCTTAACCGACTGAGCCACCCAGGTGCCCCCCTTCTGCTTTTTATACTAGAGATTCCACATCCTCCTTTCACACTGGTCTCCACAAGCTATATAGCCAGCCCTGGTGTTAGGATGGACCTCCTTAAAACTCTGCTCTGTTGTCAGTGTTGGCTAGTATAGGCCTGAATATATGAGGGCAAGGGAATCCAGCAGGAGGAGGGCCAAGAGCTGCAGTGCCCAGGGATGGGGCAAGACCTGACAAGTGACCTTGATGGCTGTGAAAGTTTAAAACCAAATCAGATATACACTTGCATTGTTTTCTGTTTCCTGCTTATGTCCTCAATCATATTTTTAAGATTTTGAAGTCTTAAGACCTTGCCTTCCATTTCTTTGAGTTTCTTACAGCTGATGGCATTGTGCTAGGCACAGAGTCAGTTTTTAATTATGACTTGAATTGTGGTTTGTGGTGGCTAGAGGGAGAGTAAGGAATGTAGGAGACAGCAGAAGAAATTTGAACACCTCTAACCTAGTCCTGTCTAGGTTGCTGAAACAAAACAAAAGTACATCTCTTAAATTGAGACCCATGTCATTTGAGGGATTAGGTAATGAGAAAGAAGTAGAAATGCATCCTTGGTTAGAAAGGGGATAGACCATTATGTTTAGTTCATCCAGATGTATCCTCCAAGCAAGCCACTTCTACAACAGTCTCAATGCATAAAAGAAGAATCCATGATATGGGATTGAGAATTTGACAAGAATAACTGATTCTGGGTATAGAGTTAAATATCCTTTCTCATCCAAAGATATCTGTGCTGTTGTTTCCATCATGTGTTATATGGTTTAGGAGAATGTATATTCTAACAGACCCTTTGTATATATCTTTCAAATGTCTGTAGTACTTTTTGCCATTTATTAATTTTTTTTGTGGTTGCTTAACAAGTACTTCTATATCATTTATTATATGTCAGACACAATGTTAATTTTTTAAAAAATATTCATATAACCTTATATAGAATAAGAAACTGAGGCACAGAGAGGTTAAGGAAACTGCAAAATTTTATCCAGTTAGTGAGACCTAGAGCCAACATTTGAACTCTCACAGTCTGGCTCCAGAGTTCCCCACTCTTTTTTTTTTTTTTTTAATTTTTTTTAACGTTTTATTTATTTTTTAGAGAGAGAGAGAGAGACAGCGTGAGCAGGGGAGGGTCAGAGAGAGAGGGAGTCACAGACTGAAACAGGCTCCAGGCTCTGATCTGGAAGTCAGCACAGAGCCCGACGCGGGGCTCGAACCCACGAACTGCGAGATCATGACCTAAGCGAAAGTCGGACGCTTAACCGACTAAGCCACCCAGGCGCCCCTCCCCACTCTTAACCACTATACTTTGTTGTCTTGCTATATACTTGGAAAAGGTGAGGTGTTGATTATGGGAAAGGCCTTGGGCCACAACCTGCTTCCCAAACCCTAAGTAGCCATCTCATATTTGTTTACAAAATAATGACAGGACTTTGAGGCAGAAGCTTATAATCCTTTTGGAAGGTGATTGGTCTACACAGGGCCACTCTCTATCTACCCAGTAAGCCAAACAAAACTCATGAATCCAGTAGATCCACAAAGATTTGCCTGACATAGAAGTTGGGAGTTTCTGTATTAGAGGATTAGAAGTGGAGCAGAGTGCTTAAGATTGCCTAATACCATTAGTACAGTCTAAGAACTCTCCCCCTCCCCCCATTACTAGGAATTGATTAGTCAAATTGATATATTGGGCTAAAAACGTATAGTTTTAGTAGGGAAAATCATTTTATCAGAACTCTGGGTTTCAAAACACAGAAAACTATACCTAATATGGTTCCATAAAAAGATTTTATTAATTTACTTGGTTAAAGACCCTCAGGCATAGCTAGAGTCAGTGATTCAAAAATTGCCAAAAGGATTTGGTTTCTCTCTGCCTCTCAGTTCTGCTTCCTCAGGATATCTATATTCTTGAATGGGCTCTCATGTCTTAGTCAGAAATGGCTGTCAGCAGTAATCCAGACTATATCTTTCTATATCCCATTCCAGCAGAAAAAAAAATGAGGACTTGTCCAACATTTCCAAGAAAAGCCATAAAATTCACTCTGATAGGATAAGTTTAGGATACAAGCCCACACTTGGTGTAGTCACAGTTGCTAGGAAAATTCTGTCTGACCATTGATTTAGGTCTGGGTCTTGGGGCTGGAGGTGAAATTTCATTCAGGAATGTGGACTGAAGTGGGAAAGAAGTTGAATCTCTGTATGAAAATTAGGGTCCATTGGCAAAAGTAGAGTGCTTGCTGGGGAAGCAAATAGCAAATACCCCCCACAACCACATCTGGCAATGTCTTAGAGTTGTTTGATGCAGAAAGTATGCACGTTGATAAAAGGCACCAGTGAAATTCATTTATTTAGACTACTCGAAGCACCATAAGCAAGCGTCTACAAAACCCCATTGTTTCATCATAAATATGGGATTTAGAGGCAAGAAACAAACAAACAAAAAAACCCATAGGGTTAAATAGGCCATTTGAAAGGAGAAGTATAGGGGTGCCTGGGTGGCTCATCTGGTTAAGCGTCTGACTTTGGCTCAGGTCATGATCTCACGGTTCGTGGGTTTGAGCCCCGTGTTGGACTCTATGCTGATAGCTGAGACCTGGAGCCTGCTTCAGATTCTGTGTCTCCCTCTCTCTTTGTCCCTCCCCTGCTCACGCTGTCTCTCTCTCTCTCTCTCTCTCAGAAATAAGTAAATCATTTTTAAAAATTTAAAAAAAGAAAGGAGAAATATAAACAGTGACATGGTCTGATTTCATACTTCAATATATTGTGGATCATGTGTCAGGAAACTTTTTCTGTAAAGGACCAGACAGTAAGTATCTTTGGTTTGGTGAGCCATACATGTCCTAGCATGAAAGCACCCATGGACAACATGCAAATAAATGAGTTTGGCCAAATGCCAATAAAATTTTATTTTTAAAACAGGCAGTAGGCTGGATTTAGACCACAGGTGGTAGTTATAGACAGATAGAAATGTCCTATGTATAAATATGGGCTCTGTTGTTACATATATGTAGATTTGAGTCTTGCCTCTTACTTACCAGCTATATGTCCACGAATAATTTCCTTAAGTAGTCTAAACCTCTATTTTCTCATCTGCAGAATAGAAGTAATAATAATAAATATATACATGAGTCATTATACAAATTGAAAGAGAAAATGTACATAAATCAAAGAATATAATGCCTAGCATGTATGTAGTAAGTGGTCAGTAAATAGTAACTCTTTTTATTATTATTTGGAATGTCCATGGGGAAAAACTATAGGACAACATTGTGAGAGAGAAGAAAAATGAGCTTCAGTGTTGTTTTAAGGATACATATTTATTAAAATATTCCAGCTAAATTTTTAGAGTAGCAGAATTTATGTCACCAGTACAACTCAGGAAAGAGAATTGCAGTTTTCAGGGAAGGGTCCACAATGACTCTTCTCTCAAGATTCTGATAAAACTAAAAAATGCCCCAGAGTTACTGGAGGATATTTGTTTAAAAGGTTATTTATATATTTTGAGAAAGAGAGACAGAGAGAGCAATCAGGGAAGGGGCAGAGAGAGACAGGGAGAGAGACTATTCCAAACAGGCTCTGTGCTGTCAGTGCAGAGCCTGACGTGGGATTCTAACTCACAAACCGAACCCATGAGATCATGACCAGACCTGAAACCAACAGTCGGAGGCTTAACTGACTGAGCCACCCAGGAATACCCCCAGATGTCATTTTTAAAAGCATCAGTAATAAAAAATATTATCTTGTCCAAATTTATTTTGTGTCCATGCCTGGAATTCTGCATATACTTGTAATGATTGTCCTTCACTAAAGACAGAGTACAGTTAGAGAAGATTTGGAAAGGGCATGCTGGAGAAATTACTAGTTTATGTGGGTGAACACATGAGGGCCCACTATGTTTAAAATGAATTTATAATACTGACTTTATAAAGGTGTGGTGAGCATTAAATGCCAAAATTGTATATTCCATTTTTTAGTAATGTGGACTTAAGTATCATTAACAAATTAATGCACTCAGCACAGAGCCTGGCCTAAAGTAGGCATTCACCAAGTATTAGTTCCCTTTCTTTAGATGCACACAAAGCTAGACCTTATGCCCAAAGGGATGAGTCGTCCATGCATAGGAAAAACTGAAATTCTATATGACTCTCCAGTGGATTATTATGAAGCAAATGGGATTGATGGAATACAGTCACAACTGGCTTATTGCTGAACTGGACCAATAAGAGAACCAGAGCCATGTTAGATATGTACTAGAAATCAGTGTCCAGGAAGCAGTTTCAAGTAAACTCAAGAACCAAAGCCAATACCAGGAAGTAATACCAATAATTTAGTGCATAAACGTTCAAAGTTATAGTGGCAATCAAAACTGGACAGCATGGTCTAAGTACCAAGATATTCCTACTGACTCTACTAAATGGTGTAACTCACTTCTGGGTCTTTTGTTATTAAAATGTGTGCAGTGAATCATGCTTGGAGATGATACTGAGGATCCATGATGCTAAACTCCCTTGAAAGCTTTTTCATTCTCTTGGCCAAGTGAGACCTGAAGCTTCATAGGGAGACAGTGAAATATACCCACCAATATAGAAAGCTTTACGGATGTGATATAAGCTCCCAGAGTTTGTCAAAAGATATGTGGTGTTAGATTTTGCCAAGATGCTGGTATATCCTAAATGCTCTATTTTGTTTCAAAAATGACTATTTTGGTTATAGGCTAGATAATGCTGGGTGGAAAAGATCTTCCAGAGTAAAGGGTGATATCTGTTTTACTATCCTAGATAGAGGTAAAGGCACTGACAGCATGGGTCACTGTCCTCTGGACAGAATAAAGATGGTGAGTGTTAGAACAATTATACAGTTCTCCCTCTTTGAAGGTGGTTGTCAGGGGCTCATGTCTATAGTCATGTATTAAGTCTTCATCCATGACTGTATATTCTAGTGGTTAGACTGAACTATGTAGTATTGTAAGGAGCAATTACTTAGTAGCAGGTATCATGCTTCTGGGTGTGAGTGAAGGTAACTGCAGGAATTTAAAACCACAGGCATTTTGGAATTTTATTACAGCTGGAGACAAAATGAGAGAGATAAAGAGGAAGGATGATTGTTGATGTAAAGCTCCCAGGGAGGACAATCTTCAGTGGAATCAATATGATTCACACTGTGGTGCTGACTTTGCATAGTGAAAATCTTATTTTTTTTCTCCAATGTTCTCAGTAGTGATTAGGAACTGAAGAACCAATGCCATTAAAACCCACAAAAAAGGTAATGTATAAGCCAAAGCCAATTTATTTATTTATAATGAGAATTAACTGCAAAGTAGGCTAGAATACTCATGTCAGCTGGTTAGCAAATTTTCACCCCACAACAAAGTTTATATGGGAACATAATTACAATCTGATTACTTCTTAGAGCATGTGGTCACAGCAAGAGGAGTTTAGTGGCAATCTTAATAGCTAATAACACAAACTGGGATGGCCTGGTGCCTCCACTTCACTGTACATAGACCTACTAAATGATCTCTTGGTCGGCATCTCCTCTCTTAGTCTACAGATTACTAGATTACTGATGCCCTATGATGCTCTTTAATTGCCCACCTTTTCTAGACTCCCTGAAGACCATTCTATTACTAACAATTCTTTCTTCAGACTTATCATAAAATCATTAGATTTTATCTTGCTAGATGACATCAATAATGTAACAGATCTGCCTCCTTAAAAGTACTATCTTGATTGGACCTGGAGCTCCCCAAGTCAAGCCTTTGTAGTTGCAGACTACATCTTTAAGTACGTTACATGTCATCTGTTCTCAGTAGATTTTAATTAATTTCACTCTCAGAGAAGTTCACTTTGGTATATGTTTGGGGGAAACATCTGTAGAACTCTATGCTAAGGAGTTTAGTTTAGTTGAAGTGGATGGTGTCATTATAACAAAATTTTGAAGTGGTAAATAAAATGGTTGCTAATTAGTAGACAGTAAAGCATTATCCCAGTATCTTATTCATATGCTCAGTATGGCTGTTGGATTGTATCACATAGAAAACAAGAATTTCTTAGCTGAGAATTCCTCAACAAGGGGCTTCTAGAAATGGGAGATTTTATAGCCTAGAATTAATTATCTGTTCTGAGTGGCTATGAAATCTGAAGATACTTTGGAGAAGAAGATGATGTTGCTGCAGAGGGAAAGTCCAAACAAGAAATAAGGTGATGTATCTTGGTGAAAGAGCACACAAAGACAAATTGTATACCTAAGATAAAGAAAGATTGGTGATGAAGCCAAATGAATGCTTCCATCAGCATTCTGGGGCCATACTAAGTTCAGTAAGGAAAGTGACTGGAGGCTATTGGGTTAGTCCTTTATTACAGAATTGGTGGTGCTATATCAGGGTTCCTCCAGGCAATCCCAGAGACACTTAAATTTCAAAAAGATCTACTTGTTATAGACTTTCATACAATCACAGTACCACAGTGGGAATTTCTTGGCACAACTGGTCTCCTTGTTATAGAGCATATGGAGTAAGGTGTATGTATAGCAAACTGTTGATAAAGGAGACCCCTTGTGAATGCAAATAAGGATTGGCACAGTGGTTAGTGAGGCATTGATGGACAAAACAATCTATTTCTTAGTGCTACAGGATGAAAATGGTAAGGTCTTGGCTGGGTTTAAGTACTATCAAAGTTAATATCATTCTCCAGGAACAAGGCCAAAGTACAATGACACTTCATATTCTGAGAGGCCTTGATGGCTGCTAGGGAATATGGAATTACTTATTTTTCTTCAGGAAATCAATTATGGGGACATATATCAGCATCAAGAAGCAGGGAACAGAGGACTGATTATTACCAGCAAACATCAATTGTCACCGTACCTTCTTAACATTTTAGAAAATTGTGTTTCTCCAACATGACACTACTTTTGTGCAGAAGCATTAGGAATCCATACACAGAGCTGATGTGTGCCAAAACCACACATCAAATTCTCACTTCTTCTTGAGCTTTATGTATGGATGGTGTTGATGTATTTGTCCCAGGATTTTTTCAGATGGGATGGTTCAGAGAGTAGTCTACCATTAATTGCTTTTCAAGATTCTCAACTAGATGAGGCTCCCCAGAGGTGGTGCATAAGGGTATAGAACTCAACATCAATGGGCAGTATAATAGACCATCCAGGTACAATAGACACAGTAATTATGATAAGACTCCTTTCCCAACTCTCAATAAATATTTGTCAGATGTCATTATCCTAGACCATTTTGACTTGGCCATTAGACATACTATAACCTAAAATAGGTTGTTGGGGAAGGGGGGAGGAATGTGGAAATAGTAGGGCCTGGCTAAAACATGTACCTGCCTGAAGGGCTAGTTGTCAAGGAAGTAGACCAACAGTTCCAATCAGTGTTCAAGGGGCCATGCCATCTGGTTAGTCAATAGCCAAGAAATCCATTTTGGGGGGTAAGCAGAAGTCTTTAAATGGCAACAAAATACGTAGCTGTATGGAAAGGTAGTAGAGCTGTGTTTCCATGAGTGTTGGTTTGTGTTGAAGCCGGACTCTCGTCAATAGTTGGAGCAGGTTCCAGCCTCCAGTAGAAAAATGTTCGTAGGATACGAAAAAAGAAAAGAAAAGAAAAATGTTGGTAGGATATGGGATGCAATTAGGAATTCAACCAAAGGTCCGAAACCAACAGGGAACTAGAATATATATTAATGAGGGTGAAGGTGAAAGTTTTCGGCCTAATCTTAGGCACAGAAGACTTAAGCCAAGAAACTCAACCCAGATCTCATTCATTAGAGGGAATGGAGTTCCCAGTGTACTTCCAGGGATGTTTTCATTGGCTCAGACTGGCCAGCTTTGCCTACAGAGTTTCTTGGGTTATTGGTTCTAAATCCAGAAAGTGTCTGTGAATTGTTTTCATCATTGCTGGATTTGGTTTAGTTTGGTTTGGTGATGGGTCACCAAATAAACAAGATCTGGTTATTTAAATTCCGAAAATCACATGAGTTCATGACTGTCTATGAAGTGGTATCATGGTTCCCCACCTGTATTTTAAATGTTAGTGCAGGATATAAATTAATAAGGCTGGAAGTGAGAGGGATATAAGTTTACAAAGTGACCTGCCTGGGCTCTCTTACTGGCGAGTTGGGTTACTTATCCTTGCTGGGGCTCGAGAACGTTTGGCTAGGCAATCTCTTGTGAAGTGACCAGCCTGGCTGCAGTAGAGGCACAGCTGAGCTTCTTGCTGGCGGGCTCGTTTGGCTGGGGTGAGAGGTGGCTGGCTTCCACGCAACTGTATAGGTTCTTCCTTGGGTGGTATATCTGTGGGGGCAGAAAAGGGTTGGTGGTAGATCAGAGAAGCCAACACTGGGAGCTGGGTCTCTGACTGTAGAAGCTCTGGCCTGTCACTACGCTTCTTGTCCAACTGAATACACTGAGTGATCAGGTCTGGAAGGTTGTCCATCATATCTGTGTCCCTCACTTCATCCTGGATGGAGTCAGCTATTCCCTCTTGGAAGTGATCACTCTGATTAGTTTCATTACAGCTCAGATTTTGAGCAAGAAGCTTGAAAGTAGAAGCACCTTGCTGACAGGAGTTGTCCTCTTTATTCAGAGGGTCTGTTTCCTGTTTTGTAGGCTCACCAAATGATTGCTTGAACTCAAGAACAAACTTTTCATATTGTTTCATCAGAGTGTTCTGGTCAGGCCCGGATATGACTCCACAACTTTCCATCTTCTGAGATAGGTAGTTAGAAAAGAACTTGACTTGGATATCATCTACAGGATTCGGGATCTTGACAGTTGTCAGGTAGGTAGTCACCTGTGCGAGAAACCCTGAGAGACTGTCAGGGTCCCCATGAAACTGAGAGAGACGCTCAAGTGAGCAGGGTACAGACATCATTGGGGTGTCCAGGGTGGGCATGATTTGGCCCCTCATATCAGGGTTCTCTTCTGTCAGATGCTGTATTTGTGGCTGCAGAAACGGGTTTTCTGCCTGAAGGGAGGAATGCTCTACCTGCAAGGTAGGTGGTGTTTCTATGTACTTCTCCATTGTATCTTCTGGAATCAAGTGAGACTAAGTAGAATTGAGTGCCAGTATTTGAAACCAATGGGCAGACAGTAGGGCTTCCTCTGTTATCTGAGAGATAGTATCATAAGCAAGTAGCCAAAACTGCTAGCTATGAAACAGTCACAAGGGGAAACAGAGATGAATTTGAGAGATGCCAAAATTGTCCACTACTCAATGTTGTCTCTTCTTATGGAGAATGTCGATGTTCTGCACATTCAGAAGTGACAAATTACCTTAGGACACATAGAGGATTTGGAATTAAGAAGACAAATACAAAAGTCACAGATTTTTCTCCCCACCCCCCTCCTTGTATATAATATAGGGTAAATTTGCCCTTGAACTAAGCCTTTCATTCTAAAGTACCCCTTTCTATCAGAGAATCAAAGAATTTTACAACCCAAAGTGATCTTAGAGGTCATCCAGGGCAAATTCATAATTTCATGAACGAGAAAACAGAGACCCAGAAAGGTAAAGATGTTTACCAAGGTCACACAACTACTTAATATCAGAGCTGCATGCTCATCAGTACTGGTGTGTGAAATGGCACTTCCTCTAGGACCACAAATGTGTTCATTTGTACATGCTACTTGGGCATGATTACGGTTCATGCCCCTTCGTATATAAAATGTGATCTGGGAAACAGCACCATCAACATCACCAGGAAGACTCTTAGAAATGCAGACTCTTAGGTTCCACTCCAGACCTCCTGAATTAGTATTCCACTTAAGCCGATTTTCCAGATGATTCAAATGTGCATTGAAATTTGAGAGAAACACTTATCTTTTTTTTTTAATGTTTTTTTTATTTCTAGGAGAGAGAGAGAGACAGCATGAGCAGGGGGAGGGTCAGAGAGGGAGTCACAGACTGAAACAGGCTCCAGGCTCTGAACTGGCAGTCAGCACAGAGCCCGACGTGGGGCCCGAACCCACGAACCGCGAGATCATGACCTAAGCGAAAGTCGGACGACCAACCGACTAAGCCACCCAGGCGCCCCAAGAGAGAAACACTTATCTAAAGAGCATTTATTCCTAATTGGAATAATCACGGGTTGGACTTTAACCTCAGTGCTCCAATCCTGCATTGCTGTGGCTATCTGATTGCTGCAGTGGTAGTTAATCTATATTTTTTTAGATTCATAGTCCTTATCTAAGGTCACATTTGGTTGTCGTGGAGATGATTAAGCCGCCACAGGCAAGATGAAGAGGTGAAGTTGGAAACGTAGTAAACAAGAATAGACTATTCATAGAAGTATAAAGATCAAAATGTTTAGTAGTCATCCTTGCATTGATAATAAGAATAAACCAACTCATTAAAGACTAGCCCGAAACATATGGCATATCAGTTGAACTACTGAGCAGCACAATTCCTTTTTTTTGTTGTTGCCCTTCCCTTGTGTAACATGCCATTTAATTGTATTTAAATTGGCCACTAGAGGGCAAATATCCTTGAATGTAAGACTTGATTCTCTAGGTTTGATGGCTTCTCCTCTCTAGATCTATGGAAGAGATTATTGGAAGACTGAAATTGTATAAGATTGGTGGCCAGAAACTTAACCAAACACTAGCATTAATCTGTTGTATGACAGAAGAGCTCATTTGGGTCTCAATTTCCCCCTTTCATTTAATGAGGATGACTATCTTGTCTATTTCAGAAAGGTGTGGTGAGTATCAATGAGATAGTAGATAGGCACTCAGAGTGGCAGAGAGAGAGAGAGAGAGAGATTGAGAGAGAGATTGAGAGAGAGAGAGAAGTTCCCCAAATTGTTCCAATGCAGGTAACAATACTGTTGGTGAGGCTCTTCCCTTATCACATATTACCAAAGTAGGGAGATACTGTCATATTCTTTCTTTCTTCCTTTCCATATCTCACAAATCTAGTACATATTTCCACTTTCCAGGTGCCCATCCATGAATTTATTGCTGCCAATCCATCTGGGTGTCAATTGAAAGATAACATGTTAATTAATTAATAAGGGTTAATGATTGGCCTTTCTCAAGGAATTCACTTTTTCCTCAAATTTTAATGTGCATAAGAATCAACTTGGTCCCAATAGCCAACAATTCCTATTCAATGGCCTTCTATTCAATTGGTCTTGGGTGAATACCAGGAATCTGTACTTTAGCAAGCTGCCCAGATTTCTGATGTTGGTGGTCCCTGTGAGAAAAGCCACCTCAAGGAATAAAGCCATATTACAAGATTATAGAGAAGTAAGAATGGGGAGGGGACACATTTGGAAGTAGGAGACATTCTAATGACATAGAATAGGTGGTAGCCTATTCTACTTCCGCATAAAACCAGCAAAGAGCCCACACTGTTCTTTACAACTGCTCTTCTCTCTCAGACAGTAGAGTGCAAGAGTTTAGCATGTAGGTTCTAGAGTTAGAGTGATCTAGGTCCAAATCCTGGCTTGGCCAAAAGTTGTGTGACTCTGGAATGTGACTTAACCTCTCTGAGAATCAGTTTCCAAATTTTAAAATGGAGGTGATTTTAATACCTTCCTCATAGTGTTCTGAGGATTAAATGAGATGAAAAGAGATTAACACAGCTCCATGCAGATGGCAGGTGCTTCATAAATGTTAGATATCATTTTTCTAGGTCCACAGTCTGTCATCTGTGTTTTAGAATTTATTTTTTTTTTAATTTTTGAAAGGTAACACAGAATATGTACTGTTTATTATATAACACTCCCAGTGGTATCTGGGAAAACATCCCATAATTAGGCAATTAACATTTCTGCAGGAAAATAAATGTCTAAATATTCATACTAAAAGAGATAAAGACTAATTTTATGTCAGTTTAGGTCAGATTTGACACCAAATTAATGAAAAAATGTGTTCCATTTTACGGAGCTTTTTGATTTCAGAATTGGAGATAAGGGGTATGAACCCCTCTACCAAATTCTCCTTTTGTTTGGAAAGTATGGTTATAACTTTTTCTCTGCTCCTGCTTTCTGCCCTTTCCCTCTACCCTCAGCAGTTCCAGACTATTTGTAGCAGTCTCCTGTTTCTTTACAGAAATATGTATTCAAGGGGCCAGAGCATTTAATTTTTCTAATTATGTATCATTGGTGAAACACCTGCTAAAATTATAAGCATTTGCCCAATGCAGATCATACAATGGCACTGTTATCAATGCAATTGCTTAATCCCTCTATGAAAATCTATTTTGCCTTATCGTTTTAGAAATTGAACTCTTTTTGGCTAAAATGAGCAAATCAGAGAAATCTAGATGCTGGCGAAGATGTGGAGAAACGGGCACCCTCCTATACTGTTGGTGGGAATGTAAACTGGTGCAGCCCCTCTGGAAAACAGTGTGGAGCTTCCTCAAAAAGTTAACAATAGAACTCCCCTATGACCCAGCAATAGCACTGCTAGGAATTTACCCAAGGGATATAGAAATGCTGATGCATAGGAGCACATGTACCCCAATGTTCATAGCAGCACTCTCAACAATAGCCAAAACATGGAAAGAGCCTAAATGTCCATCAACAGATGAATGGATCAAGAAGATGTGGTTTATCTATACCATGGAATACTACATGGCAATGAGAAAGAATGAAATCTGGCCATGTGCAGCAACATGGATGGACCTTGAGGGTGTTATGCTGACTGAAATAAGTCAGGCAGAGAAGGACAAATACCATATGTTTGCAAGTATAGGAGGATTAGGAGGAACTTAACAGAGGACCATGGGGGACAAGAAGGGGGGAAATAGTGGGGGAGAGAGAGGGAGGCAAACCATGAGAGACTCTTGAATGCTGAGAACAAACTAAGGACTGATGGGTGGGGGGAGATAGGCATGGAGGAGGGCACTTGTGGGGATGAGCACTGGGTGTTATATGGAAACCAACT
>JAESUZ010003728.1:0-354420 GCA_017311185.1 Proteles cristata cristata
CTGAAACAGGCTCCAGGCTCTGAGCTGGCAGTCAGCACAGAGCCTGCCGCGGGGCTCGAACCCACGAACCGCGAGATCATGACCTAAGCGAAAGTCGGACGCTCAACCGACTAAGCCACCCAGGCGCCCCCTGCAGTCTTAATTTTATCAGGGTCCCAAACTTAGACTTTCCATGTTACCATCACAGAACTATTGTGTACACCTCCAAATCTTTTAAGCATCATACAACAATTGTGCATTTCTTTTTAATGAGCTAGCTGAAGAGTTTTTAACGTATCCCAATATTTTCAAAATTTATTTGGCATTTCTTTATTTTTTAATGTACTAAGTATAAACCTTTTGCAATTTCTGAAAGTCTCTGATAAAAAAAAAAAAGAAAAAGAAAAAGCCCTGAAGGGTGTATGTCAATTGTTAACAGCAGAGTTTTTCAGCTTTCTACATCAAATGTTACCGCGAGTATGTGTTACTTAACTATTCATTCTTTTAAAGTACCCTCCACACCCCACCTGGGGGCTTGAACTCCCAACCCTGAAATCAAGAGTCAGATGCTTTACTGGCTGAGCCACCCAGGCATCCCAGTGGTTTCCTTTTTAAAAGCACGGATAAATGGAAACGAAGTAGTTAAAGGTTGGAGCGTGGTGGGCAGCGCCGAATGGTGCTCACAGATGAACTGTATGGCTGTTCCGCACCTCAGGCTCCTGCCTGGGCTCCCTCCCATCAGACATTCCTAAACTCATCTCTCATTTCTCACCAGACTACAGAGGGTCAGGGCTCTACTTCCCCATTGTTTCTCAGTGGGGATCCAAGTTGCACTTTCCATTCCCTCAGGGCGAACATTTGACCTTCAGAAAGAGATTTGATTACTAACTGCTCTCAAGCAGAGTCTGAGCCTGAGATTCTACAAGGCGCCCCGATTAACCCTTGTGTGTCCACCCTTTTCCCTCATAACCTGCTAACCTTCCTGAGCCTTCAGCTCGGAAGTCCTTCAGATGATCTATCTCATTGTCCTCTGTGCCTGTTATTCTGGTTTTTCTCTCCTTCCCTACCTGTGTAGATAACACTCAATCACTGAGTGGTCTGGGGATTCTCTGTTCAAGCTTGGAACGTCTGTTTGATCCTGTTAAATATTGTGTAGTTGCAGAGAGAGGAGAGACTGCGGCAAATCTACCAAACTCGTATTTTGAGCATGATGAAATCACAGCACCTCACAGCGCCCACCGTCCACGCCTCCGTTCTCTTAACAACTGTTTAACAAATGTCCTCTCTCTCCCTGTGCAAAGCGTACATTGGTCAGGGGGAAGACAGACGTTTAAATGAAGACAGACGTGAGTACATGGCCACAAATTTTGTTAAGGGATAGGAAAAATGTACAGAGTGGCATGAGAAAATCACATGAGAGAATTCATCTTCACTGGGAGGTGAGGGAATGTGTCTCTCAACAGGTACCCTTTAGGTGAGTAGGTGACATTTAGGATAAAATTAGAGCAGTGTAGGGACAGGCAGGGGAAAGTGAAGGGAGGTGTATTCCGGGCAGAGTGAGAGTTGTGTGTGGGGGTCAGGAAGCTTGGGAGAAGGCCAGTGTGAGCTGAACACAATGAGCAGGGGAGACGGTGGGGAAAGCGCACTGGGGACAGTGTGACCAAGTCACACGGGCATTGACTGCGCTCAGGAATTGAAATTTTACCCCAACTGCAATGGTGACATACTGAAGCCTTACAAGTAGAGGAAGAATACGGTCTAATATTTCTGGAAGACCAGATCCAAGATATAATTGGGGGATAAGACTGCCTATACCTGCAGCTGACTCCCATGCACACTGGCGGGGGCCTGCAGGGCGACTGCTCGGGGGTTGCCGGGAGCTTTCCCCTTTGCGCACTGAAAGGGCGGCTTCCCTGGGATGCCCTCAGCCCCAGGCAAGCCCTGGGTGAAGGGTGAAGAGTTTGCTGAAGAATTTAACTTTTTAAAGCACTGTAAAAATTACCAAATTTATATCCATAACAAGTGTTTGATGCCCTATTCAAGATTTTAATTATAAAAGGTAGATTCTGGAACTTTCTCTTCTTTTAGAGGTATTATCTAATTTGTCAGGAAATAGTTTGACTTCTTGGTTTGTTTCCCAGTTTTAATGATTCTATTATTTCTTTTGACAATTTATTTGAATACTGCAGAATTGTATGTGTTTAATTTATTCAAAAGAATAGGGAAAACAGTTAGGAAAACTTCCAGTCTTGCAAAAACTTTGATAACCAACTTGTTTGAATCCATATTAACTGGAATAAAGATATTTTTTTATTTGTAGATGTTTTCTTAGCAAAGGTGGCAGGTTGGTCTTGAAACCTGAAGATCCTAGGTACAAGCATTCTGAAAAGCAAGTGTCTTTTGACAGAAAAAATGACCCAGGCTAAATATAAAGAGCAATATAAAATCCAGGGAGAGGAGACTTTAAGGAGGCAATTGCAAAGGTATTCAAGGAGAGCAGGGAAATGGAGGAAGGTATCACACATTACTATGAACATGAAAATCTAGGTGACTCTGTTCCTGAAGAATATTGCAGATATGTTCAAATTAATAAAATCAGTATTTAACACTGATCCTTTATTTTCCCCCCAAACCCCCCTTTTTTCTTTCAAAAACCTTTTTAACATTTATTTATTCTTGAGACATAGAACACAAGTGGGAGAGGGAGACACAGAATCCAAAGCAGGCTCCAGGCTATGAGATGTCAGCACAGAGCCCAAGGCTGGGCTTGAACTCACAAACTGTGAGACCATGACCGGAGCCTAAATCAGATGACTAACCAACTGAGCCACCCAGGCGTCCCTTATTATTGATCCTTTAAAGGGAAATGGTCCTGTTGATTGTGTAAGTAAACCTCTGCCTACCAACTTTGGGCAATAGATCTGTTCACCTGATCCTTTATTTTGAGACCATTCTAGGGGAGCCTGGGCAGCTCAGTTGGTTGAGCTCATGACTTCAGCTCAGATTATGGTCTCACGTCGTGGGTTGGAGCCCCAAGTGGGGCTCCGCGCTGACAGCGTGGAGCCTGCTTTGGATTCTCCATCTCCCTCCCTGTCTCAAAAATAAGTAAACATTCAATAAATAAGTAGGAGCACATGAGTGGTTCAGTCTGCTGAACATCTGACTCTTGGTTTTGGCTCAGGTCATGATCTCAGGGTTTGGTGGGTTTAAGCCAGTGTGGGGCTCAGCGCTGACAGAGCAGGGCCTGTTTGGGATTCTCTCTCTGCCCCTTCCCACTCACGCTTTCTCTCTCTCACAACTTTATAAATGAATGAATGAATGAAAAATTTTAAAAGGCCATTCTAAGAAAATTATCACACCGATCAAAATATAAAAGAATAAAACCAAGACATCTAAATAAGCCATTTTCCCCCCTACTAGACAGCCTCACTAAATAAGCAGTGCTTCTATTTACAATTCACATCTCTCTTCTCTTACACATTGGAATTTTTATGGATAAAATGATATACCTGGGTTTTCCTTAAAGTATAGGAGGGGAAAATGTTATAGAGAGAGGGGGGTGGGAAGGGAGAGGTTGGGAAAAGTACTGTTAATCTTGCAGTTGGGAGATGGACTTAGGAGGCCTTATAGGTTTCCTTGTTTTGTTCTGTGTTTAAAATTTTCCATAATAAACGTGGGGGCTCGGCTGGCCCGGTCAGGAGAGCAAGAGACTCTTTTTTTTTTTTTTTTTTTTTTTTTTTATTTCTAGGAGAGAGAGAGAGAGATAGCATGAGCAGGGAGGGTCAGAGAGAGGGAGTCACAGACTGAAACAGGCTCCAGGCTCTGAGCTGGCAGTCAGCACAGAGCCCGACGCGGGGCCTGAACCCACGAACCGCGAGATCATGACCTAAGCGAAAGTCGGACGCTTAACCGACTAAGCCACTCAGGCGCCCCAAGAGACTCTTATTTAGAGGTTCTGAGATCGAGCCCCACGTTGGAGGTAGCATTTACTTAATTTTTTAAAAAAAGGAAAAACCCTTGACATTTTCCGTAGTAAAATATTTTGATTACATGACAAAATACGCGAGACGGGGCGGTCCCCGCACACGCGGGTCCGTGGGTCCGGAGAGAATACGCGGTGAGCGAGCCCCCGGATGAGCTGGGGAAGGCTTCTCTCCCGGGGGGCGGGGGTTCGTGCCCACCACCCAGGCCGCTTCTTGGGACCCGGCGGCGCCGGGCGCAGGGGCACGGAGGGCCCGCCCATCGCGGGCCCCGCGTCTGCACGGCGACCGCCGGGTGCCCGCTCGGAGCCCCGGCTGCCGGTCCTCCCGGGAAGAGCGCAGAGGCTCCGGGCCACGAACCGGGGGCGGTACCGCACACCGGCTCCGCGAGGCTGGCGGGGCAGGCGCGGGGCTCTCCGCGGGCTTCGGAAGCCCCTCACAGCCCCGTGGGGAGCCCACCGCAGCACCCCCGCCAGGTGCCAGGTGCCAGGTGCCAGGTGCCAGGTGCCAGGTGCCAGGTGCGCGCCCTCCCCCCACCCGATTTCTTCCGCCCCCGGGTGCGCGCCCGGCCCTCGGGTCGCTCCACCGCCGGGTGTGCGCAGTCCGTCTGCTGAGCTCTGCGCGGTTTCAGGCGCCGCGACTGCGACTACAGATCGACGGACGCCTGCGAACTTGAGAGGCTGAGGGGGCCGGGGGTGCGACCCCCAAACCGCTCCGAGAACAGAAGCCACTCTCGCTCAAGCTGAGAGCCTCGGACGGCCGCTAGCGCACACGGGAGGCCCGCCTCGCCCTCGGGGCCCCGCCTGCAAAGGTCACCGCCCCCCACCCCAGCCCCCCGAAAAACCTTCCCCACCTGCTGGCGAGCCGGGGGGCGGCCACACGGCCCGAAGCCGGGTCGAAAACCGGGTACATGCCGGGTTCCGCGCTAGGGGCGCAGGGCAGGCAACCTGCTGAGTGGGAGAAAAGATTTGCAAATCACATGTCTGATGGGGACTAATACTCCCAAATGCACACATTCTTCCCTTTATCGCACGTCGCAGACACTGCCTTTCTCCTCTCCAAAGTGAAGGTTTGTGACAACCCGGCGTCACGCGGGCTTATTGGCACCAGTTTTCAACATTTGCTCACTTCGTCTTGATAATTCTCACAACTTTTTCAACTTCTGCATTTCGTCCTTGTTCAGTATTATTTGTTTTGGTGATCTGTGGTCAGGGGTTACAGCTTGCTGAGAGCTCAGATGATGGTTAGCATGTTTTAGCAACAAGAGTATTTTTAAATTAAGGCACATATATTGTTTTTGTAGACATAATGCTATCGCACACTTAAAAGACTGGAGTATAGTGCAAACATAACCTTCATATACTGGGAAACGAAAACATTCACTTGATGCACTTTATTGCAGTGGTCAGGAACTGAAGCTGTAATATATCCACGGTAGGTGCCTGGGTGTAAAGAACCTATACAACAGAAAAGGAAAGAAAAGAGAAGAGAAGAGAAGAAAAGAAAAAAGAAAAGAAAAGAAAAACAAATCCAATCGGATGTTAAAAATTTTTAAATGGGCAGGGGATCTGAGTAAAAACTTTCCCAAGGATGTAAAGATGGCAAATAAGTACATTAAAAAGTGCTCAACATCACTCACCATCAGGGAAATGCAAATCCAAACCCCCCTTGTTAGGATAGTTATTATCAAAAAGACAAGAGATAATGAGGGGAGGCCAGAACGTGGAGGAAAGGGATTCCTTGTTTGCCGTTGGTGTGAATGTAAATTAGGATGGGCTGCTATGGAAAACAGCATAGAAGTTCCTCAATGAAATAAAAATAGAACTACCACACACGATCCAGAAATTCCACTTTCAAAGACAAAGAAAACACGAGCTCAGAGATCTGCACCCCCATGCTCACGGCAGCATTGTATACAGTAGCCAAGACACAGAAGCAAGTGCGTGTCCGTCAGTGGATGGATGAATGAAGAAACCATGGTATATAAACACAGCGGAATACTGTTTAGCCATAAAAAAGAATGAAGTCTTGTCATGTACCTGATGGACATTGAAGACATTAGGCTGAGTGAAATAAGGTAGACACAGAAAGATGAATACCATCTGATCTCACTGATATGTGGAATCTAAAAGAACAACAAACTGAGCTCAGACACAGAGAACAGACTGGTGGTTGCCAGAGGCAGGGGGTGAAATAGGTGAAGGTGGTCAGAAGATACAAGCTTCCAGTTATAAAATAAATAAAGGATGAAGCTATAATGTACCACATGGTGACTATGGTTAATAATATTTATTGCACATTTGAGAGCTGCTGAGAGTAGATCTTAGATGTTCTCATTAAATGAAATGTAGATGCTGGGGCACCTACGTGGCTCAGTCAGTTAAGCCTCCGACTTCAGCTCAGGTCATGATCTCAGTTTGTGAGTTTGAGCCCCGCATCAGGCTCTGTGCTGACAGCTGTCTGGAGCTGCTTCAGATTCTGTGTTTCCTTCTCTCTCTGCCCCTCCCCTGCTTGTGCTCTCTCAAAAATAAATAAATGTAAAAGATATTTTTAAAAAATGTAGATGCCACAAGAAAACACTTCAGGGAAAACTGGTCTCTGTTGGAAAGAACCCAGTGAGAAAAACTTTCTTAAATGTGAACTTTTGAGTGTTACAGTAGATTTGTCAAAGCAACCCAAAGTATACAGACTAGTACTTCCCCGAGGACGTTCCAGCCTTTCCTACTCTGAGACATCTGTCATTACCGCCCTCCTTCCATAAGGTGTCCTGGCTTATTACATACTCTCTACGATCCTCTAATAAAAACCGATACTTGATACTCACTGTTTGGGTTTGTTGTGGTGTGGGTATTGTTTTTATTTCAACCTTCATTAGAAAAAATTGTAGGAACAACATAATGAGTGCTATATCCCTTTTACTGAGATTCGCCTGTTCTTAATGCTTGACACTGGTTTTCTCCCCCACATATGCCTTACTGTTGTCATTGGCTAGCCTGCTCTACCTCCTGAGGACGTGCTGCCAAGTTACCAAGACCTCCACCCCAAACACTTCCATATGCATGTCCTAAAAACAGACATTCTGCCCTGGGACCACAAAATGATGCCTGACTCAAACTGAACACTGAGACAAACCTATCATTGAATGAATAGTCCATGTTTCCACTATGCCAATCGTTCCAATAATGTTTTTTTTTAAATTTTTTTTAATGTTTTATTTATTTCTAGGAGAGAGAGAGAGACAGCGTGAGCAGGGGAGGGTCAGAGAGAGAGGGAGTCAGAGACTGAAACAGGCTCCAGGCTCTGAGCTGGCAGTCAGCACAGAGCCCGACGCGGGGCTCGAACCCACGAACCGTGAGATCATGACCCAAGTGAAAGTCGGACGCTTAACCGACTAAGCCACTCAGGCGCCCCTCCAATAATGTTCTTTACACAAATTTTATTCCAATCTAGGATCCAACCTAGGCTCCCACACTGAATTTAGTTATTACATTTCTTTAATCTCAATAACAATTCCCCAATGTTTGTCTCTCATAACATAGATTTAAAAAAATTTTTTATAGTTTATTTATTTTTGAGACAGAGAGAGACAGAGCATGAGTGGGGGAGGGGCAGAGAGAGAGGGAGACACAGAATCTGAAACAGGTTCCAAACTCTTAGCTGTCTGCACAGAGCCCGACACAGGGCTCAAACCCACAAACCACAAGATCATGACCTGAGCCAAAGTCGGACGCTTAACTGACCGAGCCACCCATGTGCCCCACCTTATAACATACATATTTTTGAAGAATACAGGGCAGTTGGTCTGTTGAACCCTCTGCCCCAAACTTGGGTTTGCCTAATGTTGCCCCACAATTAGATTCAGGTTATGCATTTTTGCCAGAAATACCACAGAAGTGATGTGTCCTCGGTGAAGCAATGGTATCAGAAGTAATACATCAGTTCATCCCATTACTAGCTGTTGTTGGATTACTTGATTAAGGTGTTGTTTACCAGATTTCTCCACAGCAAAGGTATCAACTTTCCCTGCATTATGTTTTTGAATTTAGGCCTATAGCTCATTAGGCAGGAAGGTCAAGAACCACTTTATATACCAGCAGCTCCAGGATCAGCACCTTGTCGTGTGTCTCCAGCCTCAGCTGCTGGTAACTAAGCCAGAGCTGCCCAAGGCTCAGGAACCTCCTTTCCTTCCTTCCATATTCATGGGGCATGAATACATGTCAGGTACCATATGAAGTACGGAGATAGGCTGAGAATAAGAGTTCTGCTCTCAGCCATTCTTAGCTCCAGAAGTGCTGGAGGGCTCCCTCTGCTGGCCCTCCTCACTGCCTCTCCTGAGACATAAGAGTAACTGGTAACAGAAAAAATTAACACAGACTTAGATAAGAACCCAATTCTGTTTAGTCCTCTGTGTCTGTTTAGAATGTTTTGTATTGGTGTCTATGGTTGCTCTCAAATCAATATTAATAAAAACTGATGTATTTCTTGGAGAGAAAGATGTAGAGTGTATGTGGATTGAAAGCCAGATCAAAATAACAGCTTTTATCAAAGACAAAGATGCTATACAGAGATACATTCAAAAACATAAACCAGTCAGGATGGACTTCCAAAATCACATTCATGTAAGCCACAAGAAGGCAGGGAAACCACAGAAATGCAATATGGGGAACAAGAAAAAAAATAGCAGACTTAAGCCTTAAAATACCAATAATTACATTAAGTGGAAAATGTTTCAATTCAATCATAAGACAAAGGTTGGTGGGGTAAATTAAAACCCATCACTCAAGTCTATGCCATCTACAAGAAACTCTTCAGATTTAATGATACAGGTAAGCGGAAAGTAAAAGGATGGGAAGAGATACACGTACATGATGCAAACATCAATCAAAGAAAAGGAGAAGCAGAACTGTTCTTCTGCTCGCTGTCTAGGTTAAGACAATGTTAGTCATGCAGATTAAGCTTTAAATTGTGTCAGGTCTGTAGCTGTTCCATCATGGATGGCACAAAAAAATGAGAACATACTCTCCAGCGTGTGAAGACTATTGTGAGGTTCAGCAGAGAAGTCCCTCACGTCATTGCCCGAGGGACACAGGTAGTTCCGAAAGAGGTTTTCAGTTGTATAATTATAACAGTTAGGAGGGCGAAAATGCTGGAATGAAAAGTTTGATCTTCCCTCTTCCCTTCTGTCCTGGGTTGTGAGCTCAAGGAGAGTGCTCACAGTAAGAGTATGCCCTGGGCTTCAGTCAGAAGGCCCACCACCCCTCCAAAATTCTGAGCTACTGGAGGTCAAAGCCCTTATGCTTTCCACATCACTCAGACTATAGCACATCCTCGGGGTGCCTGGGTGGCTCAGTGGGTTGAGCAGTGTCAGACTTTGGCTCAGGTCATGATCTCATGGTTTGTGAGTTCAAGCCCCACGTTGCACTCTGCTGTCACCTGCGGAGCCTGGAACCTGCTTCAGATCCTCTGCCCCCTTCTCTCCTTGCTCCTCCCTTGCTCATGCTCTCTCTCAAAAATGAAAAAACATTAAAAAAACAAGCAAACCGTATAACATATCCTTTCTTCACCAGGAAATACTAAATCTGGGGTTGGAGATCAGGAAGGGTCCACAGGCCATCCACTTGTGGTCAAAGGCATGGTTAGGAAGGGAGGGAAACAGACTACTCACCTCGCACATTCTAAACTTGGACATTACAAAGTCCCCAGCCGGTAAGAGTAGTAATCTCGACGCTGGGCTAAGTTAAAGCTAGTGAGGAATCAAAATGGTTTGAAAACACACAACATAAAAACTCATGAATTCAGTAGAAAAATACTGCTTTTTATAGCTCCCCTGTTTACTTTTCATCCTATTAACTGATACTTTGTTGCATTTAATAAAGGTAATGGCAGGTAAATTTCTTGTTGATGCTTATTTTTCTAAATTCTCAATTTTTCCGGCATATATGGCCTTTATAAAAAACTTTTCTTTCTTTTTTAAGTTTATTTATTTTTGAGAGAGAGACAGAGAGCGCTAACAGGGGAGGGGCAGAGAGAGAGGGAGACAGAATCTGAAGCAGGCTCCAGGCTGTCAGCACACAGCCCGACATGGGGCTGGAACTCACGAATGGTAAGATCATGACCTGAGCCGAAGTCAAACACGTAACCGACTGAGCCACCCAGGAGCCCCTATAAAAACTTTCCAACGTGGTGCCTCAGGTTTTCTTTAAATAATAAAGTTCAAGAAGCATTTTATCTCAGTTAAGAAACGAAGTCGTGGATTCTCCGGCAGCTGTCACCTCATGCCTGGGCAGGGTGTCTGGTGCAACGGATTCTCTGGTACTGGGTTGGGGCTGAGCTCCTGCCTTGGGCTTCAGCGCACTCACTGGATCGCCGGGGCTCAGCTGTGTGTGGCCTCTCAGGTGCTGGAGCAGCGTGGCTCTCTGCCTGTAGGCCTTCCCGCACTCCTCACATGCATAGGGTTTCTCCTCGGAGTGGACTCTCTTATGTTTCTTGAGATCTGACTTCCAACTGAAGGCGCGCCCACATTCCGGACACGGAAAAGGCTTCTCTCCCGTGTGGATTCTGACATGGTGACTAAGACCCGTCTTCTGACTGAAGGCTTTGCCACACTCTTTACACTGATATGGCTTCACCTTGTTGTGAATCGCCTGGTGTTCGAGAAGATGCTCACCCCTGGTGAAGGCCTTCCCACACTCAGGGCACTGGTAGGTTTTATCCCCAGTGTGGATTCTTTTATGGTTCCGCAGGCCGGTCGACCGAGTAAAGGTCTTCCCGCACTCGTCGCACTTATATGTTCCTGGCTCAGGGGGGTTACCATGCTTCCCTCCCGACCTGTGCTTATTAAGACCTGAGCGCTGACTGAAGGCTTCGCCACACTCACCACATTTATAGGGCTTCTCCCCAGTGTGGCTTCTTTGGTGTATGACCAGGGTTGAGCTCACGCTAAAGGTTTTTCCACACTCAGCACACTCATAGGGTTTCTCCCCCGAGTGGATTCTATGATGTATTATGAGTTCTGAGGTCCGGCTAAAGGCTCGTCCACACACAGGACATTCAAAAGGTTTCTCCCCAGTATGGATTCTCTGGTGTTGGTTAAGTCCTGCATACTGAGTGAAGGCTTTTCCACACACTTTACATTCATAGGGTTTTTCTTCACTGTGAATCCGCTGATGCTCAATCAGATGTGAACGTTGCCTGAAGGTTTTCCCACACTCGTTACATTCATAAGGCTTCTCCTTGTGGAATCGCTGATGCTCAGTGAGATCTGAACTACGGCAGAATGCTTTTCCACAGTCCGTACATTCAAAAGGTTTCTCTCCAGTGTGGATGCTTTGATGCTTTGTAAGAACTGATCTCCGACTAAAACACCGGCCACATTTACTACATCGATATGGCTTTTCTCCACTGTGGATTTTGAGATGTTGGAAGAGGCCTGCCTTCTGACTGAAACCTTTGCCACACTCTTGACAGTGATAAGGCTTTTCCTTGCCATGAAGCCCCTGGTGCTGGCTAAGCTCTGCACGTCTGATGAAGGACTTTCCGCATTCTGTGCATGAGTACGGTTTCTCTCCCATGTGGGTCCTCCTGTGCATGTGAAGGCCTCCTGTCCAGGTGAAGGTTTTCCTGCATTCTTCACAGGTGTAGGCTTTTCTACCAGGGGCACCCCCGTCCTGCATTTCCACACTTCCACCAGGCTCCCTGTCCCCTGTGTATTTGGTGTGCGGAGACAAAGCTCCATCCTGTCCATCAGACCCCTTCCCACATGGTTCTGTTTCTTCACAAAGTTCCTGCTTCACGTCTAACATCACATTGTCAGTCCTCACACCACCATCTGAAACAACAGACCACACAACTTGAGGAGAAAAGAGAACTCAAAAGTAATGTAAGAGATAAGACGGCTGGAAAGGTTAGTCTTGATTTTAGGTTGATGTTAACAGAGGATATCGTATCGTCTCTCATGTTAGTCAAGGTAGAAGGAATGGTAGTAATACGGGTGTGGAAGTGAGAAAGAACAAAGTACGGCTGAGTTACTAGTAGCGTGTGGCAAAGGTGACAAGTTATCACTTCTGCGGTGACATAAGACTGTAAGTCCCATCCTGCTCTTCCTTGCTGGCTCGCTGCCTTTGATAAAGAAAGCCACCACTACCATACAGAGAAGCCATGTAGTCCTGGCCAGCAACCAGTAAGGGACTGAGACCCTCTGTCTGACAGAGATGTGAGTCCTGCCAGCACTGACGTAAGGCTGGAAATAGATGCTTCCCCAGTCACAACTCAGATGAGACCTCTGTCCTAGCACCTTGACTGCAACCTTGTAAGAGATCTAGAAGACGGAGCCAGCTGAGCCAACCCAGACTCTTGCCCCACAGACACTGTGAGATAAAACCTGCATAGCTTTAAGCCACTAACTTTGTGGTAATTTGTTAAGCAGCAGTTGATATCTAATGTATAATTAGCACAAAATCACAAAGCTTCCTTAGTATAAGAACTACTACAATTAAAAAGAAAAGAGAGGAGTGCCTGGCTGGCTCAGTTGGAAGAGCATGAAACTCTTGATCTCATCTCAGAGTTGAGTTCAAGCCCCATGTTGGACGTAGAAATTACTTAAAAATAAAATCTTAAAAAACAAAAGGGTAAACAAACCACACGATGAAAAGCACATATATGTACATGTACACACACACGTATCTATGCACATATGAATGTTTGTACTTATGTTTATATAGTCACATGTGTATAGATGACATGTAGAATAAGAAACATAAGAAAATTATGTGTTTTTTTAAAATGTTTTATTTATTTTTGAGAGAGAGATAGAGACAGCATGAGCAAGGGAGGGTCAGAGAGAGAGGGAGACATAGAATTCGAAGACAGGCTCCAGGCTCCGAGCTCGCTGTCAGCACAGAGCCTTACATGGGGCTCAAACCGACGAATCGTGAGATCATGACCTGAGCCGAAGTTGGCTGCTTAACCGACTGAGCCACCCAGGCACCCCAGAAAATTATGTTAAAAATCAAACATAACTATCCTAAGAGCCATATCAATAAATGCAAATGACTACTCATTAAAAAACATTAGATTTGGTCACAGAGCAAAACTGAACTCTATTTTACGTATATGCTTTTTAATGTTTGTTTTTTTAAAAATACATATAAAGATTACTTAAAAATAAAATCTTAAAAGAGGTTCTTGGGTGGCTCAGTCAGTTAAGTGTCCAACTTTGGCTCAGGTCATGATCTTGTGGTCCATGAGTTTGAGCCCTGTGTTGGGCCCTGTGCTGACAGGTCAAAGCCTGAAGCCTGCTTTGGATTCTTTGTCTCTCTCTTTCTCTGCACACCCCCGTGAAAAATAAACATTAAAATTTTTTTTTAATAAATAAATAAAATAAAATCTTAAAAAAATTTAAGGAACAGACATAACAAAGAATAGAATTTAATTGTCCTCTCTGTCTCAAATACACGAAATGGACATAAAAATAAAGATAGAGAAGATTTACAAAGTGAAATCAATAATCTTACAGATACATACATATATGAAGTTCTATATCCTGAATGCAAAAAAACTTTTCAGATGTGTAGTGAACATTAATGAAAACTACCTATTGGGTAATAAGAAAACCACAATAAATTATAAAAGATATGAATTAATACAAACATTCCGTGATCACAATGCAATAAATTAAAAATGAAATCAGAAAACAAGCTCTTTCATCTGAAAATTTTGAACTCAAACAACTGAGGTGCCTGGGTAGCTAAGTAGATTAAGTATCTGACACTTGATTTGGGCTCAGGTCATGATCTCACAGTTCCGTGAGTTGGAGTCCCGTGTTGGGGACAGCGTGGAGCCTGGTTGGGATTCTGTTTCCCTCTCTCTCTGCCCCTCTCTTGCTCACTCTCTAGCTCTCTTTTTCAAAGATAAACATTTTAAAAGGAAAAAAAACAACCGTTAGTTTAAAGGCAAAATATAAACATGCATTTGAGATTTTCTAGAAAATAATAATGAAAACCCTACATTTCAAAACATCTGGAATTCATCTAAAGCAGTGTTCAATGAAACATTCATAGCATTAAATATTTATATTAGTAAATAGGAGAATGAAAATATATAAATCAACCCAGCTGAAAAGTTAGGGGAAAAAAACCAGAAAGACAACTAAATAAGCCAAGACAGACTGCTCACTCACGCACTTTATTGGCTTTTTCCCTTTAGTGTCTCAATTCCCACTCCTGTTCTTCTTGGGATCACCTCTGATACTAACTGTCATAACCTTAAGTAAATAAGTGAGCAAGTGAATGAATAAACCAACCAACCAAAGGAGGACATAAGAAATGAATTTTAAAAAATGCAGAAGCCAAATACAATATAGAAAACTGGTGGAACATTGTAATGGGAAAACATAATTGAATACATCAATATAAATTCATGCAGGTTAGGAAAAATATATATTATCTAGCTCTGCCCATGAAATGTCTGAGAAGCAGTGTTACCCAGGTTATAAAGAACACTCCTCGCACCCAGATCTTATTTTCCAACAGCATTCTCCATTATAAAAAAAAAAAAAACAAGGCTCCTTCAGAAATGGTTGACAGCAGCTCTGGGCACAGAGAAGATACAGGTGAGCCTGAAACAATTTATTTTGTTCAAAAAGCAAAAGCAAGCATGCAAAAATAACAGAGATGGGAGCAAGAATGAAGACATCCACACAAGCCAAAGATGTGTGGAATAAAGGGTGGATTTTTAATGTGGTGGGTTGAAATAGGCTAACTCAATAAAAATGCACGTCCATAATGATACCTACACAGATAAAGTCCTAAAATCCCATGTCGCCATGTAAGATGCCTAATAAACCACTTTCTAAATTTGGAAATTGGTAAATAAAAGGGGGAAAACTACGCATCAATCATGACTGAGTTGAAAGAAGAGACCAAAAAGACCTATCCGATGAAGGAAAGCTTTATTTTGAAGAATGCCAATTAATAACATAGAAAGAATGAAAGAATTATAAAATCATCCTGTAACTCTTAATAAAATAAAATGGTTGACCTATACAAGGATTATCAAACATTTGTAATTTGTTGATGGGGAACCAGCTCTTCGCAAAATGCCAAGGTGACACCTCAGAGTCAGCTACCAGGGAAAAAATCAGCCGTTCACTGTCATCATGTAAGTCAGTGATTTCAATAGTGGGTCACCCAGGTAGTAATGTCTTTTGTTACCTAATATTAATTCTAGCCCAAAATGTTTATCTCAAATCCTTCAAACCTTTAGATCCAATTTCTAGTTTGTACCAAATACAAGGTACATGGGCAGCAAAGTAAATGATACAATGAGGAAGCAATTAGAAAACTCCAGGGAAACTGGCCTGGGCTCATCAAAAGTCTGGGTTATGGGGAAAAAATGGGTGGGGAATTGTTTTAATGTAGCAAAGAATTAAGAGGCATAAAAACCAGATGTATCATGTGGCCCTGGATTCTACCCCGAGTTGGACAGACCAGCTTTAAATACATTTTTGAAAAAAATGAGCCAATATGAATTTGAACTGAATTTAGATAACAAGAAAATGTACTCGGGGCGCCCGGGTGGCTTAGTCGGTTAAGCATCCAACTTTCGCTTAGGTCATGATCTCGCGGTTCGTGGGTTCAAGCCCCGTGTCGGGCTCTGTGCTGACTGCCAGCTCAGAGCCTGGAGCCTGTTTCAGAGTCTGTGACTCTCTCTCTCTCTCTCTGACCCTCCCCTGCTCACGCGGTCTCTCTCTCTCTCTGCTAGAAATAAATAAAACATTAAAAAAAAATTAAAAAAAAAAAGTACTGACATTTTCATTAGCGAACAAAATAGGTTAGAAAAAAGCAGAATATGATTTTTTGGTAAAAGGTATATATGTGTATGCATGTGTATGTACATATACGTGTATATAAATATACATGCACACAAAAAATACACAGATTTCGAATAAAAAGTCATCAATTGTAATAATCTCTGGGTGATAGAATATGGTGCTTTATTTTCTTATTTTGATACTATGTATTTTCTAACTTCGTACAATGCATATATATGTCTGGGTAATAATAATAAAGGATAACTTTCAAAACAGTCAATATAGTTTTACAAGGTTAATCCTATCAGTATCTATTGAAAGATGTAGGCATAAAAATTCTTGAAATAACATTTGCTATTAGACTATATGCAGATATTCAAAGATAGATATACATATTTTTAATATTTATTTATTTTTGAGAGAGAGAGAGAAAGACTGAGCATGAGTGGAGGAGGGGCAGAGAGAGGGACAGAATCCAAGGCAGGATCCAGGCTCTGAGCTGTCAGCACAGAAGTTGATGGGGGGCTTGAACTCACCAACAGCAAGATCATGACCTGAGCCAAAGTCAGATCCTTAACTGACTGGGCCACCCAGGCACCCTGCAAATATGGATATTTAAAACCAACCTTATTACTGAGGCTATTCTGATACGACTTACTGCTTTTTAATCATTATTACCTAAAATGTTGCCTTCATCAGGTTCTTTAATAACCCTCATCACAAGGAATTAACATGTCATACTCCACAAAAATAACCACTCAGAGTTCATTTTAGTCCAAATCTCCTAGAGAAATTATTGTCTCACCTCCTTCCTGGGGTTCAGGTCCTTTGCCCTTGAACTGGACCACTGGGGGCTGAACCCATGTGTATGAAGATTCTTCATTCAGTGTCTGAAGGGTCACTGTCTGCAACAGGATTTCCTGTTCCAGAGCACAGGCTGAAACCTGGAGACAAGCAATAGTGATTAAGCCCTAAGGATACTGAGTGAGAACTTAACAGAGACTAAACTGGTTTAGAAGGACTCCTTGAGGAATCCACAAGAAAAATCCCCCCGAGACACTAGGAAAAGCCACAGCCTAATTTGCCTTCTGGGGCACCGGGAAACAGCTAGAAAGGTAAGCAAAGCAAAATTTGATCAAGCCTTGTTTCTGTTACTTCACTATTGCCTGTGTGCCCTTGGCCAAGTTACACAACCTCTCTGACCTTAGTTTCCATGTGTGCAAACTGGGAATGATTTCACCTCCTTCTTTGTTGCTGTGAGAGTTCCGAGTGACCCCTAAAGCAAGGAGCATGATGCTCCTGGTTGTGTGTGAAAAATAAAATGCCTTCCGTACCTTTACTCACCATCCCTGAATCTGTTCCCTCCCTTTCCCTCTTTTCAGGGCTGGCTTAGCAAGAAGCTCAGTCCCCTGCTGAATGCTGGTTCTCCCCTGCGCCCTCAGAACTCCACAGCTTAGGAAATTTTGTTCCCAGTCACCCACAACCACATCAGACCGGTGTCTTCCTACTACATTTCTCTTTCTGTCCAGTTCCTCCAGCACCGTCACCGCCTCGTCCCCGCCGTCCGGGTGGTGCTCCCGCACCCGGGCCTGGAGCCCGGCGGGCAGGATGGCCAGGAACTGCTCCAGCACCAGCAGCTCCAGGATCTGCTCCTTGCTGTGCGTCTCGGGCCGCAGCCACTGGCGGCACAGCTCGCGGAGCCGGCGCAGCGCCTCGCGGGGCCCCTCGGCCTCCGGGTAGCGGAAGCCCCGGAAGCGCCGCCTGAAGCCCTCCGAGGCCGGCGGCTGGTCGTCCAGCAGGCGGACCCGCTGGCTGCCGGGGCTGGCGTCCTCCAGCTCCACCGTCACCGCCGCAGGCCGCTGCCGACCGCACCCGGGGTGCAGGAACCGGCCAGCCGACTCCCGGGCGTCCGCGGCCATCCTGCCCGGCTTCTGCGGCCGCGTCGCCCGGAGGCCGCTGACGGCGCTCTCGGGCACAGGGCTAGACGGGGGGTCCACGGCAAATCCTGCGAAGAGCCTCGCCAGGAGGGCCTGGGACCACAGGAACTACTCTTATTCATTCACCAAACCCACAAATAAGCATTCATAGAGGCCGCCCTGCGTAGAAAAGTGTTGCAGGTATTTGAACTGCGTCAGCGCAGAGCAAAGAGCCCTGCAGCGTCCACTCCGCGCGGGGCAGTCAGCAAACAACTCCCAGCGGACCCCGCGCGTGGGGCGGTGCCGCGGCCCTGGAGGAGGGGAGCGGCGAGGAAGGCTGAATCCCGCGTCCTGGCCTCAGGAGACACTTCCACCCCCGTGAGGCGGCACGGGGGCGTCCGTCCGCGCGCACGGGCGCCCCACCCGGTGGGAGAGAGGCGCTCGGGAGCCGCGGTCACGACAGCGGTGACCTTCGTTCGTGCTGGCTTGGCAACGGGGAGCGGGGAGCCCCACTCCCGGCTCTCAACAAGGAGCCCTCACGCCTCGCGCGCCTCGGATGCCGAGCCCAGGGCCCCAGCGCGACGGACACTCCAGGCGGCTGGTCCAGCTCGGCTGCCACCGGAGGAGCCAAGCGTCCGGCTCCCGGAAGCGCTTCCCCACCGCACCCAGCGCACCGCCGGCGGCTCCTGGAGGCCACGCCCCCTGGCGCGCGCGCCCGCGTCCACTTCCGGCGTCTCCCGGAATACACGCAACCGGGTTAGGAAAGCACGACGCGCCGTTCACAATGTGAAGTCGTTTTCGTTGAGGTACATTTCTGTTTCTGTCAGTTGTCTGAAATACTAGGAAGTAAATGGAATCCAGCGTTTGCGATAAGAATGCTTACTTTCCAGGAATATCTTTTATAGACGAGGGAAAATTGTTGAGCGTAAGGTTCGTTTGTCTGGTAAAAACAGGTTATCCTTGCTGTGGTCTGTAATTTACTAAAAACCAATGACAGTAACAAAAACTTGACCTCATTTTATGTGACTAGATGCTCTAATCAGCTCATACAGCCTTGGGGGAGTGGGAACAGCGCTCCAACCCGTGTAAGGGTGACCTTGCTTCAAGCTTATGCACCCCTTGCTTGCTGACCTACGTCCCTTGGTCTGTAGCAGAAATACACTGGCCTTGAGATTTGCGGACCACTGGCCTTGAGAAGTGAAAGAAAGACCAGACCTTCCCAGAGGATAAGGCCTGACCGCACTGGAAAATGGCTGAGGGGGGGGGTGCCAGCGAGTCTTGTCCACCCGTGACTACCTGCCCGGCCACGTGCACCTCCGGCAGGCAGCCCCCTCCCTTCCCCGCCGCGTGTCTTACCCTTTAACGGCTTTAGCCCCCCAGGGACAGAGAAGACCGTCCAACACCAACTGCTCCAGGATCCGCTCCTCGGTATGCATGTCTGGCTCCGGCTTCTGCCAGTCCTGGAGCCTGTTAGCTCTTCGTGGGGCCCAGAGGCCTCTTGGCAGCAGAAGCGCCAGAAATTCTGGTGGGAGTTTGGAGAGGACACACCTTCCCACACAGTGTAGACTGCTCCCCAAAATGTTCTCTTCCCGGTTCACTATGTGCAAACCCTCCTGCTCTCGGGGAGTGTGGACGACAGGAATCAGGGTTACACCAAACTGTAGACAAACTGTAGCCAACTCGGGCTGCGAAGACTCCACACAAAACTCGCTGGGCTCGGGGCAGAGTCAGAGTCGGCTCTTCTGGGCTCTGGGGGATCAGAACGTATTGTAAACACAGAATGACCGGGGCAGCAGAGAACTTGGATAAGGCTGTTAACTTAATACCTTAATACGATGGCGGTGATAAGCCGACCGGGACAACTTAGGGACACAGGGCGCCCAGGCTGCGGAGGCAGGTATTTGCAGCGCGCCCTGTCTTCGGGGCTGCGAGTAACTCCAGGCCCGCGGGGGCAGTGAGCTGGAACAGTGAGCGGCTTGAGCTGCTGACCCCAGGGGCCGGCTGGGCAGGCGGAGCAGAAGGTCGCCCCATGCCCTCTTACCTCGCATCCAGCCCAGCCCTCTGTCCGATCAGCTCCCCGAGCCCAGGCTCTCCGCGCCCCGCTGCACGGCGAGCCCACGCCGTGGAGTGGT
Source organism: Proteles cristata cristata (assembly GCA_017311185.1). Lineage (NCBI taxonomy): Eukaryota > Metazoa > Chordata > Mammalia > Carnivora > Hyaenidae > Proteles > Proteles cristata. Next base: position 19,817 of record JAESUZ010003728.1, read on the forward strand.
CCGCGGAACTGGATCCCCGAGAAGCTACTTTCGGGTTTAGGAACCGGGAGGTCTGGGCCTCCCTATGGCTTGCACTCCCGGCCGGTGAGGTCACGCCCCTTCCCCCACCGCTTGCCACCCACCCCAGTACCCAGTCTTTGCCGGAGGGTAGGCTCGTGCTCTTCCTGTGACCCTAGCACCGAGAAGGCTTGCTCCCGGCCTTGCTCGGCCCCTCGGCGAGACGCATTTACGTGGACGGGAGCAGCTAGCACACCCCAACTGCGCTGTCCGGCGCCCTCGGGAGAATGGCGTGGACGTCTCTGGGGTTGACTGCCCCCTGCCCCTCTTCTGCGGTGGCATCACGCTCCCACGGTGTAGCTGCTGCCGAGAAGGGACCTTGTAGATGGATTTCACATCTGGGATCAGTTGACTTGAGCAGATGTTGCAGGATTCTTGCACACAGTCGGGACATGGAGGCTTTTCTTTCCAGGAAGCAACTTTATTCGTGCCGGCACCGCTCAGTTGGGTTCGTACCTAAAGAACTGAGTGGCCCACATCACATGGCATCGTTTTTAAATGCATTTTCTATTTCTTTGTCTCACATATATGGTAACACACATAAACATGCAGTCTGATTAAGTTTTCTCAGTTTACAAGGCCATGAGGGATGTAGGCAGGTAGGCGCATATCTAGGTGACCTTGAAGTCTTTTCTTTTTTTCTTTCCTTAGGGAGGGGTTCCTATCACACAGAGACCTCCCATCCTCGCACCACCGGGTGGGCCTTGTCTAATCAGCTAAAGACCTTAAGAGGAATGCCCAAGAAGGCATTTTGCCTCAAAACTGTAACATGAAAATTCAATCCCCTCCATCCGGTGCCAGGTGTCATCTGTTTGTGCATCCTCAGGTGCCCCCCGCCCCACACACACAACACCAACAGGGTGAAGGGGAGACGAACAAAAGGGCAAGTCATGTCACTGAGCAGTCATTTGAAAATCTAACTCCCTAGCTCACCGCTCATTCATGCAACTTTCAAAACAGGATCACGTCTCCACTCAGCCTGCTAAGTTCTCCACAGGGAACACACACTAACGTCTCAGTGGTTCCTTGCCCACAAGGCAGTAGCCCGTGCATCATTGGGACAGTCAGGGTGCATGATGACCGTGACTTCAGGAAGCAGAAGGGCAGACTGGACCACAAGGGAGGAGACTGGAGGCGCAGGCGGGAGGGTGGCCTCACCAGCAGAGTCCAACAGGACGCAAGTAGTCTGCTCCCGTGAGGTCACCACCTTCTTTCACCTGGATGTGTGACATCAGACTCAAGTCTGATGGCCTAGAATAACAACGGGATGGACATACCACATCCTCGATGTCCCCAGCTTACCACACAGTGATAGGGTCTGTGTTCAGCAAGGCCTGATGCATGATTAGAGGCTTTCTTACCGGTAGGACACACAGACTTCTGCCCTCTGTGGATCCCCTGATGGCGAACAAGGCCTGACCTCTGAATGAAGAATCATCCACTCTCCTCACACCGATGGGGCTTCTCCCCAGTGTGGATCCTCAGGTGCGGAGTGAAGCTGGTGCTCCCTCGGAAAGCTCTCCCCATTCCTGACGGGTAGAGTCTCTCTCCTGTGTGGCTTCTCTGATGTTACATGAGTCCCCACATCTGACTGAAGCCCCCCCACACCCGTGACATTTGAAGGGCTTCTCTTGGTGTGGATCCTCAAATGTCCATGAAGGTGTGAGCTTTGTCTAAACGATTTACGACACTCCTTACACCCAGAGGGTCTCTTCCCAGTATGGATTCTCCAATGAAGAACCAGGCCTCTGTTTTGCCTGAAGGCCTTCCCACATTCATTACGCCGACAGCGTTTTATTTTATTATGAACTTCCTGGTATGAAAGGAGAGCTGATTTATAACTGAAAAAGCCTTTCCACACTGATTTCATTGACAGGGTTTCTCTCCAGTGTGGATTCTCCAGGGCCAAACAAGCCCTGAGCTCTGAGCAAAGGCCTTCCCACACTCCTTACATTTGTGTCTCTTTACTCTCTTGGGGTCGAACCTTTTGCTGTCCTGATTCACCCTCACATTGAAAAGTTTCTCCACACCTTGCATCCTGGAAAACATCCAATGCACTCCTGTTGGTGGAAATCGGCTTTGAAGCTAATTCACCGGTCATAGTCCTGGTTTGGCCTCCTGCTGGAAGAGCAAGTCAATTATATAAATGGCACCTGGTCCATATAAAGGGTTTTGATGAAAGATCAGGGTAAATAATCAAGGACCATCAACCTAATAGTTTTTCACACTCACTAGACCTAGGAGTCATAGAGAATAAATAAATTAAAGCCCTCGGGGCCCTGGTCCAGATCTAAAAACTCAAAATGGCAGCATGAAATGAGAATTTCCCAAGAATCTTCAAAGGGTCCCTACCATACACACCTTCCAGAATTCAACCCTGGTGTAGTCTCCCACGCAAGATCTGAGCTGGCCTGTGATCTGCTTTATTCAACAGAATGCAGTGGAAGTAAAGCTGTGTCAGGGACAAAGACTTTACCATGGTGCGTCTGCGTCCTTGAGGTCCCTGAGCTGCCCTGTAGGAAGATAACTCGCACTCTAGAGAGCAGAGAGTGGGTGGGAGAGCGCATGAGAACCTGAGGCCCAGTTTTCTGGCTGGTTCCCGGTAAGGTAGGAGACGAGGAAGTATTTGGGGCAGCACAGTCTGGGAGGGCCCTGGATAATGCAAACTGATACTACATGCAGCAGAAGACACCCTCAGAAGTGTGGGAGATGGTTAATGGTCGTTCGTTCCTTTCAGCCTATGTTTTGGGGTGGTCTAGTACATGGAAACAGACAGCTGAAATGCCAACCCATCAGCCAGTTTTTGGTGATGCTCACGGCAACACCATGAGCTGCGTAACAGGTTTAGGAACAACAAGCGGCCTAGGATCAGGTGGCAGGTGAATGGTCAAGTCTGGCCTGGAGCACAGATCTACAGGAGTCCAAAGCACGTACTCTTAGTTTGTACTACGGAGTAGTAGATACTCCTGGTAAAAATCTCAATGGTACAAAAGGCATAAAAGTAAACAGTCCAGATCCTCATTCGTCTTTCCCCATCAGTCTGCGTCCTCCATCCACTCACGCCGTGGTAGCCACGGCAGCCTCGCTGTCCTTGTGATGCATCCACCAGGTGATTCAGTGCCTGTCACTCTGCGCCTGCACCTACGGGAACTTTGTTCTCCCAGGACTTTCACACAAGTGCCAAAGATATTTACATAAAGGCAGCTACTGATGCACTGTTTGTAATAAAAATACTAGAAACAGCTTTAGATGTACCTCAGCAGGAGACTAGTAAGGTAATTATATGTATGCCACACAAAACTAAAGACCTAGTAAATGAATCAAGTAGTTCTATTGATAAGAATAGTATTATTTAGGGACACCTAGGTGGCTTGGTCAGTTGAGTGTCTGACTCTGGCTCAGATCACGATCTCATAGTTTGTGAGTTCAAGCCCTGCATCGGGCTCTCTGTGAGCACAGAGTCTGCTTTGGATCCTCTGCCCCCCTGTCTCTCTGCCCCTACTCCACTTGTGTTCTCTCTTTCAAAAAAGATAAATGAGGGGCGCCTGGGTGGCTCAGTCGGTTAAACGTGCAACTTTGGCTCAGGTAATGATCTCATGGTTCATGCGTTCAAGCCCCATGTCGGGCTCTGTGCTGACAGCTCAGAGCCTGGAGCCTGTTTCAGATTCTGTGTCTCCCTCTCTCTCTGACCCTCCCCTGCTCATGCTGTCTCTCTCAGAAATAAATAAAACATTTAAAAAAATAAAATAAAAAGTAAAATGTATCCAGGATTTGTCTTAATCAGGGAAGCATGGGAAAGACTATCATGAAGAAGTTTTTATCTCCACAGATCCCTAGGAACAGGAAGTGTGGCATGTCGTTCAGGTCATGCAGGAAGGCACTATGTTAATCAGGAGGCAGAAGGAGTGGGGAGAGCATGGACTAGAGCTTGAATGGAGTTTTCTGGAGAAGGAATAGGAGAGGTAGGGTAGGTATACCAAATAAGCTCAGGATCAGATAGCTTGAAGGATTCTGGCTGATCCTGGCTGGCTCTGGGTTACAGCAATGTTCCATAGTTGTCCACCACCTTGCCCAGGGGGATTTACACAGGAGAAATAGGGCACTGGTGTGTGAGAGTTTGATAAAGGAGAGGGCTGGGGAATGGGTTCTGGATTGTCTGGTTTCCATAGGAAAAGGGTACTTGCAGGGAGTTCTCTACTGTCTATAGGAATCAGTCAGCCCTCCACGGGACACCAGGATCAAGGTTCCAAATGCCAGAAGATCAAGAATAGAGAAAATAAGAAAATATAGTCAATACAGGATAATACCATTTGATCTGGGTGCCTGGGTGGCTCAGTTGGTTAAACGTCTGATTTTGGCTCTAGTCATGACTTGAGCCCCACATCAGGCTCTGTGCTGATAGCTTGGAGCCTGGAGTTCTGCTTCGGATTCTATGTCTCCCTCTCCCTCTGCTCCTCTCCTGCTTGTTCTCTGTTTCTCTCTCTCTCAAAAATAAATAAACATTAAAAAATAATAAAAATATTATTTGACCTAAAAGAGGGACAGAGGCTTGAACAGGCATGGAAAGATTTTAGAAGTACATATATATTAGACAATATTAACAGTGGTTAACCCTTGGGAATGGAACTTATATTTTCATTATATGTCCTTCTTTACTATAATTTTTAAAATATAAGCTATTCTATAGTAATAGCACTTTTAATAACTTTTAAATAAATAATTTTAAAAAATATAACACTAGAATCTATTGTAGTAAATCTATGGTAGATTTAGGCATCTATTTTTGTAATGTTTATTTTTGAGAGAGAGCTAGCAGGAGAGAGGCAGAGAGACAGGGAGACACAAAATCCAAAGGAGGCTTCAGGCTCTGACCTGTCAGCACAGAACCCGACTCAGGGCTCAAACTCACTAACCGCGAGATCATGACCTGAGCCTAAGTTGGACGCTCAACCAATTCAGCCACCCAGGTGCCCCATGGGTGTCCATATTTTCAAATAGCTCCTTGGTGATGTGGATTCATGGAATTGAAAACTGCTATCTTAAGCACTAAAGATAGATAGAAACAAAAAATTCAATAATTTTGAATATCCCAATTCAAAATTAAATCATCTCTGGATATACTCATTTTGTAAATAACCTTAAATTTGTTCTATCCAGATGCCACTTTTCTTGCCAGAAATACAGCTTCCAGGCAGATGCTGTCTACTCAGTGCTTCCAAAACTTCACCAGGATTCACATCTTGAGGCTTACCATTCTCTTGCACAAGCCTGTGCTCCCAAGGATCACACTTCAGCTGGACAGTCAGGGGCTGATCTGCAAGGCTCACAGGTCCCATGTCCTTCCACAGCGCTTCCTGTTTGTAGAGCTTGGCTTGAACCTTAGGACGTCAGGTAACGCTGGTTTCACGAGACCATCACAGATATCAGGCAGTAGCTAAAACCTCCAAATTTGATTTGAAAAATCCCACCATGGGGTGCGTGGCTGCTGTCAGTGAAGCCTGCGACTTGGTCTCGGGTTCAAAGTTCAAACTCCAGGCAGGGTGTAGAGATTACTTTAAAATAAAATCTTTTAAAAAGTTCCTATGGATACAGGAAGCAGAATATAGAAATCTGCGTCTTAATAACAAAAGAAATCAGCAGAGCTTCAAAGAGAAAACAAAAGGACACTGATGTCGCCCAGCAGCAAGGGTTAGATCCCCTTGCTCGCACAGGCCCGCTCTCTCTGCGGGGAGGCCCTTGGCGTCTATCCAAGGAACGAGTTTCCCAACTCATGTTTTGTCTCCAAGTTCTGGCTGCAAACTCTCCAGCACCGTCACCTCCTGCTCCCCGCTCTCCGGATGGTGCTCCCCGGGCCTGGAGCTCGGTGGGCAGGATGGTCAGGAACTGCTCCAGCACCAGCAGCTCCAGGATCTGCTCCTTGGTGCGTGTTCCTGTGCTCAGCCACTGGCGGCACAGCTCGCGGAGCCGGTGCCTCCCTGGGTCCGGGGGTCTCCTGGTAGCAGAAGTGCCTGAAGGGCTGGTGGAGAAGCTTGTGATAAAGGTGCGCATCCCCAGCCGTCCAGGCTTCTGCTCCCAGGAAGGGTCCTTCTCTTCCTCCACCTTCACTACAGTCAGAGCCTCCTGTTCTCCATAGTGTGGACCTCAGAAGTCCTGGCTGCACCTTCTCCTAGCTTGATTTACATCGTGCTCCCCAACAGCTCAGGACAGGACTCACCTGTCTCACATCTCCACAGTCAGGAAGAAACCCAGGGTCAGCGCACTCCCGTGACAGAACCACTGTGACAACAGCAAGATGACCAGTGCAGGCAAGAAGCTGTGTTACCTGAAGACACCCCACCAAGGTGAGAATACTCCCAAGTACTGCAGTAACTGTTGGGAGCCATTCTGAACCCACTAGTCAAGAAAGCTCCTGGTGAGGTTAAAGCAACTTAGCACGGTCTCTTGCCATCAGATGATGACCGATATCCACCCCCACTCAGTTATTTCTGTTTGAGCATCGACCCCCAAGGCACCTTGTTGATTGGTTTTGGGAGCCACTTGTCCCTTTATTCTGGCCCTGGTATGATGATTGCATCTTGTGAAGGAACTTATTGTGGGGACTTCTTTTGTGATTATGGGAACAGACATCGTGTCTCCTGTAGGTCATATTTTCCTCGATACTTCCCTTGAGCTATAAACAGGCTAATGATGCTTACTCATAGAAGACTGACCTCTGTGTGTACAATTCTGTTTCTACCGTTGCATTAGTCCAAGATGTTCATACAGCTCAACATGTAAATCAGTTAACCAAAAATGTCTCTCATGCCCTAGCTATTCAAGAAATCATAAAACTAGACACAAAGGTAAATGCACTAGAAGAGGCTGTTCTTTGTACTGGAAATAAGCTAAACTCTTTAAAGCTATGGTTGGCTCTCCGGTGCCATAAGAAATATAACTGGACAGTTAAGTCTTGCCTGGAGACAAAGAGCCTAACTTAGAGAGAAGGAACAGATCAGGGCAGAACATAAGTTACTACATATCCCTTTGCTAACTGGTGATGTATAGCAGCCCCTTCCCTAAGGCCTACATTCCACAAACCCCTTTCCTTACCCTGGCAGCTGGGATGAGGATGGGTAAGAGTATCTACAAACCTATGACTTAATCTTAGTGTTATTAAAATGTGTATATTATCCTGATTTCCACTAAAAATACCCTGTTATTTTCTTAGTTACTCAACCTCACCATAATTGGGACAGTTCTGCAAAAATACTGGGACAGTTCTGTAAAACCTGTTTCTGTACACTTTCCATAGGATCTTATCACAAAGAACTCTCCATTGTAAGAATTCCATTTTCTGATGTCATGTTGTCTTTTGACCCATAAATAAAGACACCAAAACCCAGAGATGCCTGCCTGGGGATTAGAAAGACTCTTGGGGCTCTCTCTCTCTCACCAACACTGTCCATCCTTCAGGGACCCCTGGACCGGCTGGAGCAGGACTCCGGCAAGTAACCTTCTGGTAGATCCCCTGCAAACAGATCAAAATCACTGAGGAACACCTGGATGTCTCAGTCCCTTAAGCATCTGACTTTGGCTCAGGTCATGATCTTATGGTTTGTCCTTGGTTGGTCTCTGTGCTGACAGCTTGGAGCCTGGAGCCTCCTTCGAATTCTGTGTCTCCTCCGTGTCTCTCTCTCTCTGCCCGTCCTCTGCTCATGCTCTGTTTCAAAAATAAATAAGCATTTAAAAAAAATTTTTTTTCAAAATCACTGAGAAAGTGGACTTGGTTGTGTAAATCGCAGTATTAGAACTGTCGTTGGGCAGAAACAAGGCCACAGCCTCAGAACTTCACTTTCTGGGCTGTAAGAACGGTAAGGACTGCACCGCAGGTAGAACAGCCAGAGAGGAGGCTGGGGCCACCACGGCCGCTATGGGTCGCCGACGTCCAGGAGGGAAAGGAGGCTTGCAGGGAAACGCCTCCAGCTCCCCTCAGGGAAGTCCTGCGCCAGGGCAGAACTCGTCCCGGGGAGAAACACGCCGAGGCTCCGCACAGTGGCCGCGGTGGCTCCGGGCTGTGGGCACTAGCACTTGTCACCTGGGCCGCCCCGCGCACCGCGGTGCCGAGGGGACCCCAGAGAGCGGGTTACCGGCCGAACCCAGGTCCAGTGTGTGTCACATGCTCAGGACGTCGTAAGGGACGAACCGTCACGGAGCCGACCACACGCCGCAGGAGCCCTCGCTCCCACTACGGCCTCGGCCGGCTGGGCCTCAGAGGCCGCGGTTTCGCAGCGGGACACCCACGCCGCCGCCGCCGCCGCCGCCGCCGGAAGGGGGAAGCCGGGAGGACCCTCCGGAGGGCTCGCCCGGAGCGCAGGCGGCGCGCCTCTAGAAGATCCCCACCGCTACTCCGGGTACTTCCGGTGCCCGTCTAGGAATCCAGAGGCCCGTCCTCTCTATGGTCACCGCGCTTCCGCGCAGGCGCCCTGAGCCTTTCCGGCAGATCGCTTGAGCCTCTCGGGTACCCGAGGTCGCCCGCCCCGCGCTCCCGCCTCCGCCGGCGGTCGTGCAGCTGGGAGTGGACGTTGTCTGCACTTAGGGTGTGAGCTCCTGCTGCGGTAACACCAAACATCGGCCCCCATTCCCCTTTTTATTTTCAGATGACTCAAGAGTGGCTGTGTCTTGGGGCGCCTGGGTGGCTCAGTCGGCTAAGCATCCGACTTCAGCTCAGGTCATGATCTCCCGGCTCGTGGGTTCAAGCCCCCCGTTGGGCTCTGTGCTGACAGCTCAGAGCCTGGGCCTGTTTCAGAATCTGTGTCTCCGTCTGGAAAGAGTAGCTGTGTCATTTTAAGTTAATAGACTTTATTTAGAGAGTGAGTGAGTTGAGCACGGGAGGGGCAGAGAGCAGGAGAATCCTAAGCAGGCTCCAAGAGTCCTGGGATCATGACCTGAGCCAAAATCAAGAGTCCAGGCTCAACCCAGTAAGCCACCCAGTAACCCCTCCCCCCAATAGACTTTTATTTTTTAGGAGTAGTTTTAGGTTTATGGATAAAATGCGGCAGAAGGTACAGAGTTCCCCATATGTCCCCTCCTGACCACAGCCCCCACCACGTTTCCCCTTGATGTTGATACCATGGGTTAGTATGGTTCCTGTGTTTCAGTTAGTGAGCCAACGGTGATACAACATTATTAACTAAAATCCAGTTTACATTAAGGCTCACTGTGTTGTGTGTTCTGTGGGTTTGGGAAAATATAAAGTAACATGTACTAACCATTAGAGCATCACACTAAAAAAGTTGGAGTGCCCTAAAAGTCCCCTGTACTACATCTAGTCATTCCCACTGCCCCCAGTGCCCCACAACCCTGGTAACCAGTATCTTTTAACAGTATCCATCTCCCGCTCTCCCCAACCCCTCCAGCAACTCTCAGTTCGCTCTGTGTATTTGAGAGTCTCTCATGTTTGGTCCCCGTCCTTGTTTTTGTATTATTTTTGCTTCCCTTCCCTTATGTTCATCTGTTTTGTATCTTAAATTCCGCCTGTGAGTGCAGTCATATGATATTTGTCTTTCTCTGGCTAATTTTGCTTAGCACAATACCTTCTAGTTCCATTCGCACTTTTTTTTTTTTAGTTTATTCTATTTTGAGAGCGGGAATGAAAAAGCACAAGTGGGGGAAGGGCAGAGAAAGAAAGAGGGAATCCCAAACAGGCTCAGTGCTGCGATCTTACGAATCACAAATCATGACCTGAGCCGAATGGAGAGTGGGATGCTTAACCCACTGAGCCACCCAGGTGCCTCTACTCCACCTTTTTGTTTTTTATTATTTAAAAAAAAATTTTTAATGTTTTATTTATTTCAGAGAGAGAGACAGTGTGAGCAGGGGAGGGTCAGAGAGAGAGGGAGACACAGAATCTGAAATGGGCTCCAGGCTCTGAGCTAGCTGTTGACAGGTCTGGTGGGTTTGGGAAAGGACACCAAGATGGCGGGTCTGATGGGTCTGGAAAAAGACACCAAGATGGCGGATCAGACTCCATCTTATGACTGCCTCGGGACTTTCCTGCTATCAGCTTCCGGCTTCCAGTTTCCTGCCACTGGTTTCTCAGAAGACATGTCACCTCAGCAGGAACAAAACCCAACCCAGGAAAAGCAAGACCAAATAAGGCAACCTGCCCTCGCGGGTCTCGACCCAGAACTACAGCCCTATATATACCCCTCTTCCCAGTCTCGGGGTGCGACTTCCCCCCCGCTTGCTTCTACCTCCAAGCCACGGAACCTCACCCGAGAGCCCTTTACAATAAAGGTGTGCTCAGCCCATTCCCTTGACTCCTTTGGTTCACCACCCTCTGTTGTCTCAGCCTTACATTCTGTGCTGTCTTTTCCCCTTGGCTCCTTTGTCTTCTTTGAGTGTCTTTGGTTCACCCACCCTGTTACCTCAACCTTACGGCTGTCAGCACAGAGCCTGACGCGGGGCTTGAACCCACAAACTGTGGGATCATAACCTGAGCTGGAGTCACCCGCCCAACCGACTGAGCCACCCAGGCGCCCCTGTTTTATTATTTTTGAGACACACAGAGAGACAGAGTGTGAGTGGGAGAGGTACAGAGAGAAAGAGAGGGAGACACAGATTCCAAAGCAGGCTGAGCTGTCAGCACAGAGCCTGACAAGGGACTCAAACTTACAAGTGGTGAGGTATAACCAGAGGCAAAGCCACATGCTTAACCGACTGAGCCCCCTGGACCCTTCCACGCTTCTTTTAATGAGTATTAGCATGGTATATCTTTCTTCATCTTTTTGTCTTTAAAGAGTGGTTCTTGTAGAGAACTTAAAGTTGGGTCTTGGGTTTTTTCCTAATTCACTTTTTAAAAAAATGATCTAGGAGGTCCCCACCTCACCTTTTTTTAATTTAAATTTTATTTAACCAGCCTCTAACTTTTAATTGGTATATCTAGACCATTGATGTTTAAAGTGATGATTGAGGGGCACCTAGTTGGCTCAGTTGGAGAAGCATGTGTCTCCTGATCTCGAGGTCATGAGTTCGAACTCCACAAAATGTAGAGACTACCTAAAAATAAAAGTTTTAAAACATGAAGTGATTATTGGTGCCCCTGGGTAGCTCAGTTGGTTAACCAGCCAACTTCAGCACAGATCATAATCTCACAATTTGTGAATTTGAGCCTCCCATTGGGCTCTGTGCTGACAGCTCAGAGTCTGGAGCCTGTTTCAGATACTGTATCTCCCTCTCTCTCTGCCCCTCCCCCACTCACACTGTGTCTCTGAAAAATGAATAAACGTTAAAAAAAATTTTAAAAATCATGATTATTGATATAGCTCCGTTAATACCTATACTTTTTGTTACTGTTTTCTATTCATGACTCTTGTTTTTTTCTATTTTCTTCCACTCTTTCTGCCTTCTGTGGCTTTAACTGACCATTTTATCTGATTTCACTGCTCTCCCTTAGCATATCAATTACACTGTGCTTTTTGCCTCACAGTTCTTATTCTTTTCCATCCTTTTCATTCTTTTTCCTTGCATTTCAGTCTGGCAAGTTTCTTTTTTCTTTCTTTTTCTTAAATAGTTTATTGTCAAGTTGGTTTCCATATAACACCCAGTGCTCATCCCCACAAGTGCCCTCCTCCATGCCCATCACTCTGCTTCCCCTCTCCCCCACCCCCATCAGCCCTGTTTGTTCTCAGCATTCAAGAGTCTCTCATGGTTTGCCTCACTCCCTCTGCCTATTTTTCCCCTTCTTCTTCCCCATGGTCCACCGTTAAGTTCCTCCTAATCTGCTACACGTGCAAACACATGGTAGCTGTCCTTCTCTGCCTGACTTAGTTCGCTCAGCATAACACCCTCAAGGTCCATCCACGTTGCTACACATGGCCAGATTTCATTCTTTCTTATTGCCATGTAGTATTCCATTGTATATACAAACCACATCTTGATCCATTCGTCAGTTGATGGACACTTTGGCTCTTTCCATGTTTTGGCTATTGTTGGGAGTGCTGCTATGAACATTGGGGTCCATGTGCTCCTATGCATCAGCACCCCTGTGTCCCTTGGGTAAATTCCTAGCAGTGCTATTGATGGGTCATAGGGGAGTTCTAGTGTTAATTTTTTGATGAACCTCCACACTGTTTTCCAGAGGGGCTGCACCAGTTTACATTCCCACCAACAGTGTAGGAGGGGGCCCGTTTCTCCACATCCTCGCCAGCATCTAGAGTCTCCTGATTTCTTCATTTTACCCACTCTGGCCAGCGTGAGATGTATCTCAGTGTGGTTTTGATTTGCATTTCCCTGATGACGAGGGACACTGAGCATCGTTTCATGTGTCTGTTGGCCATCTGGATGTCCTCTTTAGAGAAGTGTCTGTTCATATCTTCTGCCCATTTCTTCACTGGATCGTTTGTTTGTCGGGTGTGGAGTTGGTGAGTTCCTTATAGATTTTGGATACTAGCCATTTATCTGATATGTTATTTTCAATTCTTTTCCCATTCTGTCAGTTGCCTATTAGTTTTATTGATTGTTTCCTTTGCAGTTTGGCAAGTTTCTATCGATGACATTTCTTCAAGCTCTGGTTCTTTGGCTTTGTCCAGTCTATTGATGAAGCCTTCAAAGCATTCTTCCTTTGTTATGGTGTTTTTTTATTATTTCCTTTTCATTAATTCTTGAAGTTTCCATCTGTGTTTACATTACCAGTTCTGTTCTTGCATGTTGTTTAGTTTTCCGATTAGAGCCCTTAGCATATTAATCATATTTTTTTTAATTTTATTTATTTTTTATATTTCTAGGAGGGAGAGAGAGACAGCGTGAGCAGGGGAGGGTCAGAGAGAGAGGGAGTCACAGACTGAAACGGGCTCCAGGCTCTGAGCTGGCAGTCAGCACAGAGCCCGACGCGGGGCTCGAACCCACGAACCGCGAGATCATGACCTAAGCGAAAGTCGGACGCTTAACCGACTAAGCCACCCAGGCGCCCCTAATCATATTTTCTTTTAAATTCCTAGTCTGGTAATTCCAACATCTCTGCTCTAAGTTTAGTTTTGATTACTGCTATTTTACTTTTAAATTTTTTAAAAAGCAGTATCTACAACGTAGGACTCAAACTCATGACCCTGAGATCAAGTCACATGCATTATTGTTTGCGCCAGCCAGGTACCCCTGTTTTTTGCCTTTTAGTATGCCTTGTTTTGTTTTTTTGAAAACCAGACATAATAAATTAGATAAAAGGAACTGAGGTAAATAGGTCTTTAGATAAACAGTGTGGGATTTTATGTTTTTGTAGGTAGAATTTGGGTATTTATTGTTTGTTATAGCTATTGGTATCAGAGCTAAAGTTTGGTCTGGTGTCCATGTTTTTCCCTTACCCTTTGCTTCTGGGTTTCCCCATGGACTTCTTAAATAGAACTAAGATGTGCAATTGTTCCACTTGTATTCCCTTATTATACAGGATCCCTATTAATGTGGCGATAAGGTGAGGGGAGAGTGGCATTCTAGAGTCCTGTGATTAGGTTCCAGTCTTTCAGGGAACCTGTCGCCTTGGACTGTGATATTCATGTGTCCTTCTCAGTGTTTGTTCCCTTTCCTTCCTCATGTGAGACAGGAAGGTTAGAAAAGGCTGGAGCTTGCTATTCTCCTACATGGGAGGTTAAGAGGGGACCAGGCCTGGATATTCCCTTCCCCTAGAGGCAACGAATAGATTTTAATATTTTTTATTGATATAATTCACAGAACATAAAATCCATCCTTTAAAAAAAAAAAACTTTTCTAATGTATTTATTTCTGAGTGACAACGCGAGCAGGGGAGGGTCAGAGAGAGAGAGGGAGACACAGAATCTGAAACAGGCTCCAGGCTCTGAGCTAGCTGTCAGCAGAGCCCAATGCGGGGCCTGAACCCACGAACCATGAGATCATGACCTGAGCTGAAGTCGGATGCTTAACCGACTGAGCCACCCAGGCACCCCAAAATCCATTCTTTTAATCTGTAATATTCAGTGACTTTTAGTATATTTACACATTTGAGATACCATAACAGTATCTAATTCCAGAACATTTTACTCACCTCAAAATAAGTCCACACCATTCGTAGTGTCTAGTAATTGTCCAGTCTATTAAATAGGAGTCCTTCAAAACATTCTTCATTTGTTATGGAGTTTTTTTATGATCTCCTTCTCATTAATTCCTAACGTTTCAATCTCTGTTTACATTACTCGTCACTTCCCATACCTCTCACCCCTGGCAACCACTAATCTACTTTCTGTCTCTGTGGATTTTCCCATTTGGGACGTTTTGTAAAAATAGAATCATACAATATGTGGCCTTTTTTTGGTCTAACTTCTTTCATTTAATGTAATGTTTTCAAGGATCACTTATGTTATAGCATGTATAAATACTTAATTCCTTTTTATGGTTGAATAGTGTATTACTGCATATCACATATTGTTTATTCATCGGCAGAATTTGGGATTTTCTACTTTTTGGCTATTATGAATATTTCTACTATGAACATTTATGTACAAGTTTTTATTTGTATGTTTTCAATTTTTTTAAAAATGTTTTTATTTATTTCTAGGAGTGAGAGAGACAGCGTGAGCAGGAGAGCGTCAGAGAGAGAGGGAGCCACAGACTGAAACAGGCTCCAGGCTCTGAGCTGGCAGTCAGCACAGAGCCCGACGCAAGGCTCGAACCCACGAACCGCGAGATCATGACCTAAGCGAAAGTCGGACACTTAACAGACTAAGCTACCCAGGTGCCCCTTCAATTATTTAAACATATAACTAAGAGTGGAATTACTGGGTTATAAGGTAACTCTATTTTTAACTTTCTGAGGAAGTTCCTAACGATTTTCCAAGGTGACTGCACCATTTTACATTTTCACCAGCAACGCAGGAGGGTTCTAGTTTCTCCACATCCTTGTTAACACCTGTTCCTGTCTTTACTACAGCCACCCTACTGGGTATGAAGTGGTATCTCATGGCTTTGATTTGCATTTTCCTAATGTAGAATGACGTGGATCTTTTCATGGATTTACTGTCCATTTCCATATCTTCTTGGAAGAAATACCTATTCAAACCCTTTGCCCATTTCTAAATTGGGCTGTCTTTTTGTTGCTGAGTTGTAAAGGTTATATATTCTGGGTACTGGACCCTTATCAAATATATGACTTGTAAATATTTTCTCCCGTTCCAGGTGAGGTCTTTGCACCTTGTTGATAGTGTTGAAGCAAAATGGTTTTTAATTAGATGAAGTCCAATCTATTTTTAATGTGGCTTCTTGACTTTCTGGTGTTACTGAAGAAATCACTGCCTTAACTGAAGGTCATAGTTACACCTGATTTCTTCTAAATGTTTTAAAGTTTTAGATCTTACTTTAGATCTCTGATCCATTTTAACTTACATTAAAAATTTTTTTTAGGGGCGCCTGGGTGGCTTAGTCGGTTAAGCATCCGACTTTTGCTTAGGTCATGATCTCGCGGTTCGTGGGTTCGAGCCCCGTGTCGGGCTCTGTGCTGACTGCCAGCTCGGAGCCTGGAGCCTGTTTCAGTCTGTGACTCCCTCTCTCTCTGACCCTCCCCTGCTCATGCTGTCTCTCTCTTAGAAATAAATAAAACATTAAAAAAAAATTTTTTTTTAATGCTTATTTGTTTTGGAGAGAGAGAGACAAAGTGTGAGAGCGGGGAGGGGTAGAGAGAGAGAGAGAGAGAGAGAGAGAGAACCTCAAGCAGGCTCCAGGCTCTGCGCTGTCTGCACAGAGCCCAACGTGGGGCTTTAACTCACAAACTGTGAGATCACGACCGGAGCCAAAGTCAGACGCCCAACTGACTGAACCACTCAGGTGCCCCTTAACTTACATTTTTAAGTGCTTTAAAATTTTTATTTATTTTTTTGAGAGGGGGTGGGGAGGAGCAGAGATGAAAGAGAGAGGGGCTCAAACTCATGAACCATGAGATCGTGACCTGAGCCAAAATCAAATCAGAGGCTTAACCAACTAAGCCACCCAGGTGCCCCTCCCAGATGTGTTTCCACTCTCAATTGCTTCTCTTGGATTTTATGTCTTCTCATGTGCCTAATTTTTAAAAATTTGTTCCTGCAAAATTGCTTATAGAAATAATTTCAAACCTAAGAGAATATTATGTCCTTATAGAGACAACTTCCCAGTACCTGTGAGCACTGGGATTATGAAATCACTTAAATCCATTGTAGAGATTAGGATTCAAAGCAGAACAGCAGCCCCCTGTGAGAGCCTGTGTGGTTCTTATACTTTTAGAGGACAGTCTTTGGGGTCCCACACACCAGAGTGAGGGCATTTACTTGCACCATCCTCCAGGTTGGTAGTCTCCAGAACCCACTTTGGTGACTTTTTTCCTGCGACCCTATCAAGAGTATGACTCACCCTCACAGGTACCTTTTCCAGAATCAGAAGATGCCCAAAGAAGGGATAAATTCCTTAAATGTACATCTTCTTGCACTCCTTTACTTTCAAATTAGTTCCCTAATGTCTTCTGTGTTATAGTTTTTAAATTTATTTTTGAAACAAGAGAGACAGAGCATGAGCGGAGGAAGGGCAGAGACAGAGGGAGACACAGAATCTGAAACAGGCTCCAGGCTCAGCTGCCTGCACAGAACCCGATGTGGGGCTCGAACCCATGAACCGCGAGATCATGATCTGAGCTGAAGTCGGACGCTTAACCGACTGAGCCACCCAGGCGCCCCCCTAATGTCTTTTGATAGTTTTTAAAAAAGCATTTTGCCCGGCGTCCTCACTTCTCAGCGGGAGAGCTGGTCCGTAGGACTCTGTCCATCACCATCCCAAGCAGAACTCAGGGTGCATGTTCTTGCAGGCTAAATGGCTATTGGGCGATTTCAGTTCCAACTCCTATCTTAACATTCTAATTTAAGAGAACATTAACATACCACTAAATTGAGTAAATATTCAGAAAGAAGACAAGAACACACTAGTGGTAATTTCTCAAGAAACCATGGACTCGGAGAATAGAACTGACCTCCTATAACCCCCGGAGGCAGGTAGTTTGTACCATGCTGTACATATTTATTTATTTATTTTTTAAATATTTTTATTTATTTCTAGGAGAGAGAGAGAAAGACAGCGTGAGCAGGGGAGGGTCAGGGAGAGGGAGACACAGACTCTGAAACAGGCTCCAGGCTCTGAGCTGGCAGTCAGCACAGAGCCCGACGCGGGGCTCGAACCCACGAACCGCGAGATCATGGCCTAAGCGAAAGTCGGACACTTAACCGACTAAGCCACCCAGGCGCCCCTGTACATTTAAATCACACAACTACTGCATATCATTCAGCAATTTAAGCCTAAGTCCTTTCAAAAATGTGGCTGAGAAAATACTGCTTTCTTAAGTCCCTGGGTGGAGGGAGACCGGAAATGCCTATAATAAAAGGCTTTCACCTGTGACTCAGCCCCATGTGGCTGAAGAATGCTTTGGGCTGAGAGGCAGACTGTGCTGAGAACGTTCCTCCTTTTTTATTAAACAGCAAATTTTCTGAAGGTACTAATATACACTTAACTCGTTCAAAAATAACTGTTCCAACTGCATCCTCTCACCTCTGCTAAATCCACTCTATTCTGCCAAAACACTGGAGTCAGTCTTCCCTCTTTCTCTCGATCTTATCCATTAGCAAAATCCTCGTGGCATAGTCTTCAATGTGTAACCAGGATCCGTCACTTCTCACCACCTCTGCTGATTACCTCTGTCCAAGGCACTGGAAGTTCCTGTCTAGATTACCTCAATGGCTCCTAACTGTTCTCCTAGTTCCCACTCCTGTCCCTACATATTCTTCACAAGGCAGCTAGAGGAATCCTTTCAAAGCCTAAGACAGATTAGGCCACATCTTTGCTCAAAACCCTGCAATAAGCTTTTCATTTCACTGGAAATGCCCCTAGTTCATTTCCACAGGACGTCTCCCTTCATCCGTGCTCTCATCTTTTCTTGCTGTCTCACCGGCCATGCTGTTTCTCCAGTGTGTCAGCACCTCTGGACCTGCTACGTTCCCTTTCTGGGATGTTCTTAGATAGAAAAGCATTTTATTTTCCCTTTACACACAGCTTTTAGGGTCACACTGCATTTCAAGTAGCAGAATCCGTTCGCCATCACCAGACCCTGAGAAGTCAAGCATTATTTTTGAAGTTGAGGTTCCTTTATTCCTATCTTGGAGATCTGCCTCACCCCAGGGTGCCACCAGATGAGAAAGTGCCTGCTTGGTTTGAAGTCTGCAGCTCTCAAAAACCCATGTGGGACTGGTAATATCACCAACTGGTTAAGATACAAGATAGATCCATCAGTTCATACGGAAAAAGAGCAATTATGTGCTAGTGTAGTTTACACTGTGCATAACCCAGGGGCCAGGAATTTCATTCCTGAGTATGTTCCCCAGAAAAACACTCCCAAAAGTGTTCGGAGCAAAGTTGGTGAAAACCCTAAATGGCTTTCACCAAGAGAATGAGCAAATGACTAAGTAACCACTACATAGCAGAGGATTAGACCTGCATAATGAATTATTATTCATAATTAATTGACTTCAAAAAGCAGAATAGCACAGAATGAGACAGAACACAACTATTCAAGGGTGAGTGGAAGGAACTGGGATTGGGATGGGATGGGAGCAGAGGTATAATAAAACGTATAAAAACAAAAGGCCACACAAAAACCAGTGATTATGATATTCCATGAACTGAGTTCACAACAAATCCACACTGAATACCCAAACTCATTTGTGGACAGGCCTGGCTGGGAGGAGGGCAGATATGAAGACAAACTGTTAGAGCTCCCTCTTCAGGCTGACTTGATACCAACCCACAAGCAGAACCCTTCAGCGAGCATGTGCTCCATATATATTCCATACACTAGACACACAAAAGTGAACAAGGTAAATCTGGTCTGTTGTTTAGCAAATCACAAGTTCACATGGCCCACTCATATTTCTTCATGTACTTTTCCTTCCCAAAGGAACAGGACATTCTGGGAAGCAATTTACCAAACCACAGATATTTGCCACATTTCCCAGATCTACTAACACTAAAAATAAAAGGGAGGAAGTCTGGTAGAAAAGGTATACTTGTTGCGTCACAGGAATCAACGTCAAAATCATTCTTAGAAAAACTATTTTAATTAGCATCATGAGTTCCAAACCAAAAATAGCTCTGTGATGATGGAGCAGAATGTGTGAACAGATTTGGCTCTTACTAATGTCACTTCCAAAAGGAGTATGAAGACCATACCCCACGCAGCCTGGCATGCTGTTTGTGCACACTCCTCACAAAGGCATCGGTTGCCCAATGTACGCTTGTATGCTTGACTTCTCAGGGTCAAAAAAATTAAAAATTTTTAATGTTTTTTTTTATTTATTTCTAGGAGTGAGAGAGACAGCGTGAGCAGGGGAGGGTCAGAGAGAGAGGGAGTCACAGACTGAAACAGGCTCCAGGCTCTGAGCTGGCAGTCAGCACAGAGCCCGACGCGGGGCTCGAACCCACAAACCGCGAGATCATGACCCAAGCGAAAGTCGGACGCTTAACCGACTAAGCCACCCAGGCGCCCCTGCAATTGGTTTTTTAAAGTTTTTACTTATTTAATAAACTCTAGCCCAATGTGGGGCTCGAACTCATGACCCTGAGATCAAGAGTCACATGCTCTTCCTACCTAACTGTGATGTTTGATGTTGAAGAAGTCCTGTACTATACTTTTACCATACATTTGACAACTGAAGTTTATTTTTGTTGTGTATCCTTTGATGTCTGGTAAGAGAGGAGTTCATACCTGCCCCAGGCATAAGACTTCTCTCCAGTACAGACTGATGTTTGGTTAAGATTTGAACTTTGACTAAAGGCTTTCCCATATCACTTACAAAGAGCTTTTCTCCATATGGAATCTCTGATGCACTGTAAGACCTGAGCTAACGCTGAGAGGTCCCCAGAGCAGTCACACATAGGGCTCGAACCCACAAACCGCGAGATCATGACCTAAGCAAAAGTCGGATGCTTAACCGACTAAGCCACCCAGGCGCCCCTGTTTCTTTTTAATGAGAGTTGAGCTCACATTTACGGCACTGAAGATCTCTTCATGGGTTCTCTGATATCCAACAAGACTATCCAAGTACCTGAAGGCTTTGCCACATTCTCTACTCTCATGGGACTCTTCTGCATGGTGGCTTCTTGGCTGTGCAGTGCCACGGGCGCTGGGTTTACACTGAAGGTCCTTCCGTGCTGAGAATCCTCAGAGGGTTTCCTCAAGTCTGCTGGGGCTTAGTCAGGAGTGCTGGTGTCCGGGTTTGTGTTATCAGGAAGAGGCGTTTCTGGAGCACTTACGTTTTATCACAACTGAGCGCAAGGTGAAGGGAGAATTCCCTGCTCCCAGAGCACTGACAGGAGTGAACTTCCGGGCAGGTTTTCCTAAGTGTCCTCACCAGGGTGATACTTAGCAGATAGTTATCAGTGACACTTATCCCTTTATCAGATACTCTCCTAGCTTGAAGCAATGCAAGCTGTGATTCCTCAAAGGGGCTCCTCCCTCACTTGGCTAGACTATTCCAAAGGCCCTGGACTTGTTGCATGTGGAGGCCCTGAGGTATGTTCCCAGTTAGTCTTCTGTGCTGGGCTTCCGCAAAACTCTGCTTGGAGCTGGACTCCTTGTCTAAGGCCAGGAGTTACTCTCTGAAAGAAGAGGTTGATCATAAAATAAGCACCTTTCCTTTAGAGGCAGAAAGAAGTCAAATGTAACAAATGAGAGTGGCTTATGAGAGAAACAGGGGTCTTTGTTAAGAGTCTGAAGTAAAGAATTTACGCTTATGGGGCGCCTGCGTGGCTTAGTCGGTTAAGCGTCCGACTTTCGCTTAGGTCATGATCTCGCGGTTCGTGGGTTCGAGCCCCGCGTCGGGCTCTGTGCTGACTGCCAGCTCAGAGCCTGGAGCCTGTTTCAGTCTGTGACTCCCTCTCTCTCTGACCCTCCCTGCTCACGCTGTCTCTCTCTCTCTCCTAGAAATAAATAAAACATTTAAAAAAAAAAAAAGAATATACGCTTGTTTTTTCATTAATTTCTACTTTTTAGTATTTTCTTCCCTTTGTTTTCTTTGGGCTATTTTCTTGTGCTTTTTTTTAAAGTTCTCAAAAATAGATGTTTAGAGCACTTTTTCAGCTTTTCTTCTTTCCTAAGTATAACATGTATATTTTTAAATGAAATAATTTACGTAAGGAGCTTGAAAAGGTACCTGGAACAGAGAAGGTCTTAATAAATGGAAGTTACTACTACTAGTAGTACTATCACTAACATAAAATAGAAGTAAAACAGAAGGAAGGGACTGGGGAGGAGATGCAACATTTCTTCAAGATCACCTGTGAAAGGGGCACGTGGGTGGCTCAGTCGGTTAAGTGTCTGACTTCAGCTCAGGTCATGATCTAATGGTTCGTGGGTTTGAGCCCCACGTCAGGCTCTGTACTGACAGCTCAGAGCCTGGAGCCTGCTTCAGATTCTGTGTTTCCTTCTCTCTCTGCCCCTCCCCTGCTCATGCTTCTCTCTCTGTCTCAAAAATAATAAATACTAAAAAAAATTTTTTTACAGATCACCTGTGAAAGTAACAACATATAAAGGAGCAGACTAAAGAAGCCATCACACCAACAAAGCATTTAACTATCTATCTGGAGTGATTATAAAAGTCTCAAATCTAGAAGGGATGCCAGAAAATATCTGGCATGTCTCCTTTAAGGATATAGAAACTGAGGCCCAGCAAGGCGGCATTAGTGTAGCCTAATATGGTCACTTAGAGGTAAAACAGGCTGAAAGCAAGGGCTCTTGAATCTCATCTTCAATGTTTTACCAGCATTAACACACTGGCTCCTTGAAACCATGAAGGCACATAAAGAACCTTCATATTAAAACCTTCATAGTACAGCTTAATGGTTAAGAGAAAGGTCCTCAGCTTAGACTTCTGGTTTCAATTCCTGGCTCAACCATTTCCTGGCTGAATGACCATGTTATTTAATGTCTCTGTTCCTCAATTTATGCAGCTGTAAATGGTAGTAGTATGTATCTCATACCATTGTTTGTTATTGAAAAATGTACATATAAGGCACTCAGAAAAAGCCCCGGCATAGAAAGTATTCCATAAACATCGGCCATCATGGTAGATCTACTATCTCAATGGTAAATTTCATCAATTTTTCTTGGTTCCTCATTGCAGTCTTTGTAAGGATTATTTTCCCCTACCCTATAGTCAAGAAGCTTGGTCATCTGACCTGCTTTGGCTAATGAAACATAAGTGCAAATGATATATGCTTCCCTGCAAAAGCCACTGTGTGTACCTACCGCTGCTTCTTTTACTCCTCAAGCCTGGGTCCTGGAGTGGAGAGAACGCCCTGCAGAGCCACAGCTGAGCCGCAGCTGACACACAGCACAGGCAAGACCAGGTCCTGTACCGCAAGCGACTGAGATTTGCGGGCGGGAGCTGGGGGATGCAGGGAGGTCCTGGTTACATAATAAAAATCTAGCTGATCATAATGAAGCTAAGTCAACCTGCACCTCACGCCATTTCAGCGCACCAGCTGCCAGGTGTTGGTGGTCAGTTAACACAAACAAAAATGAAAGTAAGAGGCACACCTGGGTGGCCCAGTCAGTTAAGCGTCCAACTCTTGGTTCTGGCTCAGGTCATGATGTGACAGTTATAGGTGCAAGCCCCACATCGGGCTCCGTGCTGAGCACAGGGAGCCTGCTTGGGATTCTTCCTCTTTCTCCTTGTCTCCGCTCCTCCTGTGCTCATGCTCTCTCTCTCTCTCAAAATAAATAAAAAATAAAAAACAAAAAGTAACAACTAAGCCATGAATCCGTGCTACAGCATTACCAAGACGCTCACTAAGAGGGCACCGACAAAGGGCCCAGTCATTTATGGCCCCGGGGGCCAGGAGGAAGAAGAGGGGGAAGCCGGGAGCGGACAAGTACCGAATATGGACTTACAGTGGGGAAAAGGGTCCTCAGGGTTCCTCTACCCCAACGAGGGAGTCTCAGCAGAGTTGCTTGGGCAAGGCCCCCAAAACAGGCCTCCACGTGGGGGCGTGGCCTGCGGTGCGAGTGCGCCTAAGAGCCTGCCGTCCAGGCAGTCGTGAACCCTAGACCGCAACACAGAGACCGCACACGCTAGCTGCACCTCGAAGTCCAGTGCGGGAGGGTGGTTCTGCCCCATGAGGGGTAACCAGCTGGACTCTTTTGAACTTCCTATGAAGAACATCGAGCAACCAATAAGCTTATCTACCTTTTGTCCAAGAGATGTGACGAAGGGCACAAACCACGCAGAGCGCGTGGCCAGCAGCACCCGCAGACGTGCAGGAGCACGAGAGGCCCGAGCACCGTCTCTCCCAACAATGGCCGAGTTACAACGTAAAACGCGCTTCCCACTACACTTCAACACCAGCCTGGAGACGTTTCACACTTTTCAAGCACAGAAAGCAAGGAAATCTCACGACCTGGCCCCCAACTCTCTCTCCAGTGTGATGTCACTACTTCCGTACTACAATCTATGATGAGAGACACCTCCCTCCTTTCCCCCAGACAGAGTGGGTTTTCTATAAGTTCATTTCTTTTGAGAGAGAGAGAGAAAGAGAAAGAATGGAGGAGAAGCAGAGAGAGAGAGAGAGAGAGAGAGAGAGAATTCCAAGGAGGCTCCACATTGTCAGCACAGAGCCGGATGCAGGGCTCAACCTCATCACTGCAAGATCACAACCTGAGCCGGTATCAGGAGTCAGATGCTTAACTGACTGAGCCACCCAGATGCCCCCCGGCACATAGTTTTAATCACGCTTTTCCCAAAGTCCCTTCCTTCATCCTTTTTCCTGTGGCTGAAGAACTCACTCTTCTTCCAAGATTTCGCTGTCCTCTGAGACCTTCAACACTTCCACAAGTGCAAAGTAATCTATACAAACCCAGTGGCTTTATCACTGTAATTATTGTTTTCTATCTGCTACTTTCTCCCTGTCCCCAAATAGACTGTAAGCCCCTGAAGACTAGGGTGCTTTTTCCATGTATCTTTGTATTCCTAGTACCTAGCAAAAGGCCCAACCCATAGCAGATGATCATCAACACTTTGGGCTCATAAGGAATAACCATGTTACGTGGATCCTGATCTCCCAACACTACATTCTTCAGTAGAAGCAGCGTCTTTCTCCAGAATGTCTGCTCCTTCAAAGTCTTCAAGATACTTACCACTTACTGCTTCGGATTCAGTTGTGCTGGTTTGGGGTGGGTTATGCCATCACTTCAGTGCTGATCTCAGAAGAGTATTCTCCACCCAGAAGAATCTGTCTGCAAACCTCCATCCTAGGGACAAACCAAGACAGTTGGGGCCAAAGAGGTAAACACTAAAAACACTGACGGTAACAATAAAAAAACGGTGTGGCAGGGAACTTTCCAGAGCAGAGCAAGGAGAAACCAGTCTCCCTCAACTGTCAAAAGGAGAAAGAAGCAGGGTGAGGGAATTCACACCTCAATCCAATGTTGTAGA
This sequence comes from Proteles cristata cristata, assembly GCA_017311185.1. Taxonomy (NCBI): domain Eukaryota; kingdom Metazoa; phylum Chordata; class Mammalia; order Carnivora; family Hyaenidae; genus Proteles; species Proteles cristata. The sequence goes on from JAESUZ010003728.1 coordinate 44,353, forward strand.
CAATTTCCCAGTGTTTTGTTGAGGCCCTTCATTTCAGCCTGTAAGTATGTGCCTCATTATCTCCAGTGCACCCCATGCCCTAGGTGAGGTTCTGTCTCCTTAGTCTGCGCTCCATAACCAGGACCTTCTCTGCCTTCAGCCCCCATGTCCATGCTGAAACTTATCTGTGAGTGGTAAGCACCCGTTCAATATCAGACTTCACGTTGTGCATTTCCACATTCATCCTTAATCTCAGTGCCTTACAGTACAAGTTGGCTCAAAGCTTCATGGAGTCCAGTGTGTCTGTGGGCTGTCTTGCCCGAGATGTTCACCAGAAATCATGAAGACTGTGTGTCCCCGTACAACACAGAGTCCTACTGCAGACCAATCAACCCGCAACTTCTATCAATTTGGTGTTCATCTTGAACCTCCCAAGATTTAGTTTCAGGGATCAAAAGAATTTCAGACCTGCCACCCCAAGAGTCAGAAATCACTATTAATGTAGAAAAATAGTAACAAAGCAATTTTTAAGTCCAGATCTCTTCCCTGAGTTTTACATGTGCATATATAACTTTTGGGTTTAGGTCTGGGGACGGGGTTAGAAAGTTAGAGTACATTCTGATGAACACGTCTTCTGGGATTTCCCGACGTAACAAACGCATTTTCCAAACTGAACTCATTAACTCTGTACCACTTCCCAAATCTGAGCTCTCCCAGTTTATATGAGGTGTCGAACTTCAAAGAGTCACTCAGATAGATCCTTGAAAGTCATCCTAAAATCAATGGCATCCTCAACTCAACAGCAGTTTCCCAGCTTGTCCCGTCCTCACACCTCTTCAGTCTGTAACGGCCCCACCACAGTTGAGAAACACCAAATCTAAGGGTTCAGAGCACCTAACACTTTTAGAAAAAGGCTTTTTGTTTTTGTTTGTTTTGGTTCAGGAAGCTCAGTCAAGTTTAGGGTTTACTGACTCAGCAAGTTGAAAGTCCTGGGGCTTTGCTGACTAAGCAAGAATGACCCTGAAAAATTATCTATCGGATTTCTACCTTAAAAAAAAGATAGCCTGGGGCGTCTGGGTGGCTCAGTCGGTTAAGCGTCCGACTTTTGCTTAGGTCGTGATCTCGCGGTTCGTGGGTTCGAGCCCCGCATCGGGCTCTGTGCTGACTACCAGCTCAGAGCCCGGAGCCTGTTTCAGTCTGTGTCTCCCTCTCTCTCTGACCCTCCCCTGCTCATGCTGTCTCTATCTCTCTCTCAAAAATAAATAAAACATTAAAAAAAAAAAAAAGAAGTGAAGCCAATGGCAATGGAAAGATGATCAAAAAAGAAATCTATATATATACACATACATACATATATATACATATATATTATATATATATATATATAAAGATACTCTCTGCCAAGGAGGTTACTAACCCATCTAATTTCCGCTGAGAGCTACAGGTACAACAAAAGCAAAGAAAGGAAGACTGATCAGTTCGTGTTTCCAGATACAATGAGGATATGTGGCTCCTGTCCCACCAATCAACACTACTTCCAATTTCTTTTTTTTTTTTAATGTTTTATTTATTTCTGAGAGAGAGAGAGAGACAGCGTGAGCAGGGGAGGATCAGAGAGAGGGGGAGACACAGACTGAAACAGGCTCCAGGCTCCGAGCTGGCAGTCAGCACAGAGCCCGATGCGGGGCTCGAACCCATGAACCGCGAGATCATGACCTAAGCAAAAGTCGGATGCTCAACCGACTAAGCCACCCAGGCGCCCCTCCAATTTCAAAACTTAAGAGATTTTACGTGTAATACAACAACAGCAATAACAATAACAAAAGTCTTGTATATGAGAAAAACTAAAACAATATTTATAATACTGAAATCTGCTCTTACTAAACCAAAACAAATTATATTGTAATATACATATATTTAAATGGCTTTACCTTGTAAGTTGTAAAAAGAGCACGCTCAGAAGTCGACGTGATTTCAGAGCTTTAATCATTCTGGAGTCAATTTTCACTGGCTTCTCACTTCTTGAATATCCCAAAAGACCAAATATCAATTAAAACATTAATTTTTTCCATGTTCTTCTCTTGGTGTTGACTTCTGATACAAAAAAAAGGCCTTTGAAATATCTTCGCCACATAAATCAATGACGACACTTTCCTTTGGCATGTATTTTCTGGTGTTTGGTAAGATTAGAACTCCCACGGAAAGCTTTCCCACACACGTCACACTCATACGGTTTCTCTCCCGTGTGGATTCTCTGGTGATGAATAAGGGTTGAGATCTGGCTGAAGGCTTTCCTGCATTCTCCACATTCATAGGGCTTTTCTCCAGAGTGAATCCTTTGGTGATTAATAAGGGCGGAGTTCACATAGAAGGCCTTCCCACACTCCTTACACTCATACGGCTTCTCTCCTGTGTGGATTCTCTGGTGTTTAATGAGGGCTGAGCTCACGCTGAAGGCTTTCCCACATTCGTCACACTCATAGGGCTTTTCCCCAGAGTGGATTCTCTGATGTTTGATAAGGTCTGAGCTCACACTAAATGCTTTGCCACACTCATTACATTCATACGGTTTCTCCCCGTTGTGGATTCTCTGGTGTATGATCAGGTGTGCCCTCACACCAAAGCCTTTCCTACACTCGTTACAAGTATAGGGCTTCTCGCCTGTGTGGATTCTCTCATGCACAGTGAGGGTGGAGCGCACACTGAAGGCTTTTCCGCAGTGATCACACTCATAGGGTTTCTCGCCAGTGTGGATTCTCCGGTGTCGAACGAGGCCGGAGCTCTGGGCAAACTTCTTTCCACATTCACTACAAGTGTACCGTCTCCCTTCCGTGGGCCAGGCTCCTTGCCTTTGTACCCGGCTCACATACTGAGAGGTTTTCTCACGCTCAGGTACCTGTAACGTGTCCCCACTATGTATGCTGGCACCCTGCTTGTGTGGGTCCATCCTTACAAAATTCTTCCTTTCACAATAGACACCTTAGTCGTGCCTCTGGCTTTGATTCCTGAAATCATAATAAATAAGAGTTTCAAATGTAATTTATTCCTTGTTGCTAAAGCAATAGGATGTGACACGGACTTAACTAGAACCCTCAAATAGGCTTGATAATCCCAGGACACACCAATCGAACGTGTTAGTCAGTCTATATGCAGTGACATATCACAACACTATTAGAATGAACACCCGACTCAAATGTCTATTTAAAAAGTACCCTTTATGATGGTATCGACAGCACAGAATCTGGAGTATAAGTGAATATAAAAATAATACTTAGTTCTTAAAAAGACTTTTCATCTATTAAGTTGGAAAACAAGACAGGAATTGAAGACACTTGTAGTCGGTAGAGCCGATGATGGACTATACAAATACAGAAGATAAAAGAACCAGAAATTCAACTGATAATAACTTTGGAAGAATGACAGCAGCATCACCGACAGCTGTGTTTTTACCACTCACGGAAAGTCCATACTGTTTGGCTGGAACTTTTCTCTACCTCTTTCCACCTTACAAATTGTTTTATGTCTCAACAGTAATAAAGTGATGATATGCACCCTTGATATGATGAGAACGGCAATTCACCTTTGGTGTCACCCTCCCCAAAACCTATAACCTCAATATAGTAGTAAGAAAAACATCAGTCAACTCCCAATTGAGTGGCATTCTGCCAAAAACCTGACTCCTCAAAACTGTCAAGGTCATCAAGGTGCCTGGGTGGCTCAGTCATTTAAGTGTCAGTCAGTTAAGCATGGGGTATATAGGAACTCTCTGTACTATCTTCACAATCTTTCTATAACTCTAAAATGTCCACAGTACACAGAAACCATTATGAAAATTTTGCTTAAAAATCTGTCTATGCAGGGCATCTGGCTGGCTCAGTCAGAAGAGCATGGGACTCCTGATATTGGAGGTGAGTCTGAGCCCCAATTTGGTTGTAGAGATTACTTAAAATAAATAAACATATAAGTATTTATGCAACACAAAGAAATAGAAAGATATTCCATGCTCATGTGTTGGAAGAATATTTGTAAAATGTCTATTTACTCAAAGCAACCTACACATTTAATGCAATCCCTACCAAAATACCAACATCATTTTTCACTGAACACAGAACTATAAACAATCCTAAAATTTGTGTAGATCCACAAAGACCCCGAATAGCCAAAGCAATCTTGAAAAGCAAAGCAAAGCTGGAGGCATCACAACTCTGGACTTCAAGTTATATTGCAAAGCTGTAGTGATCAAGAAAGTAGACACATAGATCAATGGAGCAGAATAGAAACCCCAGAAATGAACCCACAACTATATGATTAATTAATCTTCAGCAAAGCTGGATAGAATATTCAGTGGGAAAGAGAATGTTTCTTCAAAAAATGCTCTTGGGAAAAACTGGACAGCAACATGCAAAAGAATGAAACTGGACCACTTTCTTACATTATACACAAGAATAAATTAAAAATGGATTAAAAACCTAAATGTGAGACTGAAAACGATGAAAATCCTAGAAAAGAAATAGGCAGTAACCTTCTGACATCAGCCATAGCAATTTCTTCCTAGATATATCTCCGGAGACAAGGGAAACAAAAGCAAAAATGAACTATTGGGACCTCATCAACATAAAAGGCTTCTGTACAGTGAAGGAAACAATCAACAAAACTAAAAGGTAGCCTACAGAATGGGAGAAGATATCTGCAAATAACATATCTGATAAAGGGTTAGTATCCCAAATATGTAAAGATCTTAAACACCCAAAATGCAAATAATCCAAACAAAAAATGGGCAGAAAACATGAACAGACTTTCTCCAAAGACGACCTATAGATGGCAAATAGACACATGAAAAGATGCTCACCACCACTCATCATCAGGGAAATACAAATCAAAACCCTGAGGAGAGGCACCTGGGTGGCTCAACTGGTTAAGCATCCAACTTTGGCTCAAGTCATAATCTCGTGGTTCACAAGTCTGAGCCTCGCTTAGGGCTCTATGCTGTTACCAGGAAGCCCACTTGAGATTTTCTGTACCCCCCTCTCTGCCACTCCCCCACTCTTGGGCAAGGGTGTGCTCTCTCCCAAAAATAAATGAACATTAAAAAAAAAAAAAAGACATACAGAAACAAGTCTTGTTTTCTTTTCTTTTTTAATATTTTTTATTTATTTCTAGGAGAGAGAGAGAGACAGCGTGAGCAGGGGAGGGTCAGAGAGAGAGGGAGTCACAGACTCTGAAACGGGCTCCAGGCTCTGAGCTGGCAGTCAGCACAGAGACCGACGCGGGGCTCGAACCCACGAACCGCGAGATCATGACCTAAGCGAAAGTCGGACGCTCAACCGACTAAGCCACCCAGGTGCCCCAACAATTCTTGTTTTCATTCCACCCTGATCCCCCTCAGTTTACCACCTCCATCAGTAATTTTTATTAGTTCTTGTATCTTTGAATGTTTCTTTATACAAATGTCTTTTTCCGAGCTTCTGATTTCCTTGCTCCTGTTGTAGGGTGGGGTGTGGAGGTTCCCCACAAGTCAGGAACACATCTGTTGTCACCTGGACACTACCCTCCATGGCCGAGGAGCTGAATCATTTCTCAGTGATGTTCTATCACGTTTCCCTGAACAGTCACTCCTTGGCAACAGTGAAAAAGGCTCACTCGGTGTAGGGGTCACGTGCACATGAACTCCTGCCCAGAATCCAGGAAACATGGTTACCCATGGAAGCCCATGGCCTAAGCTGCTCCTCTTTTATGAAGAAAATATGGAGCCTCCCAAGTCCTACCCAAACCCCCTTAGGTCTGCAGCTCACCCAGACTGGAATTATCCTGTCCCCACCTCCATGGCTTCTTGTTATCATCTAGCTATAGATATGTTCAAAATACCTTTCTGGGCTGTTATCAGATACCTCTGGGTTAACATTTTTAACTCTGAAAAAAGCTGCTGAGAAGAGGGACATGTGGTCTCATCTTTTAAACAGAAGAGGCTGGGAGAAGGCAGAAAAATGCAACATAAAAAGCAAAAAAAAGGAGTCTTCATGAGTAGTGCATCCAGCTTTTTTCTTTGAGGCAAAAAGAATATTTCAAGAACAACTCAACCCATTATCAATCAAGTCCTAAAATCCCTTCACTTTGCACTCAGAAATGACTTCTTATTTGTAAATTTAATACTATTATTTCAATAAAACTACCAACTTTTTTGTAAGTAGATTTTAATGTTCACATAGACAAGTAAGTGAACAAGCAATATTCCCAGGGAAGACTCTGAAGAGGAGGGCAATGAAGGAGCACTTGTCCTCAATGATTGTAAACATGTTACAAAGCCTCAGTGAGACAATGTGATAGTGATGAATGAGACAGACAAATGGCAGAGAATAAATTAAAAACATTTTAAAAAATTTAAAAAAAGAAACTGCAGAAATAGATGCAATCAGAGGGAGAAATTCAGCATAGAAAAAAAGTAAGAAAAAGATGATCAATAAATGTATGGGGAGAATTAGGTAATCATCTGGAAAAATGTAAAATTGGATTCCTTCTTCAGTCTATACCCAGGTTAATATTCCAAATAAATCAAAGTTATGTGTTATGAAATGAAAACTATAAAAGTACCAGAGGAAAATGTGGAAGAAGTCTTTTATAACCTCAGAGTAGGAAGGCCTTTCTAATTACAAGCCCAAATCCAGAGGCTATGAATGAAAAGATTGATAAATTTGAAATCAATGAAGGAATGAAAATTCCTGCAAGGTGAAACAACAAAACCGCTTTAAGCAGAATCAAAGACACATAAAAATAGAGAACAGAATACAACTTACGTCTCAGACAAGGGCAGCCAAGACAGAATTCTTTATCAATAACACACAGTGGCAATGGCAGGCGAGCTGGTGCCCTCCTGTCCCACCGGCACTTGAATGGGATTCTGCTGAGAGTTCCTAACAACACACCTACACTGATACTGTTAACTTAAAAAAAAAAAAAAAAAAAAAAAAAAGAGCCTCCTCAGGTCTCTTATTCTAGAATCTTCAGAAAACTACAGAATGTCAAAGTTTAACACTTACAACCCTCCTGTGGAGTAAAGAGTTCCTATAGTTGAGATTCAATGGTGTGTTCCTGGGTAGGAGCTGGAGACAATGATTCTCCCTCCCTTTGCTCCCAGGGCTGCTATTTCTTGCTAGATTACTGCTGGACTGTGTGCAAGAGCTGGGACCTGGGGAAAAAAAACTAAGCACATGAAATTATAGATGTATCACTGTATAAACAAATGTATCATTAGAGCAGACCAGTCAAGGGAGGTATGGAAAAAATAATGACTACTTTTGTATCAGGCGCCATCATGTAAGCTTGATAACAATTCTAGGCAGGAGCTTTTGTCATTCTCATTTACACATGAAGAAAGAGAGATTGAGAAATTTGGCCACAATCACAAGTTTAGACCTAAATGCCCAAAAACGGGGAAAAAAAAGAAACATCCTTAAGAGACTAAAAGTTTTATGATGACTTAATTAATAAATACATGTCCCAGGGCGCCTGGGTAGCTCAGTCAGTTAAGCATCCGACCTCCACTCAGGTTATGATCTCCTGGTTCATGGGTTCAAGGCCCCCATCGGGCTCTGTGGTGACAGCTTAGAGCCTGGAGCCTGCTTCAGATTCTGTCTCCTCTCTCTCTCTCAAAAATAAATACACACTGAACTATTTAAAAAATAAATAAAAGCATGTCCCTTCCCTTGCTGCTGTCTGGGTTCATGCAACTCAGCCACTGTCTCAAGACCGACCCCCGCCCTCCCCGCCTGTCCCTCTCCCAGACCTGACACTCCTTAGGCCGAAAGGTCGGTTACTGGCGTCGGCCAGGGTCAACCGCGCTGGAGCCAGCCCAGAACTTAGAGTTTCCTAGGAACAGAATTCTTGAAACCAGAGAAAACAGCCCCTCTAATGCTGCCACGCAGTTTTCCACCTGGAGTGTGCGATTCAGTAGGATTCCTCTTCCGGGGCCTCCTCTTCGTTACCGTTCTTTTGTAAAAACAAACAAACAAACAGTAAAAAAAAAAACAACTACACTATCTTACTCTAAAGGCAAAGACTACCACAGCTGTCACACTAACCAGCGAGGGTCTGGGCCAAAACGCAAAGTGAAACAAGGGGCTGATCCGCTAGGACGTGTCCGATCCCAGGCTGAGGCAGCCGGCGGCAGGTGCCCCGACTCCCTGCCGCGGGGCACTCCCGGGCCACGCGGGGGGCGCGAAGCGGCTGCTCAGCGCCGGGCACCGGCCCTACGGGCCAGCGTGCCGCACGGGTGTACTCCGCACGCACAAGGAAACGTCCTGGGCACCGGGGTGGAAGAGGAAGCCTGTCCCAAGTACGCATTTCCAGTCCTCCCCAGTTTCCCCTTCCGTTCGAAAAGGCGGGCCGAGGGTCGGCTGGGGGCGACCCCACACCTACCAGGGGTGCACGTGGCCACGGCAGCGCCACAGAACTCGGGAGGCCGTGGGAAAGACCGGGCCGCACTGGCGCGTCGGGCCTGCGGCCGGAGGGGAGGCCGGCCAGGCTCCAGCGTGCTCAGCTCGGGACGCGACGACCGGGCCCGCAGGTGCGGCCGAGCAACGCTCTCCCCGCCCCCCGCGGGCCGGAAGTCCCGGCACTTCCGCGGCGGCCCCCGGGCACTTCCGGGGCGGCCCCGGGCACTTCCGCCGGGCCCTCCACTGGCCCAGGCCTGGAGCGCCGCAGCCGAGGGCAGTCGGCGGGAGGCCGAGCCGAGACCCTCTCGTTCACAAAGGTGACTTCCGCTTGCTGATTCTGTCCAGTGTAGGACGCGGGGCTCTTGAATCTTGGAATTTAAAGACACCGCAGCCGGAAAAGGCAGCATCTCCAGGGGGACCCTGCAGGATCCCCAAAACCTCCACGCGGGAGCGCTGGAGCTCGGGTCTTCATCACCGAAGATCCGAAAGCCAGAGGTGCTCTTCTCTGTGCTTGAAGATGAGGGCCCAGGGCCCAGGAGGGAGGAGCTTTGAAAACTTGACTGTAACACCGACTGGCCGTTAATGGAAGAATTCAACCCAAAACACCGAGTCAGTACACTTTGTATGGACATAGAACCTGATGAAAGGAGTAAGACCTAGAATGAAACATTACAGTTGGAGGCTCAGAGTATGGATCCATCCCCTGGCGGAGTACACAATAAGAACATACAAGAACAAGGGTCAGACCTGAGGGCATAACCAGCCAGAAGAGAAATGGACTAAACAAGAAGCCTGGATTCTCTTCTACCTGCACCACTAACCTTAATGGGCGACCCAGTGATCGCTTGGCCTCTGTGGACCTCCGTTTGCAGAATGGGTTGGGAAATGATCTCAAAGGTCACTTCCAAGCCTGGCATGTTATAGATTATGAATAATTAAACACAACAAAGCAACGCAGTGATTTCTTTGGTGCACTACACATTAAAACCGACTTTCTAATTCGAGTTGATCCTTTTTAAACCTTCCGTTTTAAACCTGTTTAAGTGCCATTGAGCTATAAGAGATGAATGTTCTTAAAAGTTCTTTTAAATTATTTAATTTAGGAATTAACATTTTCTTCTACATATTTGCCTTCGTAGGTAATACTGTTAAAAACTTTCTAAGTGGGCATGCGCTTTACTTGACAAACTCTGACCACATTCTGGCTTGTGGTTTCCTTGGAGTAATTAATCCTGTCTAACTGCTGTCCAGGGGACAGTTGAAAGTTGTATGTTGTCTCCACAGCTACATCTTTTATATGGGCCCCTGGAAACGAGATAGCCCTCTGAAGTCTTATCTTTGATTCTATAAAAGGAAACTAGACTGTAGTCCTGTAACACCTGGTACTTGGTATAACAAGGGAGGCAGATCTGATCTTGAAAGCAACCTTAGAACATCATTAGAGACCTTGTTATGGTTGGGGCCCCTGGGTGGCTCAGTCAGACGTCCAACTTCAGTGCAGACCACGCGAGTTTAAGCCCCACATTGGGCTCTGTGCTGACAGCTTGGAGTCTGGAGCCTGCTTAAGATTCTGCTCTGTCCCTCCCCAACTCACACTCAGTCTCCCTCTCTCTCAAAAATAAACACTTAAAAAAAAATTTGTGGTTTACCATCACTGACGTGTATATGGCTGTGAACTCCCTTTTTCTTTTCTAATCTTACATAGTATAAAATATATCTAACAAGTTCCTTTTAAAGCTTGCCATAGCTAATTTTTCTAATTGCAGTGATAGTATTTCTATCTCCTTTCCCCTATATACCTTAAATATGTCCAACCCAGGACTTCTCAACTTTCGCAATATTAAACATACGAAGCCAGATAATTTGTGTTGTTGTGGAGGCTGTGCATGCACGGTGTTTAGAGCGTCCTTAGCTTCTATCTGCTAGACGCTAGTAGAATCCCAGCTGTCCACCAGTGGTAGAACCAAAGCTAGCTCCAGACATTTAGCCAATTTTCTCCAGTGGAGAACCACTGGCTTAACCTCAGATACAAAAGTCTATTCTCAAGCACTTTTGCAACAATAACTTTAACACAGTAATCTTTAGAGCTTCCTATTCTAGGGCGCCTGGGTGGCTCAGCTGGTTAAGTGTCTGACTTCGGCTCAGGTCATGATCTCACGGTTTGTGGGTTTGAGCCCCATGTCGGGCTCTGTGCTGACAGCCAGCTCAGAGTCTGGAGCTTGTTTCAAATTCTGTATCTCCCTCTCTCTCTGACCCTCCCTTGCTCACGCTGTCTCTCTCTTAGAAATAAAAATTTAAAAAAAATTTTTTTTAGAGTTTCCTATTCCTATTTTGTTCCTTAAAGAATAAATTTGGATGGGGCGCCTGGGTGGCTTAGTTGGTTAAGCGTCCGACTTTCGCTTAGGTCATGATCTCACGGTTCGTGGGTTCAAGCCCCGCGTCGGGCTCTGTGCTGACTGCCAGCTCGGAGCCTGGAGCCTGTTTCAGAGTCTGTGACTCCCTCTCTCTCTGACCCTCCCCTACTCATGCTGTCTGTCTCCTAGAAATAAATATTTAAAAATAAATAAATAAATAAATAAATTTGGCCAAACAAATGGAGAGCTTCTTATTTCAGTTTTCACATATATTCTCCTAATGTTGGATTTTTTAGTCTTAGTCTTAGGTACAGGCAACTATAGATGTTCTACAGAAACAGGTCTGTGCACAAAGTGGTAAGAGAGACATATAAACTTGAAAACAGCTTAAAAATTTCTGTAGATAACTCCATAAATAATCCACACAATGATGCAACAAGCATTTATTAAACGCCTACTGTGTGCTCAGCACTGTACTAGGCACTAGGGGGTATAGAGATACAAAAGTAAAAGTTATTATTCCTGCCCTCAAGGAGCTTACAATTTAATTCTGGAAATAAATACAAATGTTAAACTACAATACAGAGAGCTAGAAAATAATTACAAAGCAACATATTAGTAAGTGCGTGGACCACAGTACAAACTTAAAGGGTAAGTGCTAAGGCAGCACAGAACAAGGGAGGTCTGTCTCAGTGTGAGGTGAAGTCAGGGAGAGCCCACTTGGAAGATATAAAGAAGCTAGGCTTTGAAGGGATGGGTGAGTTAAGAGGTGGAGCCAAAAAACCACAATCTAAACAAAAGAAATTGCATGAGAAAGGCACAGAGGCAAGGGATTGTAAAACAGCAGTGGAAGGCCGCTGAACAAGTGGAAGTCTGAACAAGAGGAGTCAAAGTGAATATGCTAGAGAATGAGGTTGAGGCAGATGAAGCGTGAAGGGCAAAACCTGGAGAACCTGGAACACCCTGGCTGAGAGAGCAATTACCTGCTGAGTGTTTTTGACCGAAAATGGGTTTTGAGGAGGACCACCTTAGAAGTGTTACTGAAAGGGGGTCTTGAAAGCAAGGAAACTAGAAAGAAAGAATTACAACAGCCTGGCCTCAGATGACATAGCTCTGCAGAAGGCTACAGGGATGGCAGAAATGTAAGAGATCCAGCCTCCAGGAGAAAACTGAGAACAGCAATGACTTAGCAAGATCTGAGACGTGTCGAGTGGAGAGCAGACTAAAGGACACCTCCAAGACTAGGATAAGAAGTATGAAGGGCAGGGCGCCGGGGGCTCAGGACACAATCTGAGTTGTGAGTTTGAGCCCCACCCTGAGCATGGAGCCTACTTTAAAAAAAAAATAAAGAAATATGAAGGGCAGTGAGTCTATTTGGGGTAAAGAAGCTACGCAATAATGCCTATTTGACAGGAAAATGTGGTTTGGGGGACATGAGTGATGAGTTCTGTTTTAAAATATGAAATTACATAGGTAACTGACCCACAGGCTGGGAAATAATTACTGAAATACAGAAGGTAAGTGTGAACAATCAAAACAAATGGAAATGAGTAGAGGAAAAATACTGGATAAACTCACAACATGGGGATTATTTTCAGTGGAGAGGAGAAAAAAGACTAATAAAGAAAAGCTAAAAATTGGGAGGAAAAATGATCAAAATGGATCCCACAAACCAGAGAAGAGAATTCCTGAGGTGCAGGGAAAACTCAACAGTGTGAAATATAGATCAAGGACAAGGGGCTCCTGGGTGGCTCAGTCGGTTAAGGGTCCAACTCTTGATTTTGGCTCAGGTCATGATCTCAAGCTTCTTGAGCTTGAGGCCTACACTGGGCTCCACGCTGACAATACAGAGCCTGCTTGGAATTCTCTCTTTCTGCCCTTCTCCTGCTCACGTTTGCTTTCTCTCTCTCTCAAAACAGGGTAAGAACTTAGAAAAGGCATTGATATTTGTTCATAGGACACTTCAGTGGCATGCTGAGTAATAAGCCAGTTAAGAAGTTTGAGGAATATATTAATGAGAAAATGGGGTTGAAAAACGGATGACACGTTTGAAAGATCATTAATGACAAAAGAAAAACAGAACGGCACTTGGAAATGGGCAGTGAAGTTAAAGGTTTTCCACATTTTATGCTGTAGGTAAACTTAACTACTGTCCTCCCAACAGACCATATGCATGGTTGGACACCATGGATATTTCATTTCCCTCCACAATTCTACTTCCCTGGGGCAGTTCAGAGAGAAATGTACCCGAATCTGTACCTTATTGCTTCATCTTGCCAGTTACTCACATGTTTTACTTGTACAATTTAGCTTTCTAGTACTACAAAGCATCAGAAGCATCAACATTTAAAGATACAATCATCAACCCAAATGACATTTTCAACCAATTGCACCACACAGTGCTGTACCACCATACGTTCCCTTCCCCAGTAGCTAGCTAGCTTATGGCCAGGGATGCTAAATTTCCAACGGCTGGCCAGCGTCAGGGAGTTCATTAGAGACAACGGCACAGTGGTCAGCGGCACAGGCTTGAGAATCTGACACTCTGGGCAGAGCCCCTGCTTTGTCATTCCCAGATACATGAACTTAGTCAACTCACTCATCTCGCTAAGCCTATTTCCTCGTCTATAAAATGCAAGATACAGTATGTCAAAACCATGAGAAACCCTTAGCATAGAGCCTGCCACACAGTAAGTACTTAATAAATGTCAGCTATTACTATTTCGAGTCTCAGAACCAAGAGTGAAGCTAACTGCTATGCATGGCAATCATTCACCACATTCTAGCACTGCCACCTTGCTCAATGGAGTAAACCTTTGAAGCCTGATGCTTCTCCTAGGACTGTGTTGCATGGCAGCAGAGTGACAGAAGAACCACTTTATCATGCCAGGTCCTAAAATGAGAAGATCATGATGGGAGAAGGTACTGGTGAACAGTTCATTTCAGATCAAGAGCATAAAAACAGAATCTGCAGGATATAAAGGAACTTAGCACACATCACATATGGTTAAGAGCTCAAAATAAAGTCATAAAGATGGAGCAACCACATTCTGGTGCGAAGAGTGAGAGGTGGAGACCAAGAACGGACTTCTATGTGTGTCACCAAAGAAACAGCAGCTTTCCTTCCCTACACCGTGTGGCTATTTCTGTATGCGGCTGAACCAGACTCAAAAGTTCTTTCAGGTTAGTCTGTTCTCATTCTTTCCAGAACAACACTGAGCTTTCAGCACACAGCTTCCTTTCTCTGAATTCTGCCAGACGCTTAGTCGTTGTGGATTTAATGCGTAGCATGGCTACACACTACTGTGGTAGCGATGTTAGCTGGTGTGCCTACAGTCGTTTCATCATGCTTCTCTAAGAGCCCTCACCGGCAGGCTCCCCTCAACTGCCTGGGAGACTGTGCGTGTGTGCACATACCTTCCCTCTGGCATTGACTCCATCCTGTAAGACCCGCACACATGCAGCACTGGTCTCAGGCAGCGTTCATGTCTTACAGAGAGCAAGGATCTGGAAACAACCAGATTTGTTCCTGGTTTCTTGAAATTTCAAGTCCAAGAGAATGAGGAATGGAATTCCCTCCAAGTGCAAGGGAATCTATAGTCCAAAAAGGGGGGAAAAGGACGGTGAGAAAATAAAGGATAATGGAAAGCGCAGTTTTGAAAAAGTTAACCGAGGAGGGGCACCTGGGAGGCTTAGTTGGTTAAGTGTCCGACTCCTGATTTCAGCTGAGGTCATGATCTCACGGTTCAGTTCAAGCCTGCGTCAGCCTCCACAGTGGCAGCACCGAACCTGCTTGGGATTCATATTCTCTCTCCCCACCCCCCAGCCTCTCCTCTCCTCACTCATGTTCTCTCTCAAAATAAACATTTTAAAAAAATCTTTAAAATAAAAAAGAAAATAGAAACAGTTAACCAAGGAAACCAGCATGACCTATGACAGGTGGGTATCAATGGCTCAATGAAATAGGTATAACAACCTTGATGTTGTCAGTGGTCAGGGTGGGCCATAGTGGGAAACAGAAGGGACTTTATAGGGAAGGAATTTATGATCTAAAAGGTGGACCTTTATGATGAAAGATTTTAGACTGGTTTTTAAAAACAGCAATCATAAAATAACATGATTAACAAATGCCATCCCTGTTCAGAACAGTGTGAAGTGTAAATTCTCTTGGCGTTTTCTTTAGAACATGTAGCATATTCTTCTGAATAGGATTGATGGAATCAATTCCCATTTTGAAAGCTGACTTTGAAAAATAAGCCAAAAGTGACTCGATTCCAAGCCTGGTGAACAAGTGGGTAATGGTCAAAAACAAGATGTTATTCAAGAGTAAAAGTCTTCCAAATGTCGGGAGGAGTGGTAGCACTTCTGGAACAACCCAGACCACCAAATTGAAAGGGCAGATCGCGTTCGGATGCACAGGTTCTGGTGTGTTGCTTAAAATAGCCTTGTTACTTTATAGAATAGCCCCTGGTATACGGAAAGTCTCAAAGAGGAAAGATCGTGCCTGGTGAGGAGTTAATATTGCGTTTCCACTGGTTTACAGATGCACACACACTGGAATTCAGAAGAGTGAAGAACCGTGAGGTGAGGTATTCGACAGACCACCGCTGTGCATTTATAAAGCTAATGGCGAGAGACAGATGGAGAATGAAGGGTGAGGAGCTAAGGCCATCTACGGAGGGAGGGCAAGGGTAGTGACAGCAGTGACAGACCACCCCGTCAGGGATTTGTGCAGACTGACAGGAGCCTGAGCGCAGGACTGTCATGGGCCAGAACAGATGAGGGGATGTTCTTTGTAAGGATTTTTAGTTCTTCTTCAAGCACCTGTCTCCCCTTTCGCCCACACGAGGCTGTAACCAGAAGAGCGGAACAGTGTCCACGCCTCTATGCACCACGGCATACAGTGGGAAGGTGGAAAAGACAGCTGCAAGTCACCCAAAGGTACAACCACCCAAGCTCCAGAGCAGCTAGGCTAAGTCTCCACTCACCTCCTTCTCTGCTTCACTCCCACACATATCACTTCTTTTGCTGACACAGGTGCTGGGGGTGGGGGTGGTGAAGGACACGTATGGACGCTCAGTGACTCAGGGGAGTCAGTGAAGGTGATATATGAAGAAAAATGCTGGAGTGCTGTTAAAAATATAGCATTCTGAGTTTGCGTGGGAATACGGTTTTCCATTGACTATCAGGAACATTGGAATCAAATAACACGCACGCTTAAGCATAAATACATTATGTGTCTGTAAAAAGTTCCCTAGAACTATGTTCTCAGAAAGCTAAATACAAATATAAGTCTCACAGGGAGGCTGCTTCACACTCTAAAGTAGCTTCTCAGAGCGGATTAGGATGACAGTTGTGCCTGCAGGGAAATGAACAGGGGAAGGAGATCACAGGAGACGGGAAGCAGCAAAGGAACCGAGAGGAGCCCCTCTCAAACCTACAGCTACTCACCCGAAACACAAAATTAAGTGCCTCCACCACCAGCAAGCTGCTCAGATGCTATTTTGTTTCTAAAGGATGCATTAGGCCCTCAGGAGCTCAGCTCCATCAGACACCTCCCGAGACAGTCAAGGTGATCCACCTGCATCACAGCACCGGCCCAAACTACTGAAGAGCTATTCTAACTCTGCCACTGCTATCGATTCTGACCCTAGGATCATGTTTTAGTGATACCAAAGTTTCTGCCTTTTTACTTACACTGAAAGACCTCACCAGCATGTGGATTCTCTAATGCTGAATAATGCCCAAACTAGGACTGTTGTTTTTCCCTAAACTCCAGCGGATTCAGATTTTTCTCCACTGTGGATTCTCTGATGCCGAATAAGACTTGACCTCTGAATAAAGGCTTTCCCACACTCATTACATTGATAGGGCTTCTCCCCTGTGTGAATTCTCAGGTGCTGTATGAGGCCAGTGTTCCCATTGAAGGCTTTCCCACATTCTTTACATTTATAGGGTCTTTCTCCAGTGTGGATTCTCTGGTGTTCAATCAGGCCTGACTTCTGACTGAAGGCCCTCCCACACTCATTGCATTTGTAGGGTTTCTCCCCAGTGTGGCTTCTCTGATGGCCAATGAGGTGTGAGCTCCGCCTGAAGGTTTTCCCACACTCCTCACACTCATAGGGCTTCTCCCCTGTGTGGATTCTCTGATGTCCAATGAGGTGAGAGCTATGGCTGAAAGCTTTCCCACACTCATTACATTCATAGGGTCTCTCCCCACTGTGGATTCTCTGGTGCAGAATGAGGCCCGCACTCTGACTGAAAGCCTTCCCACACTGATTGCACTGATACGGCTTCTCCCCAGTATGGATTCTCTGGTGCAGGATCAGGCCTGTGTTTTGACTGAAGGCTTTGCCACACTCCTTACAGTGATAGCGTTTTACTTTGTTGTGGATATCCTGATGGGAAAGAAGGGCTGACCTATAACTGAAGGCTTTCCCACACACGTTACATTGATAGGGTTTCTCCCCAGTGTGGATTCTCCAGTGGCGAACAAGGCCTGAGCTCTGAGCAAAGCTCTTCCCACATTCGTCACATTTATGCCGTCTCTCCTGGGTGGGATTTCCCCGCTGCCTCTCTAATCTGCCCAGAAGATCTCGAGCTTCTCCACGCTCATGACCCCCGATAACATCCCCGTTGCATTTGGCAGCTGTCTCTCCATGTGGTTGGACTCCAGTAGATATTACCTGTTTTGAAGCTAATTCCCTGTTCTCATTCCTGGTCTCACCACCTGAAATTAAAATGTGATAAACATCAAGTCAATGTCACTTTTCATTCTCCATGTTAGAAAGGAACAGAATATAAGGGAAAAGGAAAAACACATGGAAAAACTACCAGTAATCACACAGCTTCCATCTGTCTCCAAAATGCTACCATAATAGAGGGAGAGGAGAACAGGGTCAAGCTGGAAGGACCACAGGCCAAGTGGGGAAGAAGTGCATGAACACAGAGGTCTGTTGGGAGGGCACGAGAGCAGGGAAAGGGTCACCCGAGGGGCAGCTGGGGAGTGGGTTGGAATACAGACGTACTGAATGACCTACTGGGACAGAAATGGGAAAAGCCCTGGCACTGAAAGGGAGGAGCATAACAGGCCCAAGGTCCCCCGGGGCTGGGCGCAGAGGACTCCCACTGGCAGACAGAACAGTACCCGCGGTAAGTCCTGGATCAGAGAATACAAGTCTGTGGGCCAGCACTGTTTCTGTTAATACCTGACTTTAAACTTAAGGATGTCTTTCAGAAAGCTCACAGCTACCATCACGTAACAAACAAACAACCTTAAGTGATGACAATAACCAGAGCTCTCCTTACCCAGGGAGAACATGTTTCTGTAATTTTCTGGCCTGTCATCTCTATGCAGATCCTTCTGTGATGGATCAAGAAGCCACTCCTCTCGAATTAGGGACACAGCCATGTCTTCAATCTTCTCCAAAGTCTGAAACAAAACAAAATCCCTATGTGGGACTGCCATTGTCCCACAGCTCAACCTCAGTGTCAGAGGTCCACCAGCATTGGGGAGGACCAAGGAGTGGGAACATACTGTGTAAAGGGATCTAAATAAGTGGGAAAGAAGAGGGAAATGCACCAGATATACCGGGGGAAAATCAAGAATCATGCACAAATATTTGGAGCAAGCTCCTGGTGAGTACTGACTGCTACGGACAGTCCGGGCACATGGCAGACACCACCCGCCCTGCCGAACAGAGCTAGAAGCACTACGACTCACCTGCAGCCCTGCTGTGAGAAGTGTAGCCGTCATCTCCTGGTCCCCAGGACTTCCTTTCTGGGAAGGGGCAGGGCTCTGACAAGCAGAGACGGCTGAGAGGAGAAAGAAGCGAGGAATGAGCCCAGCCCGGTTGCAGGAGGCAGCACTAACCCATTCCAAAGCTGTCTGCGTTTCAGAAGATTTGCGGGTCAGAGACTTTGCACAAAAAGTGCTGAGCAACCCCTGGCTGCCTCAGTAGGTGGAGCAAGCAGCTACTGATCATCGGGTCATGAGTCTGAGCACCAGGCTAGGTACAGAGACTGCTTAAACATTTTTAAAAAATTAAAATGAAATATAAAATGAAATAATATAAAATCAAATATAAGAAATCAAATCAAATCAAATCTGGTAGCTTGGGCTGTGGGTCCACAATAATGGGTGCCCACAGGACACCTGCACTTTGACTTCCCACTCAGTCTGAAATTCCAGGTCAAAAATAGAGTACTGGTGCCCTACCAGGAACTTCTCTCCCACCAAACCTGTGTTCTATGCTTATGCTTTTGTACAAGATTTCTTTAGGTTCTGATCTCTTGGCAAATGGAATATGAGAACCAATCTACCTCTATTAACCCTATTACCCTCCTGAAACATCCACCATGACTGCCACTATCTGCTTCCTATAGATATCAGAGAACACAACACCAAAATTAACAGACTGCTGTGTCTTGGGCAATACGCTTTAGAACTTTAGACAAGAATTATATTACTAACTGAAAATGTTTCTACGTTTCTTCTTTACAAATATTAAAAACCCATTTACATAGAACTGTTATAAACCACATAAATGAAAGAAGAAACGCAGAGGAAGTACGAGATGACCTAGAATTATCTTGTTCTGCAAGAAGTTCTCAGAAAACGATGGGGAAATGTCAAAAGGACACAGGAGCCAAACTGAAGGGGGCTTCCTCTGAATAAATCAGAGACAATTTAAGCATCAAAATAAAGATAGTAATAAAATAAAGATAACTAAAGATATTTTATTTCTGGAATAAAGTAAGAATTTATAAGTCCATACTGACATATAAAATAAAATGGAGAGGAGGGGGAACACTCTGTATTACAAGTAAGTGTAGAAAGAATGACATAGTTAGAAAATCATCATTTGTAAGTCTTCATAATCACTGATTCAGTCCAGAAGCATCAACGAATACTAAAACCAGTATTTCAGCAACAAAAGTTTAATGAAGACCAGATATTTACACAGACTCGAGTATCTCCCCCACATATTACTTATTAATTATAAAGGGAAAAACAGTAACTTTACAATGAGTAACTCAGTCAAAATAAGCCTTTTTTTGAAAACGTGTACTTACTTTGAGAGTGTGCACAGCAGGAAAGCAGCAGAGAGGAAGAGAGAGAATCCCAAGCAGACTCTACAGAGTCCGATGCAGGACTCAAACTCATGAACCATGAGATCATGACCTGAGCCGAGATCAAGAGTTGGACACTTAACCCACTAAGCCACCAAGTGCCCCAAACCTGGCAAAAATAACCTTAAGCAAGTCCTCAAAGGTACCAATAGTAACAGGACAAATTCCTGTTGTAATGCTGAGAAGGCTACAGCATCACTTCTGGGACGTTCCTGCCAAATATGCACAACTTGAATTTACATATAAGGAAACATCACACAGACCCAAATTTTACAGCTATTCCATAAAATAACTGACCTGTACTCTTCAAAAATGCCAGGGGCCTGAAGAGCAAAGGCCGAGAAACTATTTTGAATTAAAAGAGTCTAAAGAGACAAGACAAATGACTGCAAACCTGGAATCTTGGACTAGACTCTGGAAGATAACTGGGGCAACTGGCAAAATATGTACATAAACTGTGGCCCAGATTAGTACAGTATCAGCATTACATTTCCAAATTGTGATGCCTTTATTGTGGCTATCAAAAAAAAAATGCTCTTGAAGAATTATATACTGAAATAATTACAAGTAAAGTGGCATGATGATGCCAGCAAAACCTCAAAAATGCCTATGTTGTTAATAAATTGGGATAACGTGGGTGGCTCAGTGGGCTGAATGTCTCACTCTTGATTTCGACCCAGGGTCACGGGATCAAGCCCCATGTCGGGGATCAAAGGGTAGAGTTGGCTTAAGATTCTCTCTTTCCTCCCTCTGACCCTCCCCGGCTCATGCTCTCATGTGAGCATGCATTTGCTCACGCATTCTTCCCTCCCCACCTCTCATTAAGCACCCAACTCTGGCCTCTGGTTTTGGCTCAAGTCATGATCTCAGTTAGTGGGATCGAGCCCCATCAGACTCCACACTGACAGCATGGAGCCTGCTTAGGATTCTCTCTCTCTGCTCCCCCGCCCCCACATGCACATGCTCTCCCGCCATCTCTCTCAAAACACATAACTTAAAAAAAAAAAAACCACTGGTAAGGCACCTGGATGGCTCAGTTGGTTGAGTATCCAACTTCAGCTCAGGTCATGCTTTCACAGCTCTTGAGTTTGAGCCCTGTGTCAGGCTCTCTGCTGTCAGCTGCAGAGCCTGCTTCAGATCCTCTGAACATACACCCCTCCCCCACACCTCCCCTGCTCACTCTCCTTCTCTCAAAAATAAACACTTAAAAATAAAATTAAATTGGGGCGCCTGGGTGGCTCAGTCGGTTAAGCATCCAACTTCGGCTGAGGTCATGACCTCGCGGTTCATGGGTTCAAGCCCCGCGTTGGGCTCTGTGCTAACAGCTAGCTCAGAGCCTGAAGCCTGTTTCAGATTTTGTGTCTCCCTCTCTCTATGACCCTCCCCTGTTCGCACTGTCTCTCTCTCTCTCTCTCTCAGAAATGCAAACATTAAAAAAATTTAAAACAAATTAAAATTTAAAAAATATACTGGAGGAACAGAAATGTGCAAATATAGAAAAATCTCCAAATTCTCTGATTTGTTCATGAATTTGTCAAAGGGACTGATAGTCTGTATTTGAAGCCTAGATAAACAAACTCAGATCTTAGGACTGGTTTATAAACAAAAATTCTAGTTCCTGGTTCTCCAGGAACTCAACAGGTACTTTCTTTTCTATTCCTCCCCCTCATCAATGAAATCTAACTCCTTACCCTTGTCTTGGGACCCTTGGGGCACTGGAGAGTTGTGCTGCGTTGCTATGGGTCGGAGCTGAGTATTCAGAAGCTCTGGTGCAGACTCTGAATGTACGACCTCCTCCCAGAGTCCATGACCATGTCCTCGGGCTGGGACCTGAAAACACCGGGGAAGCTGTATTACAAGAAATTCCTTTGCAAGAGGAAGCAAATAACATAAAAGGATCAAGAAGGGCACATCTCTAGGGACACATACTTGGGAAAGGAGGAAGCAGAATCTCACTTACTTCCTAGAGGCAGAACACAAATGTGTTGATTAGCACAGAAAGGTATCAATTTTGCACTCCCAAGGCATGGGAACACTGATAAACATAAACTTAAAGCAGTGCTATTCCATAGAAAAAACTTTTGGAGGGGTGGCTGGGTGGCTCAGTTGGTTAAGCATCCAACTTTGGCTCAGGATATGATCACACGGTTCGTGGGTTCGAACCCCGCATCGGGCTCTGTGCTGATGGTTAGCTCAGAGCCAGGAGCCTGCTTCACATTCTGTATCTCCCTCTCTCTGACCCTCCCCTGCTCACACTGTTCTCTCTCTCAGAAATAAATAAAACATTAAAAAAACAAAACAAAACAAAAATTTTGGTAACAAACCAGGAAACCTTGGCTCTGGTCTCAGATCTACCTTTAATTATGAGTGTCCAGAGTAACTGAAGTAATTCAGGCTCCCAACATACCAGTTTCCCACTTGGCAAAGATGAACAATTGTTGCAAGGATGTTATGAGGATAAAAAATGTATACATATTCTTTCCAAAAATAAAAAGGACTCTACAAATATGAGCCACACCGCACTAGAACTATTCTTATCCTCACAAACAGAAACTGACACCCAGCGTTCATTCCACTGCCATGGTGCCGAAGTCTATCCCCCCAGCTTCCACACACCCTGTGCACAGCGTGCACACATCCTTCTACTTACTGGCCGTCCTAATATATCAATCTGCCTTTCCAAATCCTCCAGCAGGGTCACCACCTCCTCTCCGTTCTCTAGCTGATGTTCCTTAACCAGAGTCTGGAGCTCCTCAGGCAGGATGGTCAAGAACTGCTCTAGCACTAGCAGCTCCAAGATCTGCTCCTTGGTGTTCAAGTCTGGCCTTAGCCACTGATGGCAGAGTGCGCGGAGTTGTATCAGAGCTTCTCGGGGTCCTAATGTCTCCTGGTAGCATAACTTCCTGAAGCGCAGACGGAACAGCTCCTGGCCAGGAGGGTTATTTTCATGCAGACTAGATTCCTGGTCCCAGCCATGATCTTCCTCTACCTTGACGATTACAAGGTCTTCTTCAGGAGCTTGGTCTGGTGGGGATGAGGCTAACAACTTTCTTGATTCCGCTGCCATTTAGGGCTGGAAAAGCTCAGGAGGCTCGTTTCCACTACCTTTTCTATCTTCTTAAGAAGAACCTTCCAAAGGCCTCTTCTCTACGGGCAATTCTTGAGGAAGAGAAACCGTCAAACAATATTAAAGCCAATCAAAGGTCATAGTGATTTACTAAGACATCTTAACCTACCACAACACAGACTTCAAGGCTCAGTTATTTCAGCGATCCTCTCACTGTTCCACAAGTAACACCTTACCTCTGTAGCTTTCTGCCATGCCAAATCCACCTGGGGGATATTCCCTTCCTTCTGCTTCCTCTCCTTGGAGATGGGGAATATGGCAAAACAATGTCAGGAAACCATGTAAACTAGGTCTAACTGAAATTCTGCATTTAATCTCAGCTGGCCTTCAGTTGTGCTGATTTAACTCTCAGTATTTGTGACACTAGCTATACTGTTTCTACACACTTCACCTCCCAACCTATCATCCCTCATGCTCAACAGAGATTAATTTCTGTTCTTTTCTTTCTTTTTTGAGAGATAGAGAGAGAAGAGTGAGGGGCAGAACGATGGGGGGAGGGAGAGAGAGAGAGAGAGAAGTGGGGCTCACCCAAAGTGGGGGTCAAGCTTGCTCAATGTGGGACTCAAACTGTAAGATCATGACCTGAGCTTAAGGGCTGAACCACCCAGGCTCCAAGAGGTAAATTTCTATACAATCTAGCTCAGGCTATTGTCCAGAATTCCTAACACAGAAGTCTTCTCCACTTAACATCCATTATACTTCTGTGTTCTCCATCTTCTCTCCTATGTCAAGGCTAACTACTTCTCCCATGGACCTTATCTTATTCTATAACTCTCTTTGGAGCAGTGGAGCTACCCTTCCAAGGAACCTAAGTGCTCTATTTATACACACTAACGACTTCCAGAACGTTTTATAAATAAAATCATACAGTAGGTAGTCTTCTGAGTCTGGCATCTTTCACTTGGCATAATACATATGAGGTCATCAATGCTGTTGCATGTATTGGTAGTTTATTCCTTAGGGGGATGTATGTTTATCCGTTCCTTGAGAGGTCTCTCAAGTCGTTTTCAGTTTTTGACAATTACAAATAAAGGCATTATGAACATCTGCACGTGAGGTTTTGTGTAAACATGTTCTCATTTCACCTGGGTAAATATCTAAAAGTAAAAGTGGTGGGTCACATGGCAGGTATACATGTAACTTTATAAGGAACTGCAAAACTTTTTTTTTTTTAATGTTTGTTTATTTTTGAGAGAGAGCATGAGCAGTGGAGGGGCAGAAAGAAGGGACAGAGGATCCAAAGCAGGCTCCATGCTGACAGCAGGGTCCAAAACTGTTCTCTTTTTTTTAAATTGTTAATGTTTATTTACTATTAAGACAGAGAGAAACAGACCATGAGTGGGGGAGGAGCAGAGAGATGAGACAGAGAATTAGAAGCAGGCTCCAGGCTCTGAGCTGTCAGCACAGAGCCTGACATAGGGCTCAAACCCACAAACCTGAGATCATGACCTGAGTCAAAGTCGGATGCTTAACTGACTGAGCCACCCAGGTGCCCCCAAAGCAGTTTTCTAAAGTAGCTATAACATACTGCATTCCACTAGAGATTCCTGAGAACTGGTTGCTTCCTATCCTAACAAGCAGTATTTGATATGGATTTATTTTTAATTTTAGATATTCTAACAAATGTGTAATGGCATCTCATTACGGTTTTATGTATTTATTTATTTATTTTAACCACTCCCTGGTATCTCACTATGGCCTTTTTTATTCTTGAGAGAGAGAGTGAGAGCGAGCAGGGGATGGACACAGAATGTGAAGCAGGCTCCAGGCTCTGAGCTATCAGCACACAGACCAATGTGGGGCTTGAACCCCTGAACCATGAGATTGTGACCTGAGCCGAAGTCGGTAAATTAACTGATTGAGCCACCCAGGTGCCCACTCATTATGGTCTTAGTTCGCATTTTCCTTCTAATTATGTAGAGCATCCTTTCACCTGCTTACCTACCATCTGTATGATCTTCTCTGGTGAAGTATCTGTTCAAAACCTTTGCCTGTTTTAAAAATTATTTTATTGAGTTTTGAGAATTCCTTACATATTTCAGACAAGGCCATTATGAGACATAAAACTGTTACAGTTTTAGGTTTTTACCTTAGGTCTATCTATGATCCATTTTGAGTTAATTTTTTAAAGTAATCTCTACACCCAATGTGGGACTCAAACTCATGACCCCAAGATCAAGAATCACATGCTCCACCTACTGAGCCACCCAGGCATCCCAAATTTTGAGTTAATTTTTGCACAGAGCTTAAAGTGTGGATGAAGTTTTGTTTTTTGGAACATGGGATACCAAACTGCTCGAGCACCGTTTTCAAAATGATTACCCCTTTACCCAGTGAATTATCTTTATATCTTTGTCAACAATCAATTGACCACATACATGTGGGTTTATTTCTCTAATCTCTATTCTGTTCCATATTTTAACCTATATCTTTATCCTTTACCCCAAGCAGAATTGTCTTGAATATTGTGGCTTTCAAAATTTTAAAATCAAATATTAAGAGTCCTTCAACTTTGTTGAATATTTTCAAAATTATTTTGACTTTATTTATTTATTTTGAGACAGACAGAGACAGCGTAAATGGGGGAAGGGCAGAGAGAGAGGGAAAGAGAGAGAGAATCCCAAGCAGGCTCCACACTGTCAGGAGACAGCTTGATGTGGGGCTTGAACCCACCAAACTGTGAGATCATGACCTCAGCCAAAACCAAGAGTCAGACACTTAATCAACTCAGCCACCCAGGTGCCCCTCTTTTTTCTAATTCCATTGCCTTTTGATATAAATTTGTACCAATCCATCCCATCCCCAGAACTCGATTTGTGCTGAATCTATAGCTCACTGACATTTTAATATCCATTCTATAGTCTATCGCTCCACTTAAGTCCTCTCTGATTTCTTTCGTTAGTGCCCAAACCACCTATTCTTAAAGGACAAGATACAATATTTTCTCCTTTAAAATCTTTTTTTGGGGTACCTGGCTGGCTCAGGCAGGAGAGCAGGCAACTCTTGATCTTGGAGTCATGAGTTCAAGCACCGCACTGGAAATAGAGCTTAGTTTAAATGAGTAATTTTTCTACAGTTATGTATTTTAGCTGTAAAAGAATTTTGACTTCCTAACTGAATTGTATGTTCCCTAGAGTAAAGATCTGTACTTTTTATTAAGAAAATCAAAGATCAGGGGCGCCTGGGTGGCTTAGTCGGTTAAGCGTCCGACTTTCGCTCAGGTCATGATCTCGCAGTTCGTGGGTCGGGCCCCGCGTCGGGCTCTGTGCTGACTGCCAGCTCGGAGCCTGGAGCCTGTTTCAGTCTGTGACTCCCTCTCTCTGACCCTCCCTGCTCACGCTGTCTCTCTCTCTCTCTCCTAGAAATAAATAAAATATTAAAAAAAAAAAAAAAAGAAAATCAAAGATCATTTGGGGCGCCTGGGTGGCTTAGTCGGTTAAGCGTCCGACTTTCACTTAGGTCATGATTCACGGTTTGTGGGTTCGGCCCCGCGTCGGGCTCTGTGCTGACTGCCAGCTCAGAGCCTGGAGCCTGTTTCAGTCTGTGACTCCCTCTCTCTCTGACCCTCCCCTGCTCACTCTGTCTCTCTTTCTCTCTCTCCTAGAAAAAAAAAAAACATTAAAAAGAAAATCAAAGATCATTCAAGGGGTATTATTTATAATATCTAACAGAAAATATATTTGTATTTGTTTAAGAGCAAGATTCAAATACAAGACCTATAGGTCTAAAGAGTTTATTAAAGCGTCCTATTTCTCTGTGGGATTGGTCTATGGCCTTTAGCTTTGGTAACAGACATCACCTCTCATCTGCACTTGCAGTGGTTAAGGTCTTCCTGCCTTTGGCTATTCTTTTCTCTCATTCATGTTCCACACAGCTGCCTGTTGTAGGCTGAACTGTGTCCTCCTGAAAGACATGCTGAGGTCCTAACCTGTGATACCTGTGAATGTGATCTTATCTGGAAACAGGGTCTTTGCAGATTTAATCAAGTTAGGATGAGGTTATACTGGAGTAGAGTAGGTCCTTAATACAACATGACTAGAATTCTTTTAGGAAAATAAGAAACACAGAGATTGAGATATACAAAGACACATGTGAAGACACAGGCACAGAAGAGAGTTGTGCAACCACGGAGGCAGATAAGGAGTTATGCAGCTACAAGTAAGGAATGCCCATAGCAACCAGAAATTAGGTCAATGTGGTTCTGCTAGCATCTTTAAGGTTTTTTTAATGTTTACTTTTTTTTTGAGGAGAGGGTACAAACGGAGAAGGGACGGAGAGAGGAGAGGACAGAGGATCTGAAGCAGGCTCTGTGCTGGCAGCAGAGAGCCCAATGTGGGGCTCGAGCCCATGAACCGCAAGATCATGACCAGAGTCTCTGTCAGAAGCTTCACCAACTGAGCCCCCAGGTGCCCTGCCAACATCTTGATTTTGGACTTTTGGTCTCTATAGCTATGGAAGAAGATATTTCTGTTGTGATAACCCACCCAGCTTGGGGTACTTTGTTACAATATGTTACCCTATGAAATTAACCTTTCTACAAAGACTGTTTTAATAAATATGTAATATAACTCATCACTTAAAATCTTTTGAAAGGGAGCCCACCTCTTCAGCATGATATGCAAGGCCTTTTATGCTATATAAGCCTGCCTACCTTCATCTGCTCTAAGCTCACCTTCACATAGCTTTTCCAAAAGGGGCTTTCTTTAAGCTCTACTCTACTACAGAGCTCTTTATTCTAGCTCAGTGGTTTTCAACCAGGTCAATTTTACTCCCCGCTCCCAAGGACATTTGGCAATGTCTGAAAACATTTCTGGTTGTTACAATTAAAGGGAAGGGATGCTACCTATCTAGTAGGTAGAAAACAAAGATGCTACTAAACATCTTATATGCATAACATAGACTCCACAACAAAGGATGATCTGTCAATGCCAAGGTTGATAAATCCTGGCCTAGCTGAAACCATCAACTCTAACTTAAAAGTCTCACCTTACCTACTACCTTTTCATGAGGTCTCTGTCACTCCCACTCTGACCTGCCCCCACCCACAAGCAGATTAAGGTGCTCATTCTTGCCAAGGCATTTTATACATGGTCCAAATAGAGGATTTATCACATTGTGTAGGTACTGTAAATGTGTGCCCATGGACATGGTTTTCTTGCAAATGTTTGTTTACGGCAGTCATCTTCTGCTCTCTCTAATAAAACAAGTTTTATTACATATTTGTTTTCCAGAAAGATCACAAAGGCAGCACTACAGACAATGGAAAAGAGCACAAATGAAGGCAGCATATCCAAAAGCAGTTGGCAAGATATGAAGACGATAAAACCACAGGCCTATAATCCTCAAAGAAAGAAGAGAAACAGGCCCTTAGGAGTATAATCAGATTATGTCTACTTCCTGACATGAGTCCAAAGCAGTGCCTCTTTCAGTTTTTTTTCTTTGGGGGAGGGGGGAGGGGGGTAGGGATAGTTCACAGTCACTGCAATCAAATGAAAACAGAGCTTCTCTCTAGAAAAAAAGTACACAGGCACAAAAGTTTACATTCAATTTCAGCACAGTTCACAGACCTGATGCCCATGCACAGACTCCAGGGACATTAAGTACCTTACTTAGAGGGACACCAGGCTGGCTCAGTGGGAAGGGCATGCGACTCCTGGTCTCAGGGGCTGAGTCTGAGCCCCACGTTGCAGGGTAGAGATTACTGAAAAATATATCAGGGCACCTGGGTGGCTCAGTTGGTTAGGCATCTGACTTGATTTCAGCTCCGGTCGGTTTGAACCCACAGTTCGTGAGATCAAGCCCTGTGTTGGGCTCTGTGCTAACAGCAGAAAACCTGCTTGGGATTCCATCTCTGCCCCTCTCCAGCTCACACACCTCTCCTTCTTTTTCTAAAAAATTAAAATTAAAAAATAACACAC
This sequence comes from Proteles cristata cristata, assembly GCA_017311185.1. NCBI lineage: Eukaryota > Metazoa > Chordata > Mammalia > Carnivora > Hyaenidae > Proteles > Proteles cristata. The sequence continues at coordinate 73,292 of JAESUZ010003728.1, forward strand.
ACACAGGTATAAACCTAAAAAAACAGGAACAAAAAACAATGCTTAGCGTATGGACAGAAAAGGAAGAAAACTGGAAAATTATCTTTAAAATAAAATTAGATATGGCTGAGAACTATAGTTTGGGGAGTTAACTACTAATACCAAGAACAAAAGAGTAAGAGATAGGGTTAAATATGGTGTCCAACATCAGAGAGTTTAATACATCAAGATTTCATAGAGAAGCAGGGGGATTTCCTGGAATAGTGAGGGCTGGACGAATCTGGGCAAGAGGTTGAGATTTTGTGGAGAATTTGAGACAAGGGGTAATTATTTTTGTTTCGAACACCCAGGATTAATATCCATGGTCTTAAAATAATTTTTAAAAACTCAATTAAAAAAAGTCAATTAGGGGGCACCTGGGTGGCTAAGCTGGTTAATCCTCCGACTTCAGCTCAGGTCATGATCTCTCAGTTTGTGAACTCGAGCCCCGCGCAGGGCTCTGTGCTGACAGCTAGGAGCCTGGAGCCCGCTCCACATTCTGTGTCTCCCTCTCTCTCTGTCCCTTCCCCGCTCATACTGTCTCTCAAAAACAAACATTATAAAATTAAAAGAACTTTATATTGTTTAAGATATTAAAGTAAATATAACATATTAACATCATAGTAAATAATGTTAAATAATGTCTCAATAGTGTAACCCAGAGAAGTCATTTAATTATCAGGTCTGTTCACAATTTGTACCAAATCAGCCAACCAGTCTTGTCCTTTTTCTACCCTGATTTTTTTAAATATAATTTTCCACTTTTTAGTCTCTTCCTTCTCCAGTCAAGGTTTCGACAATTACAACCTATAACTAATCAAGTACAAAGATACGGACAATATTAGTCTAGTATATACCTTCCTCTCAGTTTCGTGTATACACATCTGTATTGAGTTGGTAAAGACAGCTTCTTATGTCCTCTTTTAGGAATACCTGATCAAGGGGCGCCTGGGGGGCTCAGTCAAGCACCCGACTCTTGATTGTGGCTGAGGTGGGGATCTCCCTGGTCACAGGTTTGAGCCCCACCTAGGGCTGGCTCCATCTTGACAGAGCCGAGCCGGCTTGGGATGCTCTCTGCCCCTCCCCCGCTCTCTCTCAAAATAAAAGTGAACTTTTCAAAAAAGAATACTTGGTCAAGTTTATTAATTTAGGAAGTTAAAACAGTCAACCTGTACAGAGTCTTCTGACCTCAAATGCTACATAATCCTGTGATCTACTAAAGGCACAACTCGGATTTTAAAAGCACTATTTTCTTAATAGATGAAAAGGAATGCTTTTCTTCCTTCAGACTGATGAAGTCTACTTTGGGATGTCTGAGAACAGAAAATAAAACAAAACCAGAAAGAGACTGTCCAGGCTTTAAAGATCAAGAGAAAAACAGATGAAGCAAAAACTGTGCTTTATTGCTATCAGTGATGGAGCCGGTTTTAATATCCGCCACACTTCACCTTCACCACAGGTTCAAATTCTTATGCATTTGTTAAAACAACGATTCCTGAAAAATATACTTGACTGAGCTAATCAAACAACAGGAATATGGGTTGTCTTCAGGTGTGGTAGTGGCGGTCTTACTGTTGCCTGACAAAAACCTACTCCTGAGTGACCTGTTTTGGGAATGGGGCCCCTCCGTTAAAAGGGATCCCAGGCATCCAGTGTAGCCAGCCTTGAGAACAAAGTGAGTACTCAGAGTAAGGGTGAATTCTCTATTACCGCAAAGTTGTGACCAATGTGTTTTTTGTGCAATTACTCAGCCCACCTCCGTGTTCTGCATCCACTACGAAGAGCAGACTGCATTAACAGCAAACACAATTCGGGGCTTCCAAAAGCAAAGAACTGCTTACAAAAAAAGAAGGAGAAGAAGAAGAGTTTTTTCTTTTTCTTTTTTTGGTATCGTGAAGGAAATGCAAAATTGCTGAGTAAAAACAATTCGGATCATGGAAACAGCTGCATAAAAGACAACGTGGGGGCGGTTTCCCATTTTAAAACAAAACAGCACCACAAAAAGATGAGGGGGATGAAGAAACCGAGAGGGTTCGGGGACGCGGCCCCCGCGGACCCTCAGGCTCGGCCCCCTTCAGTCCCCGGCGTCCCCCGCGGACCCTCAGGCCCGGGCCCCGTCAGTCCCTCGCGCCCACCGCGTCCGCTCCCCGCTCCCCCACGCCCGCGGACCCCAGGCCGGGGCCCAGTCCCCGTCAGCCCCCGTCAGTCCCCGTCAGGCCCCGGCGCCCCCAGCGGACCCTCAGGCCCGGCCCGGCGGCGGCCTACTCTGGCCCACAAAGCGCTCCTCTCCTCCGCCCGGAGCCCGGCCGTTACTCACCGCGAGTTCCGGGGGCGGCCCGGGGCGGGGAAGGGAGGCCGCAGAGGGCCGACGGACGGACCGTAGGGACGGCGGGGGGGAAACCGGGGCGAGAGCTGCAGCCGGACACGGGCCCGCGGGCCTCTAACTTCCAAACCCGCTGAGCTACAACCTCGACCGACGCGCATCTTGTCGGGAGGCACTTCCGGAGGCTCTCTAGGAACCTGGAGGTCTGGAAGCTCTATGGCCGGCCGGCCAGCGGGACCGGCGCCCCGCCCTCCGCAGGCCCCCGGCTCGCCGGCGGGCGGGCGCCTCGCGGCCCCAGGCTGGAGGCGCGGCGCGGTGCAGGCTCGGGTCCTGGCGGTGCTCCCGACTGGGCGCGCCTCCGGGCCTCCGGCACAGACCCCAATCGCTTGAGGAATTACTGCCCCTCACGGTTCACAGCCTTTGAATCCCCTTCGGCGCCCAGTAAGAGTACACCTTGTACTGTTGTGTGCTCACCGTCGTTGTAGGGCCGCCCGGATGGCTCAGTTCGTCGGGTCAGACCCTTGGTCTTGGTGGGGCCATGATCCCAGGGTGGTGGGCTCCTTGCTGAGTGTGGAGCCGGCTGAGGTTCCGGCCTCCCTCTCTCCTGCCCTTCCCCCACACTCGCGCGCTCTCTCACCTCTCTCTAAACAAACCAAAACCCCCAAAACATTGTAATTGAGAATAAATTCTCTCTGAATCTTACATCTGTTCAGCCCTTTCCTATCTTACTGAATTGCAATCTTTAAAGCCAGCTTTGTAGCTTAGCGTTTCACATGCTAAGTCCGGGAGGGAAGCTTCACTAGTGGACCCTCGTTTTAATACCACAAATCTATGTTCACATCTACATTCTTTCTTTTGTTGACCAGGAGAAAGCCAATCTCAAAGGTTAGTGGGGGCTTTGTTTTACTCATTGTCTTACTGAGACACTATTTCAGATTGCTGTGAACACCTGCTCCCTGCTTTTAGCTCACGGGGAACCTATACAAAACTGGGAAGAGTACACCTGCTTGCAAGCAGTGCTCCAAATCCTTGCACGGACAGGGTATCATTGGTTCACTTGTAAACGTTAAGATTTACTGACTTCACATAGGTGTAAATCTTAATTTACATGTCGTCTTAACGCATTCTGTTTCTATCATATTTGATCAGAAGTATTGCCTGCAGGCCTGTGTTCCACTGTTTTTCTGGTTCTTCCTGTTCTGGGGATCTCCTTGAGGTCACTTGAGACTTTTACAGAAGGCTGACATTAGTCACCTACTGCAGTGTTAGTGTGCACTTTAATACCTATTGTATTAAAGTTTTAACTTTTCAGACAAACTAGGATTTGGGGATGGGGATTGAGCAAAGCGTCTTATTTGTTTAATCCCCCCTCCTATTCTGATTCCTTCAACATCTTTCCTAAGTACTCACTTGTTCTGAGTTGTCAGGTGCCCCTCCAATCTTCACCTTAATTTCCCTCCTTTACCTGTTCCTAACGCTAGCCATCATCAGTGTTTCTATCCAGTCCTCAGCCTGAACCGGAAAATATTTTGCCCACCCATCAGGACCAAATCTTAGTAGTTTTATTTGTTTTTAGGGTTCCCCCCCATCTAATCATCACAATGAAACAAATAACAATAAACACTGAAAAATTACAGTGTTTCTAGACTCTTTCAAAACTCTTATTTTTGCTCTTTATTTTATAGCTCTTGCCTCCCAGATGGGATGGTAACTGGAAGTAACTGGCAACAGACTGGAACTCTGCTCTCGGTTTAAGTTTATGTCTTTATTTTTTTTGGGGGGTGGGTGCAGAGAAAAGGGAAAGAGAGAATCCTAACCAGATTCCTTTCCATCAGCACAGACTCCAATGTTGGGCTTAAGTCATGAACCATGAGATCATGACTTGAGCTTAAATCGAGTCAGCTTAATGATAACAGATAAAATTGCTAAATTTGACTTAACCAAACTTCAAATCTTCTGCTCAACAAAAAGCGCCATTAAGAAAGTGAACAGAGGGGCGCCTGGGTGGCTTAGTCGGTTAAGCGTTCAACTTTCGCTTAGGTCATGATCTCACGGTTCGTGGGCTCAGGCCCCACGTCGGTCTCTGTGCTGACTGCCAGCTCAGAGCCTGAAGCCTATTTCAGAGTCTGTATCTCCCTCTCTCTCTGACCCTCCCCTGCTCACGCTGTCTCTCTCCTAGAAATAGGAAAGAAAGGAAAGGAAGGAAGGAAGGAAGGAAGGAAGGAAGGAAGGAAGGAAGGAAAGGAAGGAAGGAAGGAAGGAAGGAAGGAAGGAAGGAAGGAAGGAAGGAAGGAAGGAAGAAAGAAAGAAAGAAAGAAAGAAAGAAAGAAAGAAGGAAAGAAAGAAGGAAAGAAAGAAGGAAAGAAAACAGAGGGGGTGCCTGGGTGGCTCAGTCGGTTGAGCATGCAACTTTGGCTCAAGTCATGATCTCACGGTCTGTGGGTTGGAGGGCTCTGTGCTGACAGCTCAGAGCCTGCTTTTGATTCTGTGTCTCCCTCTTTCTCTGCCCCTCCCCTGCTTGTAGTCTGTCTCTCTCTGCCTCTCAAAAATAAGTAAACATTAAAAAATTAAAAAAAAAAAAAAACAAAGTGAACAGAGAAGCTACAGCCTGGGAAATATGTGGAATACATATTTCTGACAACTGGTACACGGAATATGTAAAGGACACTCACCACTCAATCATAAGAAGACAAACCAATATAAGTAGGCAAGAGATTTGAGCACATACTGTACAAAAGAAGATTTCTGAATGGCCAATGAGTACATGAAAAGGTACCCAATATCATATAGGAAAACATAACAAAAATCACAACAAAACATTAAAACCACTACATGTCCATTAGAATGGCTAAAATTAAAATGTCTAACAGCACCAAGTGCTGGCGAGGCTATGAAGCAACTGGAACTCTTACTCACTGCTGGTGGGAGTTAGAATGGTACGCTAATGTGAACTGGCCATTTTTAATGAAGTTAAATAATACCTACATTATGACCCAGTAATCTCACTTTCAGGCATTTACCTAAGGGATATGAAAACAGAAGTCCATAGCAGCTCTATTTATAAAAGGTCCAAACTGGAAAAACACAAATGCTCATCAATAGGAGAGTAGAGAGTCAAATAGTGTAATGTTCATACAATGTACACTACTCAGAAATAAAAAGAAGCTACTAATAGATGAATAATGTAGATGAATTTTAAAAATATGCTGGTGGGGCATCTGGGTGGCTCAGTCGGTTAAGAGTTAGACTTTAGCTTAGGTTATGATCTCATGGTCCATGGGTCCAACCCCAGCATCATGCTCTGTGCCGAGAGCCCAGAGCCTGGAACTTGCTACAGATTCTGTATCTACCTCTCTCTCTACCCCTCCCTTACTCACGCTCTGTCTCTCTCTCAAAAAAAAAACATGAAAAAAATAAAAAATACATTAAATACAATAAAAATATTATGTTGGGAGGGGTGCCTAGGTGGCTCATTTGGTTAAGCAGCTGACTCTTGATTTTGGCTCAGGTCATGATCTTACAGTTCATGGAATTGAGCCCCACATAAGGCTCTGTGCTGACAGCTTGGAGCCTGCTTGGGATTCTCTCTATTCCTCTTTCTCTGCCCCTTCCCTACTTCCTCTCTTTCTCTCTCTCCCAAACTAAATAAATAAACTTAAAAAAAATTTATTTTGTTGGGGATGCCTGGCTGGCTCAATTGGTAGAGTATGCAACTTTCAATCTCTAGGGTTGTGAGTTCAAGCCTCATGTTGGGCATAGAGCCTACTTTAAAAACAAAAAGTCAGTAAAACTAAATAGTACTTTTAGTGTTATGGTGAGGAAAACACCAGGCCTCACTCCTCCATTCCCTGCCAATATCTATTCCCTAGAGATAGCCACTTAACTCTTTCCTTTTACTTTTCATGTTAACCTCCATATTTATAATGTACCAACACTGCCATTTCTTGATTTTTCATATACAGATATTCTATATTATGCATTAGTTTCCTACTATGGAAAAAACATTTAATTCTTTTAAGTTTATTTATTTATTTTGAGAGAGAGACAGAGATCAGGGGAGGGGCAGAGAGGGAGAGGGAGAGAGAGAATCCCAAGTAGGTTCTGCACTATAAACAGAGCCCAGTGCAGGGCTTGAACCCACAAATGGTGAGATCATGACCTGAGCCAAAATCAAGAGTCAGATGCTTAACCAAATGAACCAACCAGACACCCCAAAAAAGCATTTAATTTTTTAAACCACTACTAGAACTAGCCACACCAGGGATCAGAGAACACAGAAACTTCCTGAGTTGCTAAGTCCAACAACAGCAGCAGCCCCACCAAGGCACAAAAGCGTTAGACTCCAGTTACTTGTACTTTTCCCATTTCTATAAGCAGGGGACAGGTTTCTATTAATGTTACCAGATGGAGAATCATTTCCAAACTTAGTGTCAGCTGCTGGCTGCTCAAAAATCTGTAGTCAGAGACAAGTGATTGTGGGAAAGGAAAGTTTGCTTTAGTCAAGAGCCGGCAACCTGGGAAGACAGTGGATTAATATTTCAATGACCGTCTTCTCTGTCCAGGTGAGGCTGGAGAATTTTAAAGTAGAAGGCATGGGAAAGGAAGGGGGCTACACACAGGAAAAGCAGGTGCCCACATGGTTAGTCATGTGTGGACATGACCCTGAACAGACTCACTGGCATCCGCCACAGCTGTTTTCCAATGCAGTCAGGCTTTATCCTCTGGGTCCTTCACTCCTCAAGGCCAGTGGTCTGCAAATCTCAAGGAAAACAGAATATTTCTGCCACAGACCAAAGGACTAAGGTCAGCAAGCAAGGAGTGCATAAGCTTGAAGCAAATTTACCCTTGAGATCAGTTGGAGTGCTGTTACAATAACACTCCAAATATTTTCCACACCTAGAACCTCAAAGGTGTTCCCAGATTCTCCTCAGTTGCTCTGCATTTTAGTTTCAGAAGTGTCACTTCATATATAGTATGTGGACTAGCACTGTAATTTTCTAAAATTTTGGTCTCAGGGGGCCTGGGTGGCTCAGTCGGTTAAGCCATGGACTTTTGATTTCAGCTCAGGTCACGATCTCTCAGGTCCCTGGGATCAAGCGCCACATTTGGCTCTGCACTGACAGTATAGAGCGTGCTTGGGATTCTCTCTCTCCCTCTCTCTCTCTCTGCCCTTCCCCCTCCTGAAAATAAATAAATAAATAAACTTAAAAAATATTAATAAAATTTTGGTCTCATGATTCCTTTTATATTCTTAAAAACTAATGAGGACCCCAAAGAGCTTATTTTTATGTGGCTCATGTCCATCAAGATTTGCTGTGTTTGAAATTAAAACCGAGGAATTAAGAAATCTTTAAATTAACAATCTTTAATCTTTAAAATAACAATAACATTCCCATTACATGTTAACTTAAGTGCTACATCCTATGGAATCTAACAATGTCTTCTAAAACAAAAAGTTAGTGAAAGGAGTGGAATTATTTCACAGTTTTGCAAATTTCTTTAAAGCCTGGTTTAAATAGGGGTTGGATTCTCATACTTGCTCCTCATTCAGTATCACGGGAGAAGTTCAAACCTCGGGACCAACAGTTGTAACAGGCAAGAATGGTCATTTATGTAAGAACTGCATTTGGGGCAGTTTGGAGACGCCCCCTAGCTGGAAGCTGGGGCTTCTGTCCTCTGCCCACAGCTAGACGCCCACTTTCTAAAACAAGTGGAAAGGCTCTTACCAAGAAACGAGGCCTATGAACGAAGCATGGCAAAACTTCAGATGACTTGGGACCTTTACAGAGAGGAGGAAAAATAAAGAAAGATAGCACTCTTTAAAAATGAAGTACATTCAGGCTTTTCACCTGGAGAAAGGTTCATGTTCTGGTAACTGTGTAGGTCCGTGGCCTGTCTGCCTGCTCTCTGTTCACTCACCCTACAGGAAGGCCTGCCTGCAGCCTACTCATGAAGGACCTGGATTGAGACTTTCCCCTGGGGTAAGGCCAGCTGCAGAAGCAGCCTCCTCCAACTGCAGTGGAAGCTCACACCACTTACAGTGACCAGCACGTGACTCGTTCCCAGACATGAGTGCTGCCTGGGTACCACACATTGGAAGACACCTCATGCAAATCAAGAGCAGAACATGAAAGAGAAGGCGCAGGAATGGCACAGGTATCTGACCCCAGGAGACATACAGACAATCCAGGGAACAGAAAAATTGATTAACTGTAAATGATGCAGGGGAGGAAAAACTTTCTCTCTTCTAGGTTCTTTGGTTGGCCTAATCAACATAAGACAGTTTAACTGGAGGACAAAACTTTAGGGCTGTTCCTACAGGAGCTCATAAAACTATGGAACTCAAAGAAGTGACCAAAGCAGACAGCTTTTGTTTATTAAAAATTTTTAAAATGTTTTTATTATTTTAATTTTTTAGAGAAAGAGAGAGCACAAATGGGGGCAGGGCAGACACCTACACACCCACACACAATCCAATGCAAGCGCGACTCAGCTGTCAGCACAGAGTCCGATACAGGGTTTGAAGCCACAAACTGGGAGGTCATGACCTGAGCCGAAGTTAGACACTTAACTGACTGAGCCACCCAGGCACCCCAGGGTGCCTTTAAACAAAGAAACAATAAATTTGAGAGGAATTGACAAGACAGAAGGTTTGGGCTTGGGTAGTCAATTGGTTTAAAAAAAAAAAAAGTAACAAGGTTGTTTATAGGGCCTTTTCAGCCCTGAATTCCCTATCTCTACCTGCTGGTAGAGGGAGGGTGCCTTCCACATGGGAGATTTATTTTCTACTTTCAGGGGGACAAAAGAGAGTCATCGTGTCCTTTTGGTACTTACTGGCTGTTTCTTAAGCAACTTTAATTCAAAATAATAAATATGGCATATTTGGGGGCAGCCTGCCCTGAACCCCATCAGCAACAGATACATAATGAGACTTGGGGGTGTGGCTCAGAAACATTGTTTCTGTGGTAGGTTTTGTAGATATTCCTTATCAGATTAAGAACTCTCTCTCAAAAAAACTTAATAACTCTTCTTTAATTACTTAATTTGCTAATTTAAGAAATTATGAATGGATGTTAAATTTTATCCCCTTTCCTAAAACTATGGAATGATTGTATGATTTTCTTCCTTTATTATGTTAAGGTGAATTGTGTTGACTTTCTCTAGTGTTAATTCAACCTTGCAGTCCTGGAATAAACCCAACTCGGTCATGACGTGTCATCCTTCCAATATATTGGATTTTATTTAATATTTTTGGACTTCTGTAACTATGTTCATGAATGAGACTGTCCAAGTCAGGTTTGGAATCAAAGACATGCTACCCTCAAAATAAGTGGAATATAATCTGATCTTTGTATTCTGGAAAGGTTGAAAAAGATAGGAATAATTAACTCTTTGAATGTTTGGTGGAACTCTACAGTGAAACCATCTGGACTTGGAAATTTCTATATCTTTCTTAAATTCAATTCTCCATGCAAGCACCATTGGATCTTATTAACAATATAATCAATCTACAACTTATGCTATCTTGAGAGGCTTTCTTAACTTACCCTGGTGAAAAATGGAGATAAAGGAGAAATCATGAGAGCCAGGAGAGTTCTCCTTTGAAATGTTGCTCTTGTCTATTAACATAATCACTATTTTCAGTTCCAGTTACCCCATACCTACATGATTGCAGCCTTGAGATAGTCTTCATACCTCTACTCTATCTTAGATAGGAACTAGATTCAGATTCCTTAAGTATCATTTCCCCAATCACTGACCCTGAGTGGCTTCTTACCTCTTATAAAACAACTGTAAACTTCTTTGTTTCCCTTTTGTTTTTCATTACATTTTAAAATATGAAAACAAAATATGATAAAAGTGAGAATCTACATGTATATAAAGCAAACACAAAAATATTAAACAAACAAACAAATAAATAGCTGACATGTCCTTTACCCCCTAATGGTATTACCTAGAATGCTGGGAAACAATCCTCCAAGGATTTCTCACATTTCTCCAAGTCTTCTGACAAATTTTCTTTCAGTTCATCTTTTCAAAGATGTATCTCCTTTTGGAGCAGATTTATTTCCTGACAAGCATAATAAAGATTGTTAGAAATAAGCCCATCAACTGAATCAAAGGAGGGATGAAGAGACTTGGAGCACAGTGAAGCAAGGCTTTAACCAACATTCTTGCAAGGGTGGGTGTCAGATGGACACGCACACTCGGAACAGTTGAAGCAGACAATTTATCTCCTAGTATTCAAGTCCCTCCCCTGGTTCCTCATTGGCTAAGTGCTACAGAGGTTACAGCCTTATCCTGACATCCCCGATGCCCATGTAAGGCAAAAAGTAGTCTGATTGGAACAAATGTGCATCCCCTGAGCTGATGTAGAGACTTTCAGTCCCCCCTATTGATAGACAGTTAGATTTTTTCCTTTCTTTCTACCATTAGCAATCCTATCCGCCTCACTGTCCTCTAGAATGTCCCTCTCCCCACCCCAGAATCACTGAGTTTCCTGAGTCCTCTCAAGTCAAGGATTTGTCTCATTGTTTCCTACTCACTCTAAACACTAGTCTGTTATTCTAATAACTGGTCTCTCTTCTGAGGGTTTTATCAATCTATTTATCACATTCTACTTTATATTACTTGCTATTATTGAGTTTCTCTTAACCAGAGTATAAACTTCCTCATCTAGTATTTATTCTGAGATCTCTCTCCCACTTCCAGTATGTAGCAGCCCTTAAAATATGCAGGTGTGCCATATATTCCAGACAGGAAAAATGGTTTGAGTTGTTTTGTCGAGTAGCTAAATTTAGTCGATCTGATTCACCTTCTCCTTTCTTTTCTATTAATTCCTTTCCCTGAGATCAGTCCTTATTCATCCAGGTAACTACTTCTCAAGAGCTCACTTGTGCCAGGTACCAAGTTTGGTGAGGATGCTGAGATGAGCAGCTATAGGACGCTCATGATGACCACAACCTTTTCCATTCTTCATGGTTTCTCTTTTACTCCAGTCCTGCACTTTACTTTTATGGGGGAGTCAAAATAACTTCCAAGCCACCCTTCTAGGTTTTTGGCTGAGGTCCCCCCAACACCCCCCAAAAAAGGCAGATTAACAGGGTAAAAAACGTTTAGTAACAGGGGCGCCTGGGTGGCTTAGTCGGTTAAGCGTCCGACTTTCGCTTAGGTCATGATCTCGCGGTTCGTGGGTTCGAGCCCCGCGTCGGGCTCTGTGCTGACTGCCAGCTCAGAGCCTGGAGCCTGTTTCAGTCTGTGACTCCCTCTCTCTCTGACCCTCCCCTGCTCACGCTGTCTCTCTCTCTTCTAGAAATAAATAAAACATTAAAAAAAAAAAAAACGTTTAGTAACAGATATACCTCCTGTACACATGGGGAGAACCAGGAAATCGGAGTCACTCCTTGAAATGCCCCAAGCCACCACCTTAAGTAGAATGTCCACCTGTCGGCAAATGAAGATTTTGAGGGCTTTCGGGTGAAGCACAGTAAAGAAGGATGAGATTATTATCAGATTTGTTGTTACTTTGTCAATGAAAAAGAGTTTCTTGAGTTTTGGAGTCCTTCCTTCTCTTCCTGGGGAGACACACTTACAAATGGGTATTCCCTTAAAAAATGCGAGTACTTCCTACGAAAGGGTAACTTTTACTTGGTTTTCAGAGCTCCTATCCGTTTTTTTTTAACCAATCATCCTGAAATAATCCTATCTAAGAGGCATTTTGGGGGGCGGCAAAATCTGCTCCCCTTCACTATTCCTCCAGATGAGAGGTTGTGGGGTTGAGGGTGGGCAGCGGGCTGTCCCCACAGTCACCATCGGGCCTCCTGCGGAATCCTGGAGGCTTGCCCAGGCCCGCGGCCCAGCGGCTTTCCGGGAGTGTCCCTGCAGCCGGGATAGAGCCTTCGGGCGCCCCCCTCACCCGCTTCCTGCCTGCACCTGGGGCCCCGAGGCTCTTTCGGGCCGGAAGCCGAGGGTTTGTGCCGTCGGGGAAGAGCGGACCAGTTTCCCGGCGCTCTCGCGACTGCTACCCACTTCCGGCCGCGAGCGGTTCCGGAGCGGTGGGCGGGGCTTGTGGGGCGGGGCGGGGCTTGTGGGGCGGGGCGGGGCTTGTGGGGCGGGGCGGGGCCGGGTGTCAGGGAGCGTGCGGTGTGAGGTCGTGGTGAACAGGGCGGGTACTGTGAACACACCGCGGCGCAGCAGCGACTCGGAACGCGGCGCGTGGAAACGAACCAGCTGCGGGGTCTCGGCAGCGTTGGGGCCGGGAGCGCCGAGCAGGACGCTGGCCGCCTTCGTAGCGCTCGGGGCAGCGGCTCGCGGGGTCCGTGGAGCCCGCGCCCAGGGTTCCCTGCGCCCGGAGTCCCTGCCGCATTCCGCAGCTTCCGAAGACCTGCTCCCACGACCCCTGGTGCAGCTCCAGCCCCTGCTGCTGCTCCGTCTGTCGTTTTCATTCCAAGCGCCACTTAATTCCTCATGGACCCTCCCCTGCTCACGCTGTCTCAAAATAAACAAACAAACCAAAAAAATCAGTGTGCCACAGCGGTACATTTTGGAGCAGCCTACCCTTGTCCCCTGTGGAACATAGCATGTGCTCAATAAATACTTGATTTTTGAACAAATCAGTTAAGAACAGGTAAAAAGTCCTTTGCATCATAGAACCTACTCTCACAGAATTAAAGTGGTTTGGAACCTGGAGAATGGGGAGGGACCCCAAGGGTGAGATCTTGATGAGGCTGTCCAATAAGTAGGACTATAACGTGATCCACCTATGTGAAGTCTTCTAGCAGCCACAGTAAAAAAGACAGGTGAAACTAATTTCAGTAATATATTTTATTTAAGCCAGTATATCCAAAATATTAACATCTAATCAATATAAAAAGTAACCAAATATCTTATTCATTTTTTCATACTAAATCTTTGAAAGCTTGTATGTTCCTACTTATTGCACATATCAATTCAGATAAATTTTCACTGAAAATAATCTATATTGAGATTATGCAAAATTTAAAATGTTAAAAGTAGATTCACATATCCAAACTATACTTTATATCTAAAGGTTTTCCAGTAACTGAAATTATCAGTTTTAAAATTTAATTAAAATTAAAATCGCAGTTCCTTAGCTGCATAGCCACTGGTGGCTACTACAGTGGACAGTGCAGACCTCAATTAGAAAGTCTCTTCTCATGGTAGGTCAGCAGGCAAAGGAGAGGGTAGCACCACACACTCGCCAGACAGACAAGTGTAAAGTCCTAAAAAATGCAATGTGAGCCCTTTATCCAAGTCACACTGGAGGGCAGATTCCTCTGGTCCTCAGCAGTAAGGTATGGCTTCCTAAAGCAATTTAACATAATTGCTGTTTAGATTTTATGTTTTCCAGGAATCATTTTTGGGGGTGGGAAAAGGGTCTAGCAATGCTGGGGTCACATGTACTATCGCTAAGCAGAATCTTACTGTGTCTGATAAGGAACAGTCATGGAAATCAGATTATTTTCCTATAGATCAGCTGTTCTCAACTGGGGCATTTGCTCACCCACCTAAATTTTTTTTGCTTGTCACAAGTAGAGGGTGGTAGTAGTATCCTGTGGGTGGAAGCCAGGGAAGGTTCTACAATCCAGGGGACAGGGCACCACAGGGAACTGTCTGGCTGAAAATGTTAATACAGCAAGCCTGGGAAACCTTGCTGTAGAGGATCTGAGTAAGACAGAGAACCTCAGTATATCCAACTCTCTTGCGGGATCAGTAACAGAACAGCTTGTTTTCTTCAAGTTATTCAAACTTTCTAGTTGTGTTTTCACTACTGATGGACTTTTGATTGTAAATTTCATGCTTAGGATGAGAATGGAGGCTTGTTCGATAAATAGTACACATTGTGCTCCTAACGCTCCATGTACCTTTGTATGGCTTGTATCCTATGACCCAGGCTCAAAGGTGACCGATGCCAGTATTAGATTACTTGCCACGCTCTTCTCCTTCCTATCACCATCTCTCATTTGATCTTTGTTCTCCCTACACCCTGTTCCTTTTTACTCTCTTCCTTCCATCCATCTCTGCAATCTTAGTTCTCCCCCTTCGCCGATGCCCATCCATTCCTCCTAGAACCCCTCACCCGCCGCACTTGTCCATTTCCTCCCCTGAAAGCTGCTTGCTCCTCATTCCGAATCGCCAGTTCACTACCACCTCCATCCGTGGCTGAGGGCTGCCTCCACCTCCCTTTAAGTGCCTCGTCCGATCACAGCTGTCCTGTCAGTTCATAAAAGCTTCAGACTACAATCCTCACCGCTTTCCAAACAAATAAAATCATTCTCTCTTGAAAAAGATGGAAGGAGCAATGCACGTGCTTCTGCCGTAACTGAGAAGCCGGATTCTTCTAGAACAGGTGCTGTGCACAGAGGGTGGCTCCGCGGGGACCTGGTGGTTCTGATTCGTGTCTAGCAGATTACTTCTCTTCAGGTAACTGGCTGGGCTTGAGCACAGCTCTTCTTCCAACTGGTTGCACCCTGACCTTCCTTTTTTCCCTCAGACTTCTGCACATCTACTGGGACAATGCCGGCTTCTTCCTGGTACCAGCAACTCAGACCTCCCTTAACCTCACGCCCCCTCCGCCTTATGCCTGCGTTACGCCAGGGCCCACTGGCCTTTCTTCTCTTGCTGCAGCTCGCTGGGCCATTGCTAGGCCCTTATATTTCTGTCCCTCCTGGACTTCCTGTCCCTCTGGTGTCAGATGGTGGACACTGCTGTGGCAATTTGGAATCAACACCAAGCCTAGAAAAGGGTAGCATGCTGTCAGTGCTCCAAACTAGTCTTCACTCAGCCTTTAGAGGTAACCAACGATTCTTTGCACTACAGGTATTCACAAATATCTGAATAGAATGTTCTAGCATACAAGGATAAAGGAAAATCGATCGGTCTGTCACGTCTTTACCCTAACCTTGTGGCAGCCAGGATCATCTTTCATACCACTGCAGAAGCCTCTCTAAATTTAATAAAGATCGGAAACTTTCAATAGCTTCTATGCATGATTCTCCGCGAGACAAAAGGTAAAGGGGGAAAAGCTATCATTCAGTAAGCATCTAGCTTTATTTTCAAAATAGGATGTTTCTAAAACTAGAGATTTAATGCTTTAGTTTTCCCTTTATGACCACTTAAAAAAATGTTTTAAATGCTTTGAAATATTGCCCAGATAATTGTTATAAAAACAAGGAGTGTGAAGCTCCAGGTTTTAAATTTTTCTATCAATTATGTTCAAGACCTAAAAGCCCAGTTTATCTTTGTGGTGCTACAAGGAATGATTTAAGATTCATCTCCCAAATAGTAACAGAGACACAATATGACTGTGGTGGTTTAATTAGTCAATCATAATATGAAAGCAAGTATGTGTGATTACTGTGTTCAGGAAGAGGGGCAATCACTGTCTGGTTGTTCTGGTGAGGCGATTCCTAGAACCGGTGATTCAGGGCAGTTTGATGGTGTGAATCTGAATGTGCTGGGCCTCTGGCCACAATTTCTGTCATGTTATAAAATTCTCAAACTAGGGATGTAAAGTTGTTACATGAACTGCTAGTATATTTCCAAGCCAAAAAAAAAGAAAAAAGAAAAATTTAAGCTTTCGATTTAGATTAGGTTACTGTATTTAATAATCTTCAATTATCCAACTATAATCTAAGTTGGTTAATCAAATATCCAACTATATTTTTCTAAGGCTGAAAAAGTGCTACAAAGTTATTACTAAATTACTTTTTTATGGTGTTTGTATTTCATCTTCTGTTGCTACTGTAGCCTCCTCAGGTGTCTCTTTTACTACCTTCCTAAACTCAGAATCACACGGATGTCAAAGCTGGAAGATACCTTACCAATGATAGATTAGGACAATATCCCTTAGACTTTCTGCAGATAAAAATGGTCTACATCTGTTGTCCAATCTAGTAGCTACCAGCCACATGTGGCTGTTGAGTACTTAAAATGTCTCAAAGGAATAGAATTTTCTATTTTACTTGAGTTAATTTAAATTTATACAGCCATGTGTGGATGACTGGCTACTATACTGGACAGCGCAGTTCTAGACTGATCTCTCCCCATGTCCCCCAGTTTACAGTGACAGGAGACTCAGAAGAGGAGTGATTTATCCACATTACAGATCCCTAACACACCATTCCCCCGCCTTCCCAACAGCTTCTACTCATTACTCATTACTTTCCACTGGAATGTTTTCCTTAGCCTGCTGTCTTTCCTGATGGTTTCTTCTTTTTCAGCACTGGCAAACAAATTCCATAAAACGATTACATTCCCTACTTTAAGGTAAAAAGGAGATTAATATTTAGGCCACTCTAGCAGTAGTGGTGGAAAACAAATACTTAGTATTGTTTTAGTTAAGAATTTCAAAAGCAGCTTTTACCTTGACATAATACACCTGGCAAGCATCCGCTGTCCTCTGCACGCTATGGATGGGGAAATGGAAGGCAGAGAAAAATACAAATGTTTAGGGGCACCTGAGAGATTCAGTCGGTTGAGTATCTGATTCTGACTTTGGCTCAGGTCATGATCTCATGGTTCATGAGTTTGAGTCCTGTGTCGGGCTCTGCACTGACGGCGCAGAGCCTGCTTGGGAATTTCTCTCTCTCCCTCTCTCTGCTCCTTTCCACTTGTGTGCGTGTGCCTGCTTCAGATCTGTTTCTCTCAAAATAAATACACTTAAAAAAAAAAAAAAGCAAATGTTTGCCTAAAGTCATACACTGAATGGTCAAGGCAAGAGGAGAGCTAAGAAGGAGCACTCAGTGCCTTTCAACCAAGAAACATGGTTATTTTGGGCTGCAGGTGAGCAGTATATCCACAGACAAGGCTTTCTGAAAGAACTCTTAATTCTTCCCAAGAAACTGAAGTAATTTAGAAATAAAAGGGAATATTCTCAGGTAGATTCTCTGGTGCTGGAGAAATAGTTGATGACTGAAGTGTCGCCTGCATTCAGGCTACTCAGTCTCTACAGCAGATTCTCTGGGAACTAATGAGGCCTGAGGACCTAAGAACGGTCCCCTCACTGTATTAGTAGAGCTGATTTGCTGTATGAATTCTCTGATGCCTGATCAGGGCCGAACTCACACGGAAAGGCCTCCCGCACTCCTCACATTCATAGGGCTTTTCACCTGTGTGGATTCTCTGATGCTGAATGAGACCTGTGCGGCCACTAAAATCTTTCCCACACTCTTCACATTTATAAGGTTTCACTCCAGTGTGTACTCTGTGATGTCCGATGAGATGCGAGCGCTGAATGAAGGCTTTCCCACATTCATCGCACTTGTAGGGCTTCTCTCCAGTGTGAGTTCTCCTGTGTTTGCTGAGGTCTGAGCTGTGGCTGAAACTCTTCCCGCAGTCCTCACATGCATAGCGCCTTCTTTCCCTCTGTGGCCACGCCACTCTGTCCTCGCTTTCAGTAGCATCTCTGGATTCAGGAGGCAGAGGAATGTCTTCGTCAAGTCTGCCATTTACCTCGCCAAGGAACTGTGTGTCCTTGGGTGTACCTTCCTCCTGGGACAACACTTCATTCTGAGTTCTGGTTTCATCACCTGTAACAGAGAGAACACAAATGTGTCCCACTCTAGGTTTGAGAAGGAACACACAAACGCTCTGAGTGTTATAAAAAAGTCACATACAATGCACAAACTAGAAATCTGGCACCAGCAAATCATACTGATGACATAAATAAGAAATTAAGAGGCCAGCAGGGAAGCCAGTGGCAGGGTTCATTATTTGGGAACAGATTAAGTGATGTGGATCCAAGGGTCACCTGGCAATCCTGTGCACAGGAAGAGCGGTGAGTGCTAAATGACGACTACGGATATGCTGAGGATAATGAAGACGGACAGACAGGGGGTCAGAGAACAGAGATGGGGAGAGAGGTGAAAGTTTGGGAGAAACATGTGAGGGCCTGAAACATAGGTGGTTAAGGGGGAGTAAAACAGGAGAAGACAGTGGGGTTAGGGATCTGAATGGAATGCAGTGAGTAGGAACTGTCAAAGAAGGGAACCGTATGAAGGATAATCAGTTAAAAGCAGACTGAGACCATTCAGGGCAGGATAAATAGAAGGGACAGTGGATGGTCTGGTGTATGTCCTCATTATCGTCTCCTCCAGTGCTGGTCCTCAAGCTTGATTTGCAGGTGATCAGAATCACCTGGTTGGCTTCTTAAACCAGACTACTAGTCTTCCCACTGCCAGAACCTGCGATCTGTTAAGGCTGGAGTAGAGCTCCAGACCATTCATTTCTAACAAGTTTCCTGGTGTGCTACATGCTACTGATCCAGAGACACTTTGAGAACCATCAGCCTAGGTATTTTTCAAGGTCCATCTCAAATGCTCTCTCCTCCAGGGAGTCTTCAATCTCCCAAATCAGCTCTTTCCCTCTTCCTGATCCTTATGTCCTCAACCCCAAGCTTTGCATAGAATAGCACATAACAGCAAGTACTCGGTAACTATTTGAGTTGCACTGTATTAGAAAATCCCTGTTCTGGTTATCTGGAGGGGTAGAAAGTGTCACCTCTTTGGTCCCACTGTGACCACCATCTCAAAGAACCTAGGAATCGTAGCTGTGCAGCTGCCATTTCCTTAGTTCTCAGGGGCTCACGTGGCCTGCGGGACGCAGCAGCAAGTGCTGCCAGGGCATCTCAGCGCCTGGGCTGGGCTGGAAAACTCTGGCTCACATGGCTCACTGGGTGCCGAGCCACGAAGGCCACTCTGCGCTGTCCTTGCCATGTCCCCCTTGTTCCCAATCTTCCGTTCCTCCTAACAATTTATTTAAATCAGGCAGCAGACTTTCCCCAAATCTGGATATCTGCTCTAAGATACTGTTCTGGAATCTAAATGTCAGGTTCTCTTTGGCTAGAAATTACAAGGACTAAATTAGAGCCAGAAGATCTAGATTCCAGTCCTGAAACTGTCTGATAATTGTTTAAATTTTAGCAGATGATAATTATTTTGGTTTCCTTCTCACCTCTGTGCCCTCTCTACCTATTGTTTGATCAGATGAGGGAATGTATGATAAAGCATTTGCAAAAGTGTAACGTGTGACAGAAGTATCGCTAGGTTAGTAGGGTACCAATGATCAAGTCATGGAAATCAGAGGTGCCTCCGTCCCATTAAGAGAAGTGTTTCCAAACATAAGCATTAGGCGCAACAGCTTCTGTACCTCCAGCTGTCACCACAGGCTGCTTTCCTGTGGCTTACCGATGAAGATGAGTATTTAAAAAAAAGACCATTTGCCCTAAACAGTCAGTTTACCATGCTCAGGAGGAGTCTCTCTCCCACAGCTTTGGGAGGAATCTAGAGAAAAATCTCATCAGGACTTCAAAAGGTTGCTTGGTCAGCAACTGAAATTATAACCCCCTCCCTTAGATCTGCAACTGAACAATGTAAAGAATATCGTATGGATGCTGTCAAGTGTGAGCTCTTCTCATCTCAAGGACCTCAGTCTACTTCCTGGTCAGCTGGAGTTTCAGGGTCTTGTTTACGTGTCTCTTCACAGTGCTAGGCCCAGGCTAGCAGGGTTCCCAAGCGACCCCCTTTCAGAATGGACAAAATGAAAACTACTGGGTTCTGACACCTTTTGCCAGGGACGTCCTTCCAATGTTATTGTGGCACGTGTGGTATGTAGAGTCCCTGTCAGTTACAATTCAAGATTCGTCCAGCCCTGCTGGTCTGACAGGAGATGTCCACAAGGTCATTTGATCAACACATGTACAGCTTACCTGACAGTCTAGGGAGAAAGAACGAGGTTAAATGCTGAGTGAAACTGAACAGGCTGTCATTTATTGCTAATGAAGAGTCAGTGCTATGGGTTAATAGCATGTCCAATGTTTCAAAACGAAATACTTTTAAAATGTGTTACAGGGCCGTCTGGGTGGCTCAGTTCATTGAGCGCCTGACTTCGGCTCAGGTCATGGTCTCGTGGTTTGTGAGTTTGAGACCCGCATCGGGCTCTGTGCTGACAGTTCAGAGCCTGGAGCCTGCTTCTGATTCTGTGTTTCCCTCCCTCTCTGCCCTTCCCATGATCATGTTCTGTTTCTCTCTGTCTCTCAATGATAAATAAACGTTAAAAAATAAATTAAAAAAATAATAAAATGTATTACAAATAGGGGCATCTGGGGGGACCCTGGGTGGCATGGGTTGAGCATCTGACTTCGGCTCAGGTTCGCGGGTTCGAGCCCCGCATCAGGCTCTGTGCTGACAGCCAGCTCAGAGCCTGGAGCCTGATTCGGATTCTGTGTCTCCCTCTCTGTGTGCCTGTCCTCCGCTTGCACTATTTCTCTCAAAAAATGAAAAAAAAAATTAAAAAATTAAAAAATGAAAGAAAAAAAGTGTTTCACAATAAATTATTTTTAAAAGATGGTGGCTTTGGGGTACATTATTGTGATGACTTTTAACAACTGTTCGGGACCAGCAGCCAGGAGCCCCAGGCTCTGACTGTAATCTCAGCTCTGCCGCTAACTCTGGAAACTCATACAAGTCACAACCACTGTGAGTGTATTTCTTCAACTGTAAAATGAAGATTTCGACCAGACATCACATGCTTTTAATAAAGTTGAGAGACAGGTCTTAAAATGTGTTATGATTTTTGCAGGGTTTTTTTTTTATTGTTTTAGTGGGTTTTGTTTGTTTTTTGCTTGTCAGTTTTGGGGAGTGTGGTGGTGGGGACACAGATAAAAATTGTGTATGGCTCTTGGTGCTGTACTTTAGGAGAAAAGTCCTACTTATACTGTTGAGTGCAGACAAAAGGGATTCTGTAAGAAATCCCAGGCCTCATAGGATAGCTAGATTTCATAAAGTACTTTGTCAGTAGATTAGATTAAGGGAAGACAATTTATATTTTCCCTTGACAAGTTATTTTGATAGCACGTATGTAAGCCTCTACAATTTTACGTATAGGAACTGTGTATTTTTCTGAATTTATAACATGAAGTAGAGTGAAAGTACTCCAGATATATCATCAAAAAAACAAGGAAAGACCATCTAGAACTTAAAGTTTTGCAGACTATCCATTAGTCATAAGCAATAATTCCGTGTTCTACACTGAGAATTTAGCATGTTGAAATATTCCTATGACCTATTTGTTAAATTTTAAAGATTTTTAAAAATGTTTTTTAATTTATTTTGAGAAAGAGAGAGAGAGGTAGAGGTAGAAGAGAGCGGGGTAGGGGCAGAGAGAGGAGAGAGAATCCCAGGAAGGCTCCTTGCCGTCAGTGCAGAGCCCAACAAGGGGCTTGATCTCACAAACCATAAGATCATGACCACAGTCAAAATCAAGAGGTGGACACTTAACCAACTGAGCCACCCAGGAGTCCTTGTGACCTATTTTATGACTGACTACATGTCCTGTCTCCTCCCAAAGGTTGGGAGAGAAATTTCTTAGAGTATGCCTCCTCACAGAAAAAAGGGGAAGACTCCACTAGTTAAGCTTACTAAAACAGCCTGCATCTTTTAGCTTCTGCCTTCTGTAACTCTACTTGACTATCATTAACTATTAAATGCCATGAACTAGTGAGTGGACTCTTATAAGTTCTTTTTTATTCTTTTTACTGTTTATTATTTATTTTTGAGAGACAGTTCAAGTTGGGGAGAGGCAGAGAGAGACAGAGACACAGAATCTGAAGCAGG
Organism: Proteles cristata cristata; assembly: GCA_017311185.1. Lineage (NCBI taxonomy): Eukaryota > Metazoa > Chordata > Mammalia > Carnivora > Hyaenidae > Proteles > Proteles cristata. The sequence goes on from JAESUZ010003728.1 coordinate 95,267, forward strand.
CTCTGTGCTGACAGCAGTGAGCCTGATGTGGGGCTCAAACTCACCAACCATGAGATCATGACCTGAGCTGAAGCTGGATGCTTAACTGACTGAGCCACCAAGGCACACCAATTCTTCCTCCTACCCCTAATTTACTTACTTATTTAGGGGGAGGGAGAGAGAGGGAATCCCAAGCAGGCTCCATTGTCAGTACAGAGCCAGTACAGGTCTTGATCCCACAGACTGTAAGAGCATAGCCTGAACTGAAATCCAGAGTCAGGAGCTTAACCCACTGAGCCACCCAGGTGCCCTGACTCTTATCAGTTCTTGTCCTGTGTCTCGTTAGCACTGGCTACAGCTGGCTGAAGCTCCTGTTGTCCAGGGACACCACCCTCTTCTGTGTTTCTTACCTTTCTGACAGTCCCTGATCTGTCTCCTTCACAGAATCCTCTTCCTCCACCCAAACTTCACATGGTGGCATGCCTCAAAAATTTGCACGTGCCTCTCTTCTCTTCACTTGATACATTCATCTTGGTCAATTTCATCTACAGCCATGTCTTCTATCATCTACCCAGGGACGATTCCCCAATCTCTTATCTGCTCCCACATCTTCCTCCTATATCTAGAATCATATTTTAAATCATACTGATTACTGGATTGTATTTGGATGTTTTGGAGACACAGCAAATTTGCATGTATAAAAACTGAATCCGCTCCTAAGTCTTCACACAAAGATAACATTCCACATTCTGATTTTTCTCTCACTTACTGACACCACTATCTGCCAGTTGCCCAAGTTGTAAACTCGGCTTTTATTAAAACAGCCCTCCACCAGTCAGATATGTTCATTAATCAATGAATAATATGGATCTCTTGAATTTTCTCCTTCCTCTCTCCAGCCTTAGTCTACCACGCTTTATATCTGAAAGTGGTCTTCCTTCACCCTGCCCTGTGTTGATTTCTTTTCTCCTTACTACAGTTGTGTGCTCACTCACTTACAGACTTTGGAAAACAGAGAAGAATAAGTCACCTGTGATTTCATTAGCTTCAAATAATTTTTGTCTACATCTGGAGATATCCTCCCAATGTTTCTCTTTGTAACTTTAAAAAGGTAGAATCACTGATAGTGATTTTTAAAAACACAAATCTATATCACCTACTTCTCTATTTCACGTAAGTAACAGACCTCCGTCTGACAGGATGAAGTTCTGTTTCTCAGCATGGTATCCAGGAACCTTCACCACTGGCTTTGGATTTTCCCCTTCTACAAAGTTCGCTTCATCAAAAAAAAAAAAACACCTCAGAACCTCAGAGCAACTGCTGTTCTTAGAATGCTGCCCCTCACTCTCCCTGCACTTTTCTCTCTGCCTGGAATGTTCCCGTTCCCACTCATCTGACCATCTCGGCTTAAGTAAACCCACTCTGAAATCCTATTGTCCAGCCACAGGGACAGCTGTCCCGTTTGGGGCAAGTTATAGCATAACTGCTCCTTTCTGTTTCTTGAAAAGGAGTCTCACCCTTGTATTCCCTACATCTAGTATGGCACCTGCCACTTCGTGGCTGCTCAACGATGCTAATAAAAGAAGAATGAACAGAAGGAGTCTCAGCCTCACCTCTAAAGCTAACCAATAACCTACACTACACTGGAAAGCACTAAAAGACTCCTTTAAGTTACACATAATTGAATACCATCTTTCTAGTTATCAGCTAGAAATATCTTCACTTAAAATCATTTTTCAGATTAGACAAATCACCTGGCAGGGAGCCTACAGAATGAAAGAACCATACTGGTAAAATTTATAGCAGTGAGAATGGATCCATAATAGGCCAGGGCATAAATACTACCCAGGGGGGAATGTGTCTTGAGGAAGGACAGGGAGCAGTGGGAAAAAAAACAAAAACAAAAACAAACAAACAAACAAAAACCAGTGTTCGGGGAAAACTGGGATTTAAAGTTTGACTTTTGGGTGCCAAGGGGGCTTAGTTGGTTGAGCAACCAACTCTTGATTTCAGCTCAGGTCATGATCTCACGGTTCCTGACTTTGAGTCCCACATTAGGCTCTGTGCTGACAGTGCAGGTCCTGCTTAGGCCTCTGTCTCCCTCTCTCTCTGCCCCTCCCCCACTTGCCCATGCTCCCTCTCTCAAAATAAATAAACTTTTAAAAAAGTAGCTAAGGATAATCGAGGCTACAGGGGTGGGGTCCTCATCCTATAGGATGGGAATCCTCACCTAAGAGGAAGAGATGCCAAGAGTACGCATGCACCCAGAAAAGGCCACGTGAAGACACAGCAAGTCTGTGAGTCAAGGAGAGAGGCCTCACCAGAAGCCAAGCCTGGTGACATCTTGATCTTGGACTTTCCAGCCTCCAGAATGGTGAGAAAATAAATTTCTGTGTGTAAGGCACACAGAAATTGTGGAATTCTGTTTCAGGAGCCCAACTAGACTAATACAGAGTGTCATACAAATTCTCCTGCTCAAATGTAAATTTAAGAGAATTCAGAACTAGAATCATAACGACCCACAGAAACTTAAGAATAATTATCATTATCATTTTAAATATTTTAAGAGAGAGCGAGCATGAGTAGGGGAGAGGGGCAGAGAGAGAGAATCCTAAACAGGCTCTGCACCCTGGGCAGTACTTGATCCCATGACCATGAGATCATGACCTAAGCTAAAATCAGAAGTTGGATGCTTAACCGACCAAGCCACCCAGGCGCCCCAGAAATGTAAGGTATTATTAACTTGAATGAGTATTTAAATTCCATCCCCCATCCACTGGGCCAAATAACAGCTCTTAAGTGTAATAAAAAATCAAAACATAATTCTTTCCATGATGAGGCAACAGTAGGAAGGGAGATAACATTTTCTAGAATGAAGTGGGGGATAAGCAGGAAAACTTGAGAAGGAGAAGATCAAAGTGAGAAAGTTCCTGTCTACCACAGGGAACCACACCTTCCCTCACACATATAAAGTCTTGCTCCTTACCATTCCTCTGGGGGTCCCCAGAGTCCTGCTCCTTGTGGATCTTCTCGGGATGGAGCTGGGCAGTCAGTGACTCATGGGGACTCCCCAAGGGGGGCAGCTTGTCCAAGAGTGTGTCCTGTCTTTCTGAACTGGCTGGGACCTGGAAACAATGAAATATGATCAGGCTGGTAAAAGGCAGATTTTTGTGAAAGAACTAAAAGACCTTTAGAGAAAAGATCAAACGAAGCATTTGCCAGGGACAGGAACACAAAAGGGAAAAATTCTCATTAAACTGCAAATGGCAACAATGACTAAAAAAGAAGAGGTGGAAACTAATCTCTATACTTCAGGCCACTGGAAAATGAATTTCTCACAAGGATCCACATAAGCGCAGGATCAGAATGTTGGATGTGGAAAGAACCTTAAAAATTATCTAGCCCAACTTCCACTTCTTCTGTAACTCCACTGTCCAATATGATAGCCACAAGCACAATGTGCTTACTGAGCACTTGAATTGTGGTTAGTAGGAACTGAGATATACAGTGTGTAAAATATACACTGAATTTTCAAAATAATACAAAAAAGAATGTAAAATACCTTATTTTTTGTAGTGACTACATGATTACTTTGGGTTAAATATATATGTATATTTAAGAATTTTTTATGGGGTGCCTGGGTGGCTCAGTTAGTTAAGCATCCAACTTCAGCTCAGGTCATGATCTCGCGGTTAATGGGTTCAAGCCCCGCATCAGGCTCTGGGCTGGGAGCTCAGAGTCTGGAACCTGTTTCAGATTTTGTGCCTCCCTCCCTCTCTCTCTGCTCCTCCCCTGCTCATGCTCTTTTTCTCTCTGTCTCAAAAGTAAATAAACAATAAAAAAAATTTTTTTTTAATTAAAAAAATTTTTTTAGGGGTGCCTGGGTGGCTTAGTAGGTTAAGCGGCCGACTTTCACTTAGGTCATGATCTCGCGGTTCATGGGTTCGAGTCCCGCATCGGACTCTGTGCTGACTGCCAGCTCAGAGCCTGGAGCCTGTTTCAGTCTGTGACTCCCTCTCTCTCTGACCCTCCCCTCCTCACGCTGTGTCTCTCTCTCTCTCCTAGAAATAAATAAAAAAAAAATTTTTTTTAGTATTTATCTCTTAGAAAGATAAAGTATGAGCAGGGGAGAGGTAGAGAGAGGGAGACAGAATCTGAAGCAGGCTCCAGGATCGGCACTGTCACCACAGAGGCAGAGGAGGAGCTCACAAACCGAGATATCATGACCTGAGCTGAAGCCAGACGCTTAACCAACTGAGCCGCCCAGGCCCAGCTTTGGGTTCAATATACTTAATTTAACTTGTTTCTATTTTTTTAAATGTGGCTACTAGACAACTTTTAACTACATATGTAGCTCACATTACAATTCTATTGGGGGGCACCTGGGTGGCTCAGTCATCTGAGTGTCGGACTTCAGCTCAGGTCATGATCTCATGGTTCCTGCGTTAGAGCCCTACAACGGGCCCTGTGCTGACAGCTCAGAGCCTGGAGCGGCTTCGGATTCTGTGTCTCCCTCTCTCTCTGCCCCTCCCGACTCACGCACTATCTCTCTCAAAAATAAATGTAGAAAAAATTTTTAAGAAAATTCTATTGGACAGTGCTGTTCTGTAACACCCTCGATATCTACTTAAACCCACCTTGACTATTTTCCTATGAAAAGGGAGAGTTTTTGTTTTTGTTTTATTACCAGGTAGCCCATTCGTTGGAGACTTCTTTACCTCTGATACCCATTTGCCTTCCAACCTGACTCGGAATCCGTCCCCTGTGTCTTTACTTAATACACTTGAGTTATTCGACACCGGCAGCCAGGTGCCTCCCTGAGCCTTGTTCTTCTCTAGGATGACTACGAAGCCTTTTCGGCTTTGGCTCGGCCCATACACCCTCATCTCTCACAGCCAGAGCACTGCCCCCTTCCCACCTGCTTGCGCGGCTCATCCAGCTCTCTCTCCAGGTCCTCCAGCACGCTCACCGCCTCCTCCCCGGTGTTCGGGTGGTGCGCCTGCACCCAGCGCTGCAGGTCCCTGGGAAGAATGGTCAGGAACTGCTCCAGCACCAGAAGGTCTAAAATCTGCTCCTTGGTGTGGCACTCCGGCCTCAGCCACCGGCGGCACAGCTCCCACAGCCGGGCGAGGGCCTCCCGGGGCCCGGGGGCGTCCCGGTAGCAGAGCCTCCGGAAGTGCTGCCGGAAGACTTCCCTCCTGCGGGGACTGTAGTTCTGCGGGCCGCAGCCTCGTCCCCGGTAACGGTCTTCCGCCTTCGCTACTCCAAGTCCTCTCTGTTCCTCGGGCTCCAGGGCTGCGGCCATTCTGGGCTGTGCGGGAGGAGAACCGTCTCTGGCGCGGAGTCCAGGCCGGTCTCTTGAGAAAGCTGCAGGCGGAGAAGCGACGGACGGTGCGGCGAGCGCCAACCCCGCTACCCCAGGCTGCCCGCGTCCTCGGAGGCTGCGGAGAAGCTCGCCGACCAGGGCTGGCCTCCCGTCGGGGCCCCGGGGCGGCGCACGGCGCTTACGCAGGCCGGGGCCGCGGGTGCCCACCCGCACGAAGGTCGTGCTGCTCACCGGGTGGTGTGCAGGTCACCCGGGAGCCCGCGCCCCCCGGGGCTCCGCCGCTGCGGGGACCCGCCCGCCCCAGCCCCTCCCCCGCACAGGACCCGGGACCCAGGGCGGACTCACCTCGTGCGCGCACACGCCCGGGGGCCGCCGCCGCGTCCTCCGGGCGGCCCGGAACAAAGGCTGGACTCGGGCCGGCCAATGGCGTCGGCCGCGGGCACTTCCGGCCGCTCTAGGCAGCCTCGCCTCGGTGGCGGCGGCGCGTTCACCCGCCAGCCTTCCGGGGAGCCCTGGGCGGGCCAGCGGGCCCTGCGCGAGCCCCGTGGGCGCGTGCTCCCCGCTGTGCTTTTTTAGACTTTTTCCCTTTCAAGAATTTTTAGGTTCACTTATTAAATACGTGGTATGAAAAAATAGTGCATTCACATAGTTCAGTATTTAAAACGAGTAAGTGTTCTCCGGCATCTACTTCGACAGTGTTTTTCGGGGCACGCGCACGGGTGCGTAGACGCCTCGGGCCGATGCGTGTTCCTCGCCCGTCTCCTCCTACCAACTAATACTGGAGACTGTGCATAAAGGGCTTCCTCCAGCCTCCGGCTCGCTCCGCCACCCCCTATTTAAACAACTGCATTGTACTCAATTATTCGCATGTGCCGTTGTTTATTAAAAATTACCCCGTTGATAGTCATGTAGGTTGTTTCCAATAAGTTACTGTAAACCTACTTCTGCCTCATGTGTAAGGGTATTTCCATAGTATATATTCCTAGAAGTAGAATTACTGGAGTATCGAGGAGGGGTATTTGTACTTTTGTTACTGCCAAATTACCAGTCATAGAAGCTATTAGAGATGTTCTGATTTATCTATATGTGTTAACACAGTCTTGTAAAATATTTTGATGTTTGGTAATCTGTTGGGTCAGAAATGCATGGATTCCCCCCCTTTCTTTCCTTTTCTTATACAAACACTGATTATTTATCTACCATGCCAGTCACTGTTCTGGAAGCTTGCCTTCCAGATATAAATGCCCTTGTCTTCATGGATTTTATAATTTAGTGTGTGTGCTTGTACATACAAGCTAGGGAGGCAGGCAATTAAAAAAATGAGAAAAATGTATAGTGTATTAGATGGGGGATGTTAGTGCCAAGGAGAAAATAAATGAAATCTGAAGTTTGGAGGGAGAAACAAGTAATGCAATTTAAGTAGGGTGCTCACGGACGACCTCACTAATACATTGACATTTAAACAAAGATTGAGGGAGATGAATGTGTCCTCAGGGGTAAAGCTGTCTCAGGGAGAGAACAGCAAATGCACAGGCTGGAGTGGTGTGTTTGAAATATTCTAGGCACAGGGAGGAGGCATGTGTGTCCAGAGCTAAGGGAAGAAAATGGTGTTGGGGGTAGAGAAAGGGAGAGATATGAGGGTCTTGGGTGAGTTCAAGGATCTTGTTTTTTACTCTTGGGAAGCCATTGAGCAGAGAAGTAACAAGTTCAGATACAGGTACTGAAAAGACTATCGTGTTAAAAATAAACTTGTAAGTGAAGGAGATTGGACAAAGGCAGAAGCAGGGAGGGAGGTTCAAAAGCTATTGCTACCTTGGAGTGGGGAGGGTTCTGAGCATGATATAAAACTCTAAAGACATAACTGAAAACTCATAAAGGAAAAGATGAATGGAACTGGTGATGTTAAAATATGAAATTTCAAACGAAGAAAATAACTGAGCTCAGAGTAACACATGCCACCCATCAAAAAGACACAGGATTGATTTTCCTTACACACACAGACTTCTTACAAAAAAAGTAAGAAAAATATCAACAAACCAATAGAAAAATTGGCAAACTTAAATAGACATTTATAGTACACAAATATTAATAGACAATAATATGAAAAGGTTCTCAAGTTCACAAAGAATTTAAAATAATAACAAACCTTTTTTAAATTGTTCAAATTACTAAAAACAGAAAGATTGGTCATATTCAGTATTGGAAAGTATGTGAAAATACAGGCATTCTTACTTTGTGTTACAATTTTTGGAAAGCAAGACTTTTTAAAATTACTATGTCCATATCCCCTGATCCAGCAACTGAGTTTCTTAGAATTATTCATGTAGAAATATTTACACAAATGTTCAAACATACACAAATAAACACTGTTTATTTGAAGTGGGAAACCCAAACGTCCACATTTGGGAATTTAAATTTTTATATGCCAATCTTTTTAAATACTAAAAACTAAAAGATACCAAAGGCAAATTGAGTAAAAAAAAGTAAGTTACGAAACAGTATAGAGTACTGTTTTTACAGAATAATTGTTCTCTAAGCGATTATCACTTCAGATAAACTTACAGGGAACTTGATTTTATACATTACATATTTCAGTAAAATGTAACTTTTTAAAAAAAATTAACTTATTTTTAATTAAAAATTTTAAATGTTTATTTACTTTTAAGAGAATGAGAGACAGAGCGTGAGCAGGGGAGGGGCTGAGAGGGAGACACAGAATTCAAAGCGGACTCCAGGCTCTGTGTTGGCGTGCTGAACTATCAGCACAGATCCTGATGTGAGGCTTGAACTCACAAACTAGGAGATCATAACCTGAGCTGAAGTCAGACGCTTGACTGCTTAACGGACTAAGTCAGGCAGGTGCCTCAAAATGTAACTATTTAAAAAGAGATTTTATTTATAAGTAATCTGTACACCTAACATTGTGGTAGGAACCCTTTCCTAAAGAGAGAGAAAAAGAGAAGACTTCAAGGTCACCTAGATATGCACCCAGGTGCCTACATCCCCCATGGCCTTGTAAAGGGAGACAACTTAATCACACTGCATGTTTATGTGTGTTACCATATATGGGAGACAAAGAAATAGAAAATGCATTAAAAAAAAAAAAAAACGATGCCATGTGATGCGGGCCGCTCAGTTCTTTTGGGTACGAACCCGACTGAGCGGTGCCGGCATGAATCAAGTTCCTTCCTGGAAAGAAAAGCCTCCATGTCCCGACTCTCTGTGCGAGAATCCTGCAACAACATGGGGCTTGAACTCATAACCCTGAGATCAAGAGTTGTAGATCTACCAACAAAGCCAGCCAGGCACCCCTGTAAAATGTAACTTTCTACACAAATTTACTTCTGATGGTGTAACCAGGAAAGAATTATTTTAAAACCTCATTTGTGCTTCACAACCTACAAACAATCTTCCTGTTTGGGAAATGTCACCGATATCCCTTTTCTCTATGGAATTCTTTGCCTGGCAGTTCATCCAGTAAAACGCTACATAATTCCTTTAAGATGAAGATCAGAGCCAATATCACTGTGCTTCAAAGGGCAGATACAACTGATTAAATAAACCCGAGTGGGACGTTTAGGAAATGCAGAAATGAGCATTTTCAAACTGCACTCGAATTTCGACTATTCCCTGCTGCCCCCTTCAGTGAGTTTTTCCCTCATCTGACGTCTCCTATCAAATTCACTCACCAGGTTCTAAATACGAACTCTGCTCCAGGTCCTGAACTTCTTCTTTGTGTTTTTGTTTTTTAAATAAATTTCTTTCTTTTCTTGTTTTCTTCCTTCCTTTTTCTTTCTTTCTCTTTGCCCAAGAGAAAATCCCAAGCAGGCTCTGCACCGTAAAACAAAGCCTGACATGAGGCTTGAACTCACTAACCGAACAATCATGACCTGAGCCAAAATGAAGAGTCAGAAGCTTAAGTAACTGAGCCACCCGGGAGCCCCAGGTCCTGAACTTCAATAACCCCAAATATTCTTCAGGAATGTGCTGGGCGGGCTGAGAGGTGGGGCAGAGACGCCACAGAACGGCAGGCCTTCTTAGGCTGGCTGACCTTCCCGCCACTACAGCAGTGGCTGTTACTACTTCGGCGGGAAACAGACATTTAAACCTTCCAACCCTGGACTTTCCGGTCAAGAGACTGCCCCTGTTATCTGAAACCCCACTAACGGGCTATAAAACCCCACCACCACCCAACCAGGCCGCGACTTCCCCGACTCCCCTCTCTCTGGAGCCGCGGAACCTCGCCCGCCCGGGGACACAGGTAATAAAACTGTCCCCGTAAATTCTCTCGCCTTGGCCGAGGGTGCAGGCAATAAAACTCCTCCTGCGGAACTCTTGCCTTGGAGTCTTTTTTCACTCAGAAACCTTACAACGTATGCGCCGGCTTCAGGCAGCCATCAGCTCCAATCGCCAGAGCGGGGGGGAGCCCCTACGTGGCTGTGGTAATGTGAGTGGTTGAATACTAGCCAAAACAAGGCTTTGTCACAGAGCATGGTAAAACCCTGCCCTGGGCCTTGGCTTACTTCTGTCCTCCCTCTACCTGCACAGAACTTCTCTGCCCTCACTACTGACGCATAAGCAGACGGTCCAGTGTATGACAACAGGGCCCTCTTCTCTACTTCTTTGTTCCAAAGCTTACTACCCCCCAAAAAAAAAACCCACAAAAACACTATTGGATTGTTTTTTTTTTAATATTTTATTATTTTATTAAACATTTTTATCTATTTTTGAGAGAGACAGCAGGAGAGAAAAGTGAGCAGAGGGGCAGAGACAGAGGGTCTAAAGCTGGCTCAGAGCTGACAGGAGAGAGCCCAATGCGGGGCTCAAACCCATGAACAGCGAGATCATGACCTGAGCCAAAGTCAGTTGCTTAATGACTGAGCCACCCAGGCGCCCCCTGGTATACTATTTCAAAACAACAGTATTTGATGGATATATATTCTCACTTGCTTTAATTATTTAAAAAGGGAGAAAATAGGGGCGCCTGGGTGGCTTAGTCGGTTAAGCGTCCGACTTTCGCTTAGGTCATGATCTCGCGGTTCGTGGGTTCGAGCCCCGCGTCGGGCTCTGTGCAGACTGCCAGCTCAGAGCCTGGAGCCTGTTTCGGTCTGTGACTCCCTCTCTCTCTGACCCTCCCCTGCTCATGCTGTCTCTCTCTCTCTCTCTCCTAGAAATAAATAAAAAATATTTAAAAAATAAATAAATAAAAAATAAAAAGGGAGAATATAAATGAACAAAATGATGTGGTAAGGAGAGATTTCTTGAGACATCTTCTGCTTAAAAAGGTGGTTTTATTACAGTACAGGAACCAGACCTGTGGGCAGCAAGAGCCACCTGGGATTGTGAAGACCAATTGATTATCTACTTGGGAGTTAGGGGAGGTAAAGACAAAGTTTCCAAAGGGATTTTCATGTGTTAAAGACTCAAAGGATCCTACAGGCCTGGCTATGGTCAAGTTAAAGTTGTTTTTCTCTCGAGTGAGGCATTAACATTAAGACAGTAGGGAGTTCCTGGAGAAATGTTATACTCTTCCTGACTCAAGTATTTGTTAATTGCTGTAGCTTATAAGGAAATTAAATTTTATCTACAATTCCTTTTGCTTTCATTCCCCACATCACTAAGCATTCAAGGAATTAGAAAAAGAAACACCCAAGGAAAAGGTTAGAAAAGAAATAAAAAGCAGAATTAATTAGAAAATAGAAAAAGTGGCATTAATAAGTCCAAGAATGAACTATTTGTAAGCAAGCCCATTAAAAACAACAAACCTATGGTAAATCCAATTGAGAAAAAATTAAAAACTGTAAATGACAAATAGCAGATGAAGAAAATATGCTATCAAAATTAAAAAAAAATCTCAATGATGGGGATTTTCTGGGAAAGAACCTTTAGTTCCAAAATTTATTCAAGAAGTAGAAAAATTGGGGCACCCAGGTGGCTGCCAGTTAAGCATCCCATTCTTGATTTTGGCTCAGGTCATGATTTCACAGTTTGAGTTCAAGCCCAAATCAGGCTCTGTGCTGACAGTGTAGAGCCTGCTTGGGATTCTCTCTCTGTCTCTGTCTGTCTCTCTCCTCCCCACCCCCCTCATGTGCACAGGCTCGCTCTTTCTCAAAATAAATAAAATTTAAAAATCAGTAGAAAAATCTAGGTGCACCTGGCTGGTTCAGTCAGTGGAGCATAAGACTCAATCTCAGGGATGCAGTTTCCAGCCCCACGGTGAGTGCAGAGATAACTTAAAAAAAAAAAAGGTGGAAAAACCCGAATAAACCAATCCTAAAAGAAATAATTGAAAAAGGCATCAAAGAATCATTCCAGAAAGGCTCAATGCTGTAGTATTTTAATTTCTAAAAAGTACTTACCAGATGTGTATGCTGAATTCTTTTTTTTTTTTTTTTTTGTATGATGGATTCTAACATTTCCATTTGGAATATACAGAGAAGTAGAAAGAAAAGGTGAGAATCACTCCGTTTTCATGACCTAAACACACTGTTGATATTTTATTATTTCCAATTTTTAGTATCTTAAGACTGCTTTACAGTTATCATATTCTAAAAATACTTGTATAGGCTGTTTAACATTTAAACATAATAAAAATTTTTCGTTTTATTATAAGCCTTTCTTAAGAATAAATTATATTTACACACTGTTTAAGATAATAAATCATATCTTACAGAACAGTTGGGAGGTTGACATGAGATACAAGACGCTGGGCACAAGTGGTGTTCCAACAAATAGCAGCCACGATTGTCAGTTTGCAAAAGACTTTTCCTTTTACCTTATCATTTATTCAGTACAAAATGGGTACTGCTCGTTCACAACACACTTTTCCTCTTTAGGAGGAATGGGCAGATCACACGCCTTCAAGAGAAGCCAAGAATGTGTTCCTTCTCCTGGGGAGAATCCTTCTGCTCGGCTGGTTTTGCTACAAAGCCCTGGAGCACGGCTTTTCCATAGGATATAGGCGTCCTGTGTCCCACCACCTAGAGGCCCACACAAGGCCAGGGGCACAGTACAAACAGCAGTGAGCTAGGATTGGGTGCGAGTCCTTCGTATCGGGGATTTGGCCTCCATGGCATAGAAATGAAGGGTGGATTAATACTCCAGCCTCTAGGTCTTTCATGAATGTTTTCACTGCCTTTATTCCACTTCCTGTTTGCAGTTGGTTTTTCTGGCGTCTCTGACCTTTCTCCCTCCCTGTTCATCCTCAACCCTCCCTGTTCATAGCCTTTTCTTCTCACCTCTCCCCACTCTCCCATTTGGGCCTCATCCCGCGGCCTTCCCACAGCCGCTCCCATCACTAAATGCTTCAAATCTCAAGCTTCTCTTCCCCAGCTGCACCTCTGCTTTGGGCCCTGAGCTTGTCACTCTTACATTAGTGACAACTCCCATCATGCATGCTGTGCTTCCATCTCGTATGAAGAACTAGTCTCCACGGGTCTGGCTAGAAGCCGTTACAGTTGACTTTCAATAATTCCCTGTACATTCAATCTAAGGAAAATTTTAAAGGGACTTTCCTCTACCTTCAGGTGCTCAGGCATACATTTTGAAATTTATTTATTTATTTTAAGTAGGCTTCATGCCCAGTGCAGTGCATAAGAAGGGGCTTGAACTCACCACCCTGAGATCAAGACCTGAGCAGAGATCAAGAGTCAGATGCCTAACTGACTAAGCCACCCAGGTGCTCCTTAAATTTTTTATTGTAAACCTTCAAACTTTTGTTAGCAGAAAGCCTTTTCTTCAGAGAATATCTTCTTGGGGGCCAGCGCGTAAAGCTAAGGCGCAGTGTTTCGGTGGCAAGGTGGCCCCGAGAAGCCCAGGGGGCAGGGCAGGGCTCACACAGGGAGGGGGAGCAGGGGGTGGCCGGGGAGCATAGGAAGCCGTGTGGCAGTGGACCGTATCCATCTGCAGTTTGTGACAATCCGCTCTAGTCAACTCTTGCTTTGTGGGAATGTGGCAACTAGTATTGCCACATCACGTGTTTTTGTAAGAGAACCTGGAAAGTCAGATTCGCTGTGAACTCTCCAGATTTTTAAAAGCTGAAATAATTTTATATTATCAAAAAACATACTATGTGGGAAAAACCCATGTGCAGGCCACGTACAGCGCCCTGGCCTGTTTGCCACCTCTGGGGAAGATGTGAAAGGGCACCCTCCTGTGACGTGTGTGATCAGCCTTCCCGCTCCACCCCACGGAACCTCCCTGCCCACCCAAACGTTCATCCCAAACTACAAAGTGGTTTTTGTATTTATGTTTTTAGTGTAGACAATCAACAGGCTGAGATCTTTTATCAAGCTAACCAAAAATTCAGGATTTAAAAAAATGTAAATCAGATAAGTCTAAATTCACACTTCACAAGGAAGACGGGGGAGAATGGGGACAGCATCTCTACAGCCTCCGGGTACATATGTAATGGATTCCGGAGATTTCCTGAGCCCCTGCTTCGAGGAGGGCAGTGTGAGAATGTGGGACTCGCCCCTCCAGGCCCCAGGTATCCGATAACACGCCTGCTTGGCAAGCTGTCGGGAGCCTGCCTGTCTCAGCCTCCAGAAGTATTTTCAAATGACTGCGGAAACCACAATGGGGATCAGAGAATGCCTGGCTTCCCCGTCACGGCGGGGTCCCTCTCTGAAGTTCTGCAGGAGCGAGCCCACAGGGACAATTCTGCTCCATTGCCTACGTCACCAGGACTTCTCTGCGGTGTGGATTTGCTGATGTACCAGGAGGTGTGAGCTCCGCCGGAAAGCTTTCCCGCACACGTCACACTCCTAGGGCTTCTCCCCAGTGTGGATCCTGCGGTGATGGAAGAGGCCTGAGCTCTGGCTGAAGCTTTTCCCACACCCGCTGCACCGGTACGGCTTCTCCCCACTGTGCACTCGCTGGTGCTGGATCAGGTGTGAGCTCAGACAGAGAGCCTTTCCACAGACGTGACACTCGTAGGGCTTCTCTCCTGTGTGGGTCCTCTGGTGCCGAACGAGTCCAGAGCTGTAGTGAAAGGCTTTCCCACACTCACTGCACTGGAAAGGTTTTTCTCCAGTGTGGGTCCTTTGATGCTGAACGAGGTGTGAACTATAATAAAAGGCTTTTCCACACTCATCACACTGATACGGCTTTAATCGGTTATGTATTCTCTGATGGTCAATAAGTTGCGAACTCTGGATAAAAGTTTTGCCACACACATTACATGAATAGGGTCTGTCTCCAGTATGGATTCTCTTATGTCTAATGAGACTTGAGTTTTGAGTGAATCTTCTCCCACACTCATCACACTTGTATCTTCTCTCGGTTGGAGAGTTTCTCTGGTATCTCTTTGTCCGTCCTTCAGGTTCTTGGGTTTCTTCGCATTGAGGGACTTTTCCACTGATTTGGCCAGAAGACTTTTCTGGAGACTCCATATCAATGGTAAGCTCCTGCTTTTGAATCGATTCTCCTTTCTCAATTCCGATTACGTTATCTGAAACATAAAGGAGAGATTTCAAATGTCACGGGAACACACAGGAAGTAAAATTAAACACATCTACTAGAAGTACACAGCTTAACTATACCAACAAAACCGTTCCACACCATGTGAGGAAGACCGTGGGGGAGAGCGAAGGAAGAGGGGGCCAGGAGTGGCTGCACTGGCCGGGGGTGGCTTGTGCGGATGGAGACGGTCAGTGGGGCGTGAGTCAATGCCAGGAGAGGCCCAGGCCACAGCACGGTAGAGGTGGGTGAAGGCGCAGGGCTGTGGAAGGAGGGAAGCTCACGGGGCCGTGCGGACGTGGAGCTGAGGAGCAGCTCGTGCAGGTGGCTCTGAAAGCCCCTGGAGAACTGAAAACTGAGGAGTCTGAGCACAGAAAAGTATCCTATTTCCAAGTACGCAGAACAAGCGTGTCCGGACACACGGGACACAAGACGCTGTTCTCATGTGGAGACAGAAACTCATGTGGCCCCAAAGACAGATCTACGCTTCTTGAGAAGGAAAACCTGGGAGTCTGTCAGGCCCGAAGCTACACTCCGTGGGTCTCGTGAGACACCCCATGCAAACAGTCACCAACACAGAGACGGTCTGAAACAGGTCTGCCCCCTCCCAGCGTCCCGACTCAGGGAAGTCCCACAACTGCCCTGACTGCTCTTACAGAGGTGCCTCGCACAGCATCCTGACAACCCCACTCCTCCCGGGTGGGAGATGTGGCCACTTCCTCAGTGCTCGGCATTTTCTGGAAGACAGTGAGACTGTCCCACTCAAGGCAGATTCTCTGTAAAGTAACCCCATTTTAGGACCCAGGGTGAAGGGCAGATCTAATCCTAGGCAGAGGCACTGGCCAACTGCCAAAATGGGTCAGCTTAAGGAGATTTTGGGAGCAGGGTGGGAAGGAGCCAAGGTCCAACAGCAGACATGAGATCTCTCGTTGGCACCCTGCTGAGGAGGGTGATAGCTGCCCTGGGGGTCAGGGTGCCCACTGTAGAAAGGGCAGAAACCCAGAGATGAGGCAAAGCAGAGAAGCAAGCTGCCTAGAGCGACAGGAGCCTTTTCCTGGGCCTCCTTTTAGGACCAGGGCCTGCAATCATGACTCCCCAGAGCACTCTCCCACACTGGTGAGAAAGGTCTCATGTCCCTGGTGATGTGTGGTTATCATAAAGTTTTGGGACACTTTAAAACCTTATGTTATGTCTACCTTAGACACATCTGTGTGCAGAATTCAAAGGAAAATTACACAAAGTACACATTCATGCAAGAACATGGTCTATTAATTTTATTTTTTAGAAATTTAAAAATGCTTCTATTTATTAAAAAAAATTTTTAATTTTTTTAATGTTTTTTATTTATTTCTAGGAAAGAGAGAGAGAGAGAGCGTGAGCAGGGGAAGGTCAGAGAGAGAGAGAGGGAGTCACAGACTGAAACAGGCTCCAGACTCTAAGCTGGCAGTCAGCACAGAGCCCGACGCTGGGCTCGAACCCACGAACCGCGAGATCATGACCTAAGCGAAAGTCGGACGCTTAACCGACTAAGCCACCCAGGCGCCCCTAAAAAATGTTTTTAATGTTCACTTATTCTTAGAGAGAGAGACAGCATGAGCAGGGGAGTGCCAGAGAGAGGGAGACACAGAATCTGAAGCAGGATCTGGGCTATCAGCACAGAGCCCTATGCAGGACTCGAACCCACCAACCCTGAGATCATGACCTGAGCTGTAACAAGACTCTTAACTGACTGAGTCACCCAGGTGCCCCAAATGTTTTTATTTTTGAGAGAGAGAGAGAGAGAGAGAGAGAGAGAGAGAGAGAGAGAGATCTCAAGCAAGCTCCAGGCTCCGAGCTGTCAGCACAGAGCCCAATGCGGGGCTCAAACACACGAACCGTAAGATCATCACCTGCGCCGGAGTCGGACAGTTAACCGATTAAGCCACCCAGGTGCTCAAAGAACATGGTCTTTTATTTATTTATTTAAAAAAAAAATTTTTTTTAATTTTTTTTAATTTTTATTTATTTCTAGGAGAGAGAGAGAGAGACAGCGTGAGCAGGGGAGGGTCAGAGAGAGTCACAGACTGAAACAGGCTCCAGGCTCTGAGCTGGCAGTCAGCACAGAGCCCGATGCGGGGCCGAACCCACGAACCGCGAGATCATGACAAAAGTCGGACGCTTAACCGAAAGCCACCCAGCCCCCTATTTATTTATTTTTTTAATGTTTTTTTTTAAATTTATTTTTAGGAGAGAGAGAGAGAGAGACAGCGTAAGCAGGGGAGGGTCAGAGAGAGAGGGAGTCACAGGCTGAAACAGGCTCCAGGCTCTGAGCTGGCAGTCAGCACAGAGCCTGACGCGGTGCTCGAACCCACGAACCGCGAGATCATGACCTAAGCGAAAGTCGGACGCTTAACAGACTAAGCCACCCAGGCGTCCCGAACATGGTCTTTTAAAGCCATTACCAAATATAAAATGTACTGTGGATGAGATCCAAACATCACGGCACATATAACAGAACTAAAACTTGTATCAGCATGAGAAGAAAATTTATAGATTATTACTAAAAAGCACTGCATAGGCGGGGCACCTGGGTGCCTCAGTCAGTAAGCATCTGACTTCAGCTCAGGTCATGATTTCATAATTCATGAGTTCGAGCCCTGCATCACTCTGTGCTGACACTTCAGAGGCTGGAACCTGTTTTGGATTCTGTGTCTCCCTCTCTGCCCCATCCCTGCTTGCATTGTCTCTCAAAAATGAAAACGTCAAAAAGTTAAGAAAAGAAAAAGCATAGCATAGAAACATAACTGTTTTTTTAAAAAAATTTTTAATGTTTTATTTATTTCTGAGAGATAGAGTGAGCAGGGGAGGGTCAGAGAGAGAGGGAGACACAGAATCTGAAGCAGGCTCCAGGCTCTAAGCTGTCAGCACAGAGCCTGATGCGGCGCTCGAACCCAGGAACTGTGAGATCATGACCTGAGCCGAAGTCGGACGCTTAACCGACTGACCCAGGTGCCCCAAACATAAGGGAAAAAGATGTGCTTTTTAGTCCGGACAACACAATGACTTCATGCTTCAGCTCCACACACACGGAGTGATAAAAAGAAAAATTAATCTAAAAGCTTCTGCACAGCCAAGGAAACAACCCAGAAAATTAATAGGCAACCAACGGAATGGGAAAGGATAGTTGCAAATGACATATCAGATAAAGGGTTAATATCAAGAATCTATAAGGAACTCACCAAACTACACGCCCGAAAAGCAAACAACCCAGTGAAGAAATGGGCAGAAGATATGAACAGACACTTCTCCAAAGAGGACGTCCAGATGGCCAACAGACACATGAAACGATGCTCAGCATCACTCCTCATCAGGGAAATACAAATCAAAACCACACTGAGATACCACCTCACGCCAGTCAGAGTGGCTAAAATGAGCAAATCAGAGAACTCTAGATGCTGGCGAGGATGTGGAGAAATGGGCCCCCTCCTACACTGTTGGTGGGAATGTAAACTGGTACAGCCCCTCTGGAAAACAGTGTGGAGGTTCCTAAGGAAACTAACAATAGAACTCCCCTATGACCCAGCAATAGCACTGCTAGGAACTTACCCAAGGGATATAGAAATGCTGATGCCTAGGGGCACATGTACCCCAATGTTCACAGCAGCATTCTCCACAATAGCCAAAACATGGAAAGAGCCTAAGTGTCCATCAACGGACGAACGGATCAAGAAGATGCGGTTTATCTATACCATGGAATACTACATGGCAATGAGAAAGAATGAAATCTGGCCTGTGTAGCAACATGGATGGACCTTGAGGGTGTTATGCTGAGCGAAATAAGTCAGGCAGAGAAGGACAAATATCATATGTGTGCATGTATAGGAGGATTAGGAGGAACTTAACGGAGGACTGGGGGGGAGAATAAGGGGGGATATAGTTTGGGAGAGGGAGGGAGGGAAACCATGAGAGACTCTTGAATGCTGAGAACTGAGGGCTGATGGGGGTGGGGAAAAGGGAAAGGGGGGGATGGGCATGGAGGAGGGCACTTGTGGGGATGAGCACTGGGTGTTATGTGGAAACTAATTTGACAATAAACTATTTGTAAAAAAGAAAAGAAAAGAAAAAAGAAAAATTAATCTAAAACATGTCTGTGCTACAAAAATAAGACAAACATCTCTGTGGACCAAAAGGGGACAAAATCACAGAACAGCAGCTACAGTTGAAGCCATGGGCTTGGTTATAGCTCATGGCTGACGCCAAAGTCTGCATGGGACACAGGCACACACATAAGCCCGTGGACAGCACTGCGGCCAACAATCTTGTGGGGACAACACCTGTGGGGACACTTGTGGGGACACCTGTGGGGAGACTGATGGTCTGTGTTTCCCTGCATGACACTGGAGCCCTGGTTCTGGGGTGGGAGGGGCCACAGGTAACCAGAGAATTGCTACGGAAGGGAGAACGTGAGGCAGATCAGAATGAACTCAAAATGAGCCCAGAGGTGAACATTTCAAAACAAGTGAACAGGATACTAGGAAAAGATGAGTACAAAGTCACCACTTGGAACATTGACTCCAATCCAGATGAAATTATTCTCAACAAAATCCTGAAAAGATTAAAGATACCTAAAAGAGACAGCTGACGACACAGTATCCATGTCACATAAACACAGAATTATGAAGTAAAATCAGCAAAAATGGAACAAAACACAACAAAAATGGAATAGACACTACAAAAGCTGGATAGAGATTTTAGAAGTGGATAAACCGGAGACTGAGAGAATCAACTGGAACATAACAGGATTCCCCTGGGATGCACCGCAGAGACAAAGACATAAAGTATATGAAAAAGCAACCAAACAAAATGAACAGATGATAAATAGGTCCTCACCAGTATGTTCTGGGAGTCCCAGAAGGAAATACATAAGGAACAAACAAACTAACTAACTACCACATTATTTAAAGAACTGATAGGGGCACCTGGGTGGCTCACTTGGTTGAGCGTCCAGCTTCGGCTCAGGTCATGATCTCACTGTTCTGAGTTCAAGTCCCGCGTCAGGCTCTGTGCTGACAGCTCGGATTCTGTGTCTCCCTTTATCTCTCCTCCTCCCTCACTCATGCTCTGTCTCTGTCTCTCAAAAATAAATAAACATTAAAAAAAATTTATAAAATCTTTTTTAATAAAAAAAAAAAGGAACTGATAGCTGAGAATTTTCCAGAACTGAAGAAAAACATGGGTCCTTAGAACAATAGGGCATTTATGGGCCAAGCAAAATATAAAAATATATAAAAAATAAAATCCTATCAGGACACAATTTCTAGTGAAACTTTAGCTCCTAAAAGTTAAGAGTAAATATAAACACTATCAATGAGAAAAGTAGTGTTACAAAAAGCAGCTAAGTTACAAAAGCACTGAGACTGACAGGAGCCCTTACAAGCAAATTACAGAAGCCAGGAGAGTAGCTACTAGACGCAGTAGTACCAGTAGTACCTTCAAAATCCTAAGGAAAAAACCTGTCATTTTGAATTTTACTCTAGCTTAAATTGGGATTAAAAAGGAAGGACAAAATTCAGGTATTTTCAGACAAGCAAAGACAGTCTACTCACAGAGTCTAAAATAATTATTAAAGAATGAACTTCAGTGAGACTGAACCCACAGGAAAGTGCTGGCACACGGAATGCTGCCTTGGTAACTGATATGTCATAAACTTACCATAGAAAATTGATTTTACATTTTATTCTTAAAGTTTACTTTTATTTATTTTGAGGGAGGGAGAGAGAGAGAGAGAGAGTGTGGGGAGGGGCAGAGAGAGACGAAGGCAGAACCCAAGCAGGCTTGATGTGGGGCTAGAACTTAGGAACCGTGAGATGATGACCTGAGCTGAAATCAAGAGTTGCACGTTTAACCAACTGAACCACCCAGGTGCCCCATTTCACATTTTAATAAATTTTTTTTTAATTTTTTTTTTTTATTTATTTCTAGGAGAGAGAGACAGCGTGAGCAGGGGAGGGTCAGAGAGAGAGGGAGTCACAGACTGAAACAGGCTCCAGGCTCTGAGCTGGCAGTCAGCACAGAGCCCGACGCGGGCCCGAACCCACGAACCGCGAGATCATGACCTAAGCGAAAGTCGGACGCTTAACCGACTAAGCCACCCAGGCGCCCCGCCATTTCACATTTTAAAAAGAAGCTGGTTTGGGGGCACCTGGGTGGCTCAGTCAGTTAAGAGTCCAACTCTTGATGTAGCCTTACGTCATGATCTCACAGTTCATGAGTTTAAGCTCCTCATCAGGCTCTGTACTGACAGGGCAGAGCCTGCCTGAGATTCTCTCTGCTCCTCCCCAATGCTCTTTCTCTCAAAATAAATAAACAAGCATTAAAAAAAAAAGTCACTGTGCTCTCAATGTATAATTAACCCCATGAAAGGTTTTCAAAAGTGGTCTAAGACATGTACACTGATACTGACTTTGTTACTACCAGACCTCCTTAGAGAATTAAAGACATGTTTTTTTGTTTGGTGTGTGTGTGTGTGTGTGTGTGTTTTAAAGAAACTATGATCCTTAGTGGAACTTAGAGTTCAGGTGACTGTAGCCATTTACTTTCCAGGAGCTACATGATCAGACGGTCCACACTGTCCCAATTTCTACAGTGGCTGTACTGAAGTGTGCAGTTTTGTATTGTTTTAAAAATTATTGTGACTTCACATGCCATTTGTAGATTGTACCTACCACACTTAGAGTTTAAATTACCAAGTTTTAAAACTGCCCACAGACCTAAAGTTCTGAATACCTAACTTTAATTTCCCCACAAAATAAAATCTAAACTCATCTGTTGAGTACATAAGCCCTTCACGAGCCACTGGGTTCTTGACCTTAGCTGGCTACACATGTGAATCACCTGGAGAGTTGGGGGGGGGAAAAAAGCTTATGCTAGGGCCTCACCGCAGTCCAATCAAAAGCCAATTTCTGAGGCATTGATATATTTTAGTTATCCAGATGCACAGTGAAGCTAAAAATGTCCCTGCCTACCTTTTCAGTTTCATTTCCTGTAACTTTCCATCTTCCTCATCAGTACTCAGGAATTAAGAACACGGGCCCTGGAGACGGCTATATTTAAATCACACATCTGCCATTTACTGGCATGACAGTCTGGTGTCATTTTAGGATACAAGCCGTGGCCCCTCCTACCCAAAAGTCTCCAAGAGCAGCAGTGATCAGCAGGCCTGAGTCATTAATCATAATGATGAACTTCTATCTTCAAGAAAAGGACAGGCTGTGTTCAGCTTACAAGCATTTCTTACTCATATCGGTAAGATGTCCATTAATAGGCGAACACAATCAGGTTTTGACCTTCACACAGCAAGCTTCAGTTCTTTAGGAAAACCCTACGTCAAACACCTTAACTTTGGAAAACATGAATTTCACGCACTCCTACCTATATGTAAAAAGTACTCTGTAGCCTTTAAAAGTCTCCCTCAGCATAACAAAGACAACAGAGAAAGTCTAACTCAGATTGTATAGCTGACACATTTCTAATGACATTCTTCGTTTTCCCTTGGGAAGAGCGGGCACCACTTCCACCCATCAGATGTAGGAAATGTTCCAACTCTGAACCTGGGATTCTTTGTTCCAGCCAGGAGAGGGGTCAGAAAGAGCAACTCTGTGGTCTTTTCAGCACCTCCCAGGGCTTTAGGACACGTGACCTCTCTTCATCCCTCCCTTCCTTCCGTCGTCATTCAAAACTGCCCCACTTTTGGCCCTCATAATGTCGACTTAAGCTACAGCAAGTCTTCAAAGTGGTCTTTCTTCTCCTTCTCTGATCTGGCTTATGTTCAGCTTATACAGCACCTGTTAGTTCCTAATCAAAAACCGAAAAAGTTCTCAGGCTCTCATTTTGTTCCAACCACGGCTCCTCTCAGCCAGATGGACCCACCCACATCCTCTGATCGTGCGTTATCCCTCTGCTTGGACTTCATCGCTCACCTTTACTCAACGTTTCCTAGGGCTGGGATTTTCGCAGGATCCAGAGGCTAGTCTCACACACAGTGAAAGTTAAAGATGTACAGACTCCTTAGCTGGTCACACACAGCCCTGTGTTCTGGCTCCTGGCCACCTTCTCTCTGCTCTTCTGTCTCTCTGTGCTCTAGTCATCCTGGCCTTTCAAATCCATTTCTTTCCCACCTGTTTTTGCACATGCTGTTAGGCTTGCATTGCTTTTCTGTTTACGGCTAATTTCTACTCTACTTTTAGGATTTAGCTCCCATGTTACTTCCTCAAAAAGTCCTTGTCTACCTTCTTCCCCCACACGCAGTCTGTTATGGTACATTTGTGTATTTATTTAATGTCTCTGTCACCAGACTACTGTAAGACCCATGGAAGCCAGATCATGTCTGTTTTGTTCACTATACCTAGTGCCTTGCATGGTGTCTGGCACATAGCAAGTATTCAACATGTATTTGTTAAATGATGAATGCTTCTAAGGTCTCCAGGGGAGTCATATGACCCAAGTGTCAACACTAACCACAATCCTGTTGGTGTTGAGGGTCCTGAGAGTCACCCTTAGGCTGGACCTCCATGGGTTGAGGCTGGAGATATGTTGCTTCCGTAGCTGGATCCAGAGGCACCGATGTCTCAGAAAGCATTTCCTGTGCACAAGTCTGGGTTGAAACCTGAGAACAAGCAGGCCCGTCTGGGCATCTGAAGGGCTCACAGCGCACATGATCCCAAGAGCCCACAAAGCATCGGCCTGCTGCCCACTCCCAACCATCCCGCATGAGCACTTTTTCTACCTGCTGGCCTGGTTCGTCCAGCTCCTTCTCTAGATCCTCCAGCACAGCCACGGCCTGCTCCCCACTCTCCGGATGGTGCTCCCGCACCCAGGCCTGGAGCTCCGCGGGCAGGATGGTCAGGAACTGCTCCAGCACCAGCAGCTCCAGGATCTGCTCCTTGGTGCGTATCTCAGGCCTTAACCACTCACAGCAGAATACCCAGAGCTGGCTCAAGGCCTCACGGGGCCCAGAGGTCTCCTTGTAGCAGAACTGCCGGAAGCACTGGCGGAATACTTCCTGGTTGTTTGGGCTGTTCCACTGTGAGCCAGATCCCGGAACCTTGGCAGGCCATTTTTTGTTGTTTACTCCAAAGAGCCCCTCTGACTCCTCAGGAGCCCGTGGAAGGAATGCTGCAGCCATTCGCGCTCCAATGGTCAGAGAGGAGGGCAACAAACGTGTGACCCTTCAGGACACACTCCTGAGGTTACAGAAACCACTGTTAAGAAGGTACACACACACACACACACACACACACACACACACACATGCTAATTAAATACGTGAACTCACCAAGTCTAATGTTTCAGAAGAGAAGAGAAAGAAGCCTCCACCCAAAATTAAAGAGAATTGAAAAAAATATATTTAAGAGAATCCAAACCTTTTTCCAAACGGAATGTTTATCGAGAAACAGCATTTTTTATAATACTGAGAATATTGTTGGATCTCTGCTTTCCAAAAATTAACACCAAAATAATTGATAACACCAAGGAAGTTATTGCTATGAGTGCTAGCACTACCTTGGCAGAGTCTTAGTAAATCTCCCAGGGGTAAGGCAAAGGTCAGGATTTTTATGAGGTCTCGGCTGTTTAAGGCACACCTCTTGAGGCAGGAAAAAGATTGGGCAAGGATCATGACACCATAGTTTAGAGATGGATACAACAAGGTCAAAGTTTTGAGTTGAGGGTTTCAAAACGTCTGGATCCTATCCATGGAAAGTTGGGAGTCTGGTACTCATTTAAGTGGATTTTTTGAGGGGTCATTTCTTGAACCAAATATCATTGCGACTTCCAGGGCAAGAATTTCCTGGAATAGTAATGTCATGTTGATAAAAATAGTGGAACTGAGTGTCACATGAAGTGAAGACAAATGAATAGAATCACCTTAAGGCAGGCAGTAGGCTGTGTGGGTGCTGATGGCTTCAGTTTTCCTCGTGGACGTGGACGTAAGCAAGCCTACCCGTTTAAGTGAACGGGGACTAATCCACGCGCACGGTGGGTGGTGGTGAAGGACCTGGGCCTGAATCCTGTCGTGTTCTCTTATGTGTAGGGCTTCACCTCTCTAAACCTCTACTTCGCCCTCTGTAAACATCTTACCCTTTTTTTTTTTTTTTTTTTTGCGTATGGTTTTGAAACACCTTTAAAGAAAATTTCCCAAAATGGAACAGAAGAGTCCGTGCACCGTTCCTCCTGGTTCCCCCTGGATAACATTTTACAAAACCACGGCCCGGGGAAAACGGTGTAGGGCGGTTCGGGGCACCGACGGCCGTCGGTGATGGGGGGCCGGGCCCCCGAGAGCCCTCGGTGAGGGGCCGCAGCCCGCGCCTCGGGAGCCCGGGCCCGCGCGGCCCCGCCGGGCTATCTGGCCACGGGGCCCAGCACCTGACCCTCTGGGCGTCCTTCACAC
Organism: Proteles cristata cristata; assembly: GCA_017311185.1. Classification (NCBI taxonomy): domain Eukaryota; kingdom Metazoa; phylum Chordata; class Mammalia; order Carnivora; family Hyaenidae; genus Proteles; species Proteles cristata. The sequence continues at coordinate 120,457 of JAESUZ010003728.1, forward strand.
ACACCCCCACCTCCCGCGCCCTAACGATGGATTTAGGGGGTTCTCCAGTTGCAGGGATCATTCAGAATACAGGACGCCGGGACTCCCAGGAGTTGACCCCTTCCGAAGGGTAATGGCCCGCGGGGAGCCGAGCAGCGTCCGCAAACCCCTCTCCCGTCACCCGGCCACCCAGCCCCACCGACACCGCGTCAACGAACAACCGCAGCAGTCCCCGCAGCAGTCCCCGCAGGCCCGGGACGTCCGCACAGACCCCGACGGGAGGGAGGCTCTTCCCCACTCCCTCCCGCCGACCCGGGAGTCCCCGGTCGCGAGTCTTACCCCGGCCCCCACTGTGCGCTCGCCGAGGCGGCGGCGACGACTCGCCACGCGGAGGCGAGGGAGCCGGCGAGCCGGGGCGTGGGGGCCGGGACGTCGGGGCGTGAGGGGGACTTCCAGGCACTACAAAAGGTTTAAGAAAATCGGAATCTCAGGTGGAAAACAGAGTACTGGAAAATGTAACAGCTGATGCGCTGCAGCTTGTACAAGAAGCTTCTACTCTGGAGGTTCTTTAAATTAGTGGGTGGAGTGGGAGGCAGAGAAGCACCGAGGTGCTTTTGCTAACTTAAAGGACTAGCAGAGAACCTGCCTAAAAGGGAGAAAATGAATACGACTTCAGTCTTGAGGAGGCAAACAGATTATCTGTGACAAAGCAGATCACCCTTGTAGGAACAGAGACCTATTGTAAAGATGGTTATGATAGAACTGAAGACTGATGGCATTAACGCGGGGGGGGTGGGGGGCTGGTGTTGAGGGTATTCCAGAGTTTGAGATGGGTGAGAATGAGCACCTGCCCTGGTGCGCAAGGAGCTCAGGTTCCAGAAGGAAAGTGCATCTCCTTCTCCGGCTTTCTCTTTCGGCTCCTCTAAATCCTTGGAGCCAGTTGCTCCAAGACAGATGTCCTTTAGCTGGGATTTGATTGCTTTTCTTTGATTTTGCTTTCTTCCTTTTAAATTCTGTTCTCTTTCTTGTCTGGTACCCAGTCTGCCCATACCAAAGGCTTTCTCTTCCTAGGGCAGAAGTATTATTTCTGGAAGATTATCAGTATCTGGATGACAGGGATCTATCTTAATCTTCCTTTTTATTATCTGCTGAGTTTGTATGTAAATGATTAACAAATGGGTTTTTAGTTGGTTGGTTGACATTAAAGCCTGAAAATTTTGAGGACACTGTGGAGGGAAAAAGGATTACCTGTATAGCTTTACAGAAGCATTACCTAAGCCCGAAAACAAGATTTTATTTTGCAGTGTTGTAATGAAACCTTACACAAAACTAGGGTATGTGACAATTGTATCAGGGAAATGTTAAGTTTTCCCTGCATTAGGAATTCTCCCAAAAGATTCAGAGGAATCTTTCTGAACCACAGATCCATTCAAGATCATGATCGCTAAGGAGTTGAAGGGTTTAGCAACCTTGACACCTAAGATAGTCTCCAAAAGCCACAAACCTCTATTAATTAAAAAAAAAAAAAAAAAAAACGGGGGGGAGGGGAGATGAGGGTGCAAGAATCCTGGCAGAAATGGAGTAACCTACTGACAGTACCTTTTGCCAGTGCTCTAGGAAGTAATGTTAGTGGGAAATGGATACCCAGGGCCCCAAAATCCCTGAGCCAACTCCAGGAACTTTGCTGTTAGTGGCGGAGGTTCAAGATACACATTAAGAAGCAGATTCTAAAGGTGTTGGTACTGAAGTAGTTCTTGACCATCCTGTCCAAACAGCTCCAGGCCTGTGTGCGCAAGAAGCAACCATAATGTGGAGGAAGTGAGTGTACTAGGAAGCCTTGGGGAAGGAGGTTTGATGATCTAGGAGACTGGATTAAAAAAAGAGCTATAATCTGGGTAGGATAGTTGAGGATGGTGGGGGAGGGAACAAGGATGCAAAAGTGGAATGAGTAGATCATCACTGAGCTAAAATCTCTGTGGTTCCAAGTCTGTCTCTTACTCCTGCCATCTGCTTTCCTATACTTGAGCTTCTGGTTCCTAGGTCTCCTGTTCTGTGTCCCTTGGTTACACTACCTGTGATGTATTTTCTGAAGTTCTATTTCCAATTCCCATTGTGGTTCCCTCACAAGCTCAACTGAATCTGATTTTCTCCAGATCCTATATTATTGCCTTATACAGGAAATGTCTTTTTTTTTTTTTTAATATTTTTATTTATTTCTAGGAGAGAGAGAGAGAGACAGCGTGAGCAGGGGAGGTCAGAGAGACAGAGTGTCACAGACTCTGAAACAGGCTCCAGGCTCTGAGCTGGCAGTCAGCACAGAGCCCGACACGGGGCTCAAACCCACGAACTGCGAGATCATGACCTAAGGGAAAGTTGGACACTTAACCAACTAAGCCACCCAGGTGCCCCAGGAAATGTCTTTTAAACACAAGCTTCCAACTCTGGCTTATAGGAACCCAGCTATGCCATCAATCTTAGAAATTCAGTGTGCCACCAGGAAGGTAAGAGCAGAATTCACTTTTAGTCAGACCATCTCTCCAGAGCACTTTTCCTGGCACCCATTTTTTTTTATTTGTCAAAGGTGTAGTCAGGAAGTAAAACAATGGATACTTTTACTCTGCCCTGGGGTGGTCGGTGAAGGTTTCACGGGAGTCACTGAGCTTTAAATGGACAGTGGGCCTTAGAACAAATGGAAGGAGAATCATCTGGGGAGCAAGAATTTAGAAAATCGAGTGATTGGTGTATGTCCTCCATAAAACTAAAATGTAACTGAAATACTTACGTAAACTCATCAGACTTAATGACTTATTGAATCAGCAGAGAATAGTGAAAACTTATTAAAATGTGGAACCTGGATTCTCTCACTGGTGTAATAACTTCTGGCACTCCAGTCTTAAAAGTATTTGTGACTCAGTTAAATGAGAAATGGAGACCTGGATGGATGCTTGGAGTCCCTTGTGCTCACCTGAAACATTGAAGGTCTTCTGTATTTAGTGCTTTCCCAAATCACTGTAGATCTGTCTCTATCCTCCTAAAAACTCTGGCCACGGGTTGTTTCAGCACCATCTTCAGTATTGAATAAGACTTTCCCCTGGTTTTTGAGTGTTCAATCTTTTCTCAGATTTCTATTGGAGCATATTAGTTTTTAAGGTTTATTCATTGATTGAAGTGGATAGTTGTTTGGGTTTTTTTTTTTAATTTAAATTCAAGTTAGTTAACAGTGTAGTCTTGCCTTCAGGAATAGAACCCAATGATTCATGGGGCACCTGGGTGGCTCAGTCGGTTAAGCATCTTACTTCAGCTCAGGTCATGATCTCACAGTTCGTGAGTTCAAGCCCCACATCGGGCTCTGTGCTGACAGCTCAGAGCCTGGAGCCTGCTTCTCATTCTGTGTCTTCCTCCCTTCCTCCCTCCCTCTCTATCCCTGCCCTGCTCATACACACTTGTTGTCTGTCTCTCTCTCTTTCTCTCACAAAAATAAAACATTAAAAAAAAAAGAACCCAATGATCCATGTCTTACACATGACACCCAATGCTCACCCCAAAAAGCGCCCTCCTTAATTCCCATCACCCATTTAACCCATCCTCCTAACCCTCTTCCTTCAGCAATCCTGTTTGTTCTCTGTATTTAAGAGTTTATTATGATTTGCCTCCCTCTCTGTTTTTATCTTATTTTTCCTTCCCTTCCCCTGTGTTCATCTGTTGTATTTCTCAGATTCCATGAGTGAAACTATATACTTGTCTTTCTCTGCCTTATTTCACTTAGCATAATACACTCTATGCCATCTGTGTTGTTGTAAATGCAAGATTTCATTCTCTTTCATTGCCCAATAGTATTCCATTGTGTATACATATACACACAGCACATCTTCTTTATCCATTCATCAGCTGATGGACATTTGGGCTCTTTCCACAATTTGACTACTGTTGATAGTGTTTCTGTAACATTGAGGTGCATGTATCCCTTCGAATCAGCATTTTTGTATCCTTTGGATAAATAACTAGTAGTGCAATTGCTGGGTTGTAGGGCAGTTCTATTTTTAATTTTTTGAGGAATCTCCATACTGTTTTTCTAGAGTGGTTGCACCAGTTTGCATTCCCACCAATAGTGCACAAGGGTTCCCTTTTCTCCACATCCTCACCAGCATCTGTTATTTCGTGAATTGTTAATTTTAGCCATTCTGATGGGTGTAATGTGGTATCTCATTGTGGTTTTGATTTGTATTTCCCCAATGATGAGTGATGTTGAGCATCTTTTCATGTGTCTATTAGCCATCTGGATGTCTTCTTTGGAAAAGTGTGTATTCATGTCTTTTGCCCATTTCTTCACTGGATTACGTTTTTTGAGTATTGAGTTTGGTAAGTTCTTTAAGGTTTATTTGAGAGAGAGAGAGAGAGAGAGAGAGAGAGAGAGAGAGAGAGCGAGCACGTATGCACTAGCACGAGTGGGGGAGAGAATCCCAACCAGGTTCTACACTGTCAGCGTGGAGCCCAATGTGGGTCTTAACGCATGAACCTTGAGATCATGACCTGAGCTGAAACCAGGAGCCAGACGCTTAACCGACTAAGCCCCAACTAGGTGACCCTTTTGGAGCATATTATTATCAATGGCCATTGTCCCCACTTTATCCACTTCACAGTCTCTTCCTCTTCAGTCCCTCTGATGTTTCATTGACTTTTGGTGATGGATTTAGTCTAACACTTACAGCTCTCATGAATTCTCTCCCATTTGTGTTCACTCTACTTCCAATTCCACATTTTCCTTTGATTCTCTTCTCATTCTTTTCTCATCCTTATAATGAGTAGAATAATCTAGTAAAGAAGTAGGTTTTGGAGTCAGAATATCTGGTACTGGGGTCTGTGACTTAGCAGACATTTTAGGGACAGTGCACCAGCAGAGAATGCTATTTATTCTTTCTCTAAAAATTCCTAATATGGTCATTTTCTCTTCACATTTATTGCTATGTAACAAATTACCCCAAAATGTACCATCTTAACACATACCCATGGTTTCTGTGGGTCAGGAATTTGAAGGGGCTTGGCAGAATGTTCTGGTTCAAGGTATTCTCAAGAGATAGTGGTTAAGGAGTCCCTGGATGGCTCAGTCAGTTGAGCATCTGACTTTGGCTCAGGTCATGATCTCATGGTTCATAAATTTGAGCCCTGCATTGGGTTCACTGCTGTCAGCATGGAGTCTACTTTGGATCCTTGGATCCTGTCCCTCTCTCTGCCTGTTACCCACTTTCATTTTCTCTCAAAAATAAATAAATATTAAAAATAAAAAAGAGGTAATTGGCTGGGCTGCAGTCATTTGAAGAAAGCTGAGGATCTGCTTTCAAGATCCTTCCCTCACATGACTATTGGCGGGATGTGTCAGTTCTTTAACACGGGGACCTCTCTGTGGGGCTGCCGGAGTGTCTTCACAGTATGGCAGCTGGTTTCTCCCAAAATGAGTGATCCAGGAGAAAGACCAAGGAGGCTGCAGGGCCTTCTGTGGTCTAGTTTCATAATGCTGCTTCCACCGTGTTCTGATTTTTGGAAGCATGTCACTAGGTTCAGCCAAGACTCCAGGGGAGGGAAATTAGGCTCCATCTTTTAGATGGAGTTGTGTCAAAGAATTTGTGGTTATATTTTAAATCACCACAGGCAAGTTTTTTAACCTCTATGAACTTCTATTTCTTCACCTGTAAATGGGGGACGAAAGTAAAATCTACCTTAGAGGAATGACTTATAAGGTTAAATGAAGGTATCTTTCAAAAGTGCTTTATGTATGTTGTAACTCTTTAATACTCTCATAATTTTCACTGTAATTACTGCCAAAAATCTACTATTCTCATCTGTGTCCTGGATCTCTATTGTGCGTTATCTCCCCCGAACTGACCTGGTTATCTGTGCTTGATTATGTGAATCCATAGTACACAGTCTGGGGCATGCTTAAATCATCCTTTGCTTTTTCCCTTACGTGTCTCTCTCAGATAATAAGTTATATCTGTGTAGTCTTTTTCTTTTGGTGACAAAAGTAGTACTAGTAAGTACTTTGCTCTTTTTAAGCAACTATTTAGAGAAATACACCCACCTAGACAGTACAGCTAAGTAATCTGCAAGGCTCATGCAAAATGAAAATGTGGGGCCCCTTCTTCAAAAAGCAGGAAAAACACTGTTAAAGATATTAAAACATAAGCCCTTTTTATCTTCTACCATATGCTGTCTCGTAACCCACCATGGTGTTTTTGTTATTTAATGCCATTTAAAGTAAACAAGTATTAAAATTTTGAGTTTTATACTGCACAATGTCAGTTTTATTTAATTTTTAAATTTTCATCTCATTTCATCGCATTTCATTGTGGCTTGACGGCCAACATGGGGCTTAAACTCAGTGACCCCAAGATTAAGAGTTGTGAGGCACCTGGCTGGCTCAGTCAGTAGAGCATGTGACTCTTGACCTCACGGTCATGGATTCAAGCCCCACATTTGGGGTAGAGATTACTTATAAAGTCCTATGCTCTACCAAGTGAGCCAGCAAGGTCCCCCCCGCCTCGCCCAGTACAATGTCAGTTTTAAATGCAAGTATAAAAAGCATCTGGATTCACCAAATTACACACAATTAATATTTTATAGCTCCTGTGTGCATACGTATATCTGATCTGTGGTAACAGTGTACGAAGCTGACAGGTACACATTCTACCAGAACTCTACCTTTAGTTGTTTTTTTGTTTTTTATTTTTATTTTATTTTTTTTTTAAATGTTTTATTTATTTCTAGGAGAGAGAGAGACAGCATGAGCAGGGAGGGTCAGAGAGAGAGGGAGTGACAGACTCTGAAACAGGCTCCAGGCTCCGAGCTGGCAGTCAGCACAGAGCCCGACGCGGGGCTCGAACCCACGAACCACGAGATCATGACCTGAGCGAAAGTCGGACGCTTAACTGACTAAGCCACCCAGGCGCCCCTGTTTTTTTGTTTTTTAATGTTTACTATTGAGACAGAGTATAAGTGTGGGAGCAGCAGAGAGAGAGGGAGACACAGAATCTGAAGCAGGCTCCAGGCTCTGAGCCGTCAGCACAGAGCCCAATGTGGGGCTCAAAATCACGAACCATGAGATCATAACCTGAGCCGAAGTTGGAGGCTTAACCAACTGAGCCCCCCAGGCGCCCCTCTACCTTTAGCTTCTGATGAGTAAGGAGGAAGAAAAAGAAAGGGACAGCTGGTTGCTCTCTTTCCTTTCGCTTCCTGCCATCATTTCCAGTAAGCAGCTGCCTAGCCCAGGGAAGTAACACAAATAAGAATGTGGTGGGGTTTCTTGTTGTTCCTGTTTCTTGGACGCTGCCATTTGCCAGCATTCTAAATTCTGAACAAATTATGGTTCCGGCAGGAAATAGGGTCTCACCTGGCTGTCAGCACCCCAGCTTTCTCAGCTGCACATATAACATGCTTACTCTGTAAATGTAGAGGCAAAGTTTCTCTCCTTCTGGTCTAGTAATTAAATTGACATGAGACTGATAAACGGGAGAAAAATTTAACTATGTACATGTAGGAATCCTAAAGATATAAAACCCCTAGGCAATTCAGGCAATTGAGGTTTATATGCCATCCTGAATCAAGGAATAGGCCAGAGACTTGGGACTTTAAAGGAAAGGAAGGTAATTCACAGGGTGCTAAGAGCAGATGCTTGGTAACCAGACATTTGCCATGGCGTGTGGTTGAGTCTTTCAGATGAAAAAGTTATGTCTGGTAATAGCTCTTTTTCTGGTACAGGCCCCCTATCTAAATTATTTTAGGTAGTTAATGAAGAGGTAAATGTTTTTCCGAGTCTTCTGGGTCTTGAATGACTACAGCTCAAAATAATCCATGTGCCAAAGTGGTGCATTTTGGGGTAGCCTATTCTGCTCCCCTTCATAGTTACTTTGAATCTCACCAACTCTCATGAATCACAGGTCCACTGGAATTTTGTGTTCTTGGGGGATTATAAACGCTGTATGGAAAGGCCAGACAAACCCTTTGCGTAGGTGCATGTATTACTGTCCTGTTTTACTTATAGAACATGAGTTCAAAGATAAAATTTAGAATCTCAAGACTGTGACAACAGAGCATATTAAACCAAGTTAAGGCCTACTGAAAGCAGGACTTTCTGAGCGCTAGGGCCCTGTGTGACTGCCTCGGTACCACAGCTTTGAAGCTAGCACTGCCTATCTAGGAGACTCACTGGGGAGACTTACAGGGAAGGCAGTTGTGAAGAAGTCTTCCAACACATAGGTGATACACGTAGGAGAAATATCCCCTGGAACACAGGGCAAAACCTTAGAGCTGCTCTGAGTATGGGAAAGCCTTTATTCAGCTCTCCCCTCTTTCTGAACATCAGAGAACCCACTCTGGGGAGAAATTGTTATCACTGCAGTAAGTGGGAGAAAGCTTTTATTTAATGCTTTCATCTTGCTGGTCACTTGAAAATCCTTGCTGGAGTGAAACCTATAAATGTAAAGAGTGTGGGACCTGCGGGTGGCTCAGTCAGGTAAGTGTTCAACTCTGGATTTTGGCTCAGGTCAGGATCTCAAGGTTTGTGAATTTGAGGCTCATGTTGGGCTCTGTGCTGAGAGCATAGAGCCTGCTTGGGATTCATTCTCTCTCTCTCTCGCTATCTCAAAAATAAGTAAGCTGTAAAAAAAATGTAAAGAACGTGAGAAAACTTCCAGTGCCAACACTAGCTTTATTCAGTATTACAGAAACCCAATGAGTGTAATAAATGTGGGAGAGCTTTTCAGGGGAGTTCGTCTCTGGTAAGGCCTCAGACTACTCCTGTGGATAAGAAGCTCTAATAATGGGCAACATATTCAGGCAATTTTATTAAGAATTCAGGCCTCTTTCAACAGATAATATGTTTGGAAAAGGATTCTATGGAAAGAAGCATGAGAAAAGCTTCATGGTCTTTTCCTCCTGACATGGCAGTTTTTTTTCTAATGTCAGACCCTTGTATGGAGATGATCCTTTAACATAGCCATTTCTGGTAATTGTCTTTTTCTCACTGACTTATGAACACTGAGTAATGTACAGAACTGTTGAATCATATTGTGCATCTGAAACTAACACTGCACTGTATGTTAATTACACTTGAATAAAAAAATAGATATGAATTAAAAACAAAAACCCTTTTCTAGTTAAACCCTCATAAATATTCTTTGCAGTACCTACACAGCAATAGTATAAAGGGTTACCCATTGTCTCTGGATGAATAAACTGTTGATTTGGAGAATCCTGCATCTTCACCTCATAACCTTACAACTGCTGACAAGTTATTTAACTTCTTTATACCCAGAATTTTCTTCAATAAAATGTGGATAATAGCTATTAACGATATTATGAAGATATAAAAAGAAGTTAACAACTAGAAAGCATTTTGAATATATGTATTTCTGTGTTGATATGAGAAGTTGTGCTACCGGTGAGTATTGATTCTGCCACATCAAAATAGAACACCAAAACAAAGAGTATAACTATAAAAGGGAGAAATAAGAAAGATACTAAAAGCTCACAAGATCACCTGAGAAACACATTACAATTGTTTCCAGGATATGAATCCAAATCTTTTCCCCAAAATATTTATTATAAATACTTATTGTTATACTTTTATAAAAGTTGCAGATTCAAAAGACATAAACTTTACTGTCTTTGCAACCAAATACTCTTTCTTTTAAAAATGTGGAGTATCAAAGGGCACCTAGGTGGCTCAGGTGGTTAAGCATCCAACTTCAGCTCAGTTCATGATCTCACAGTTCATGGGTTCGAGCCCCATGTCAGGCTCTGTGCCGACATCTCAGAGCCTAAAGCCTGCTTCAGATTCTGTATCTCCCTCTCTCTCTCTGCCCCTCCCATGCTCACACTCTGTGTCTCTCTCTCTCTAAAAAATAAATAAACGTTTAAAAAAATGTGGAATATCAGGGCACCTGGGTGGCTCAGTTGGTAAGGCATCTGACTTTGGCTCAGGTCATGATCTCACAATTTTTGAGTCTGACCCCCACATCAAGCTCTTTGCTGTCAGCAAGAAGCCCACTTTGGATCCTCTCTCTCCCTCTTATTGCCTCTTCCCAGCTCACGCTCTCTCTCAAAAATAAACATTAAAAAAATTTTTTTTAAATGTGTAATATCAGTGCTTTCAGATGGGAGAAAGGAGCTTTCAAATTTTAAGATTTTTTTTTAAAGACTTTTTTAATTTCAGAAAGTAAAACAAAACTTGGGCCTAGAAGAAATTATGTTTGAAACAGAGAAACTATGAGTTGAAATGAAAAGAAGAAGGAATCATTTTTTAATCCAATTTTGTCGTATAGCATGAATTAAAAATTCTATTTTATCACCATTATTATTAATCTACAAGATAAAAATCATGACATGGATAGTAAGATTTGGAAAAATAAATTTCATGTCAGGATGAGTCCATTTCAAGATGCTGACATTTAAAAAAGTTCTCGGGGCACTTGGGTGCTCAGTTGGTTAAGCGTCTGATTTCGGCTCAGGTCATGATCTCACAGACTGTGAGTTTGAGCCCCACATTGGGCTCTGTGCTGGTAGCTCTGTGCTTGCAGCTTGGGGCCTGGAGCCTGCTTTGGATTCTGTGTCTCCTTCTCTGCCCTTCCACCCTCGTACTCTGTCTGTCTGTCTCTCTCTCAAAAATAAATAAACATTAAAAAATTTTTTTAATAAAAATACAAAAGTTCTATTTTTTAAATCAGATATAACTGACATATAACATTGTATAAGTTTAAGGTACACAGCACTGACTCAATAACACTTATATATTACAATACGATTAGCATTAGCTAACACCTCCATCATGTCACATAATTGTATTTTATGATGAACACATTTAAGATCTAGTTTCTCAGCAACTTTCGTGTGTGATACAGTACTTATCAGTACTACAATCACAATTCTGTGCATTATGGCCCTAAACTGACTCATTTTCTAACTGCAAGGTTGTACCCTTTGACCAACATCTTCCTAATTCCCCCACTCTGCAGCGAGTAACAACCATTCCAGTTTTTATGAGTTCAGCTTTTTTTAGATTCCACATATAAGTGATATCATACAACATCTTTCTCTGACTTATCTCAAGTTCCACCTATGTTGTCACAAATGGCAGGATTTCCTTCTTTCTCATGGCTGAATAATATTCCGTTGTATATATACACCACACTTTATTCATCTATTGATGGACACTTGGTTGTTTCCTTATCTCGGCTATTGTGAATGCTGCACTAAACAAAGAGTGTAGATAGCTTTTGTAATAGCCTGTTTTCATTGACTTCAGATATATATACAGGTGTAGGATTGATAGATTATATGGTAGTTCTTTTTTAAAATTTTTAAGTAACCTCCATATTGTTTTCCACAGTGGCTACACTAATTTACATTCCTACCAACAGTGCATGAGGATTCCCTTTCCTCCACATTCTCATCAATACTTGTTATTTCTTGTCTTTTTGATACCAGTCATTCTGACTGGCACAAGGCAATATCCCATTGTGGTTTTGATTTGCATTTCCCTGATGATTTGTACCTCTTGGCCATCTTGTCTTCTTTGGAAAAATGTCTGTTCACCTCCTCTGCCTGTGCTTTATTTATTTTTTTAAGTACAGGCTCTGTGCCTAATGTGGGCCTTGAACTTAAGATCTTGAGATCAAGAATCGCAAGCCCTACCAACTGAGGCAGCCAGGTGCCCCACCTGTGTTTTAATATTTTCTCCCATTCTGTAGGAACAGAGTTAGGGGATGAGGTGGGCAAGGAAAGAGATAAATAGAGTGACAATCAAAAAGGGAGTTGGACTGAATAATGAGAGAAACAATGAGCGTCAAAAATAGAAGACAATGCAAATACATAGAAAGTCTGGGGACCTCAGAGGAAAATGACAAAGAAAAATAATATTTTTCTTTTTTTCTTTAAAGCTTATTTTGTTGGGGGGAGTATGCATACACAAGTGGGGAGGGCAGAAAGAGGGTGACAGAGAATACCCTCGCTGACTGTTCTGAGCCCAATGCAGGAGTCAAACTCATGAACTGAGATCATGACCTGAGCCAAAGTTGGACACTTAACCAACTGAGCCACCTGGGTGCCTCGAAAAAAAGAAAAAGTTAAAAAAGGAAGAAAGAAAATTTTAATGTTTGCTTATTTTTGATCGAGAGTGAGAGTGTGCAAGCGGGGAGGAGCAGAGAGAGGCGGAGACACAGAATCTGAAGTAGGTGCCAGGCTCTGAGCTGTCAGCACAGAGCCTGACATGGGGCTTGAACTCACAAACCGTGTGATCATGGCCTGAGGAGAAGTCGGACACTCAACTGACTGAGCCACCCAAGCGTCCCCAAAAAATTTGCTTTTAATTGATGGTCTGGATAGATTCAAATGTACTGAGGTTAGAGGAAATGGGGCCAATAAGGAGATAATACTGAAAAAGAAAAATCTACGATATTTTAGAATCACTCTTAACTAAAGACAGCAAAAATCAAAGGAAAAAACAGTGTTTGATAAGTCTGAAAGATGAGGTACGTAATATAGCTGCCATTACAGGGGAACAGAAAAGAGGTACAAAATAGCTTTAAAGGATCTGGGAAATTTAGAAAAGGTCATTTTAAGACAAAAGAGTGAGTTCTATTTTACAAAGAAAGTACTAAATGTACAGTAGAAGTTAGGCCATGATATTATATGTGATGAAAACATAAATAGGTCTAAGTTAAGATACATTTCATGAGAGCAGTCTGAAAAGGTTGTTAAATGAGGTTAGGAATGCTGGTGTACAACTTCCTCATGAGTCTGCCACCAGAAGTGACAGCACTGTCATCCTTGGACAGTGCTGCCCACGCTGGAATGCTGTCCGCACCTGAGAGGACAGGTATCCAGTCGGATTCTTTGCTGCGTTTCTGTCTGAGGTGTTCTGCATGCTTTTGAATCTGGAAGGCCAGCACAGCTTTCAACTATCCTCTCTCAAGATGCATTCTGAGGGTGGGGCCCTGGGGGGCTCAGTCAGTTGAGTGTACAACTTCAGCTCAGATCATGATCTCATGGTTCACAGGTTCGAGCTCTGGGTCGGGCTCTGTGCTGACAGCTAGCTCAGAGCCTGGAGCCTGTTTCGGAATCTGTGTCTCCCTCTCTCTCCCCTGTTCATGCTGTCTCTCTCAGAAATAAATTTAAAAAACATTAAAAAAAAAAAAAGATGCATTCTGAGGCTTACTTTCCTCATGAATGGCCTGGAAGTCTAGACGTTTCTTGGCGTGGAATAGTTGGTAGCTTCTGTGCTGCCTGGTGAGGAAATTCTGAACACACTCCCATTACACATGTAGTGGCTACAACCTGGAAACGATTAAGGTTGGGTCTGTGAAGGACTCAGTGACTGAACCAATACCTTAGAATGACACCTTAGGGTGTTAAGCGTCCTAATCTCCCAGTTTGGGAGTTTGAGTCCAGTGTGGAGCTCTGAGCTTCGGAGCCTAGAGCTTGCTTCGGATTCACCCCTCACCCACTTGGGCTCTCTCAAAAAATGAATAAACATAAGAAAGAAAAGAAAGAGAAGAGGAAAAGAAAAGAGAAAACAGAAAGATTCCAGGTAAGTAACGCATGCACGAATACACGGAGCCTGCTCAAGTGGAGCCCGAAGCTCCGCAACCTTGCTCCACGGCTGTACAGATGCTGTTGGAATATTCACTTACCTAATCACAACTGCCGTCCTGTTCCCTCGAGCTCTCTCTGCAAACCCCCCACGGGATCGCAGCCTCCTCCCCGCTCTCGGGCTGATGCTCTAACACGCGGGCCTGCAGCTCCGCGGGCAGGATGGTCAGGATCCGCTCCGTGGTGCCCCATCAGCCACCGACGGCAGAGTTCCTGGAGTTGTTTCGGGGCCTCCCAAGGTGCAGGCGTCTCCTGGTAACAGAAATGCCCAACGAGGGGCGCCTGGGTGACTTAGTCGGTTGAGCGTCCGACTTTCGCTTAGGTCATGATCTCGCGGTTCGTGGGTTCGAGCCCCGTGTCGGGCTCTGTGCTGACTGCCAGCTCGGAGCCTGGAGCCTGTTTCAATCTGTGACTCCCTCTCTCTCTGACCCTCCCCTGCTCACGCTCTCTCTCCTAGAAATAAATTTAAAAAAATAAAAAAGAAAAGAAAAGAAAAGAAACGCCCAACGGTAGGGCAGCAGTGGCTGCGTCCTGCTTGCCGGGAGTTCTCCCCGCACAGCCCACATTCTTGGCTCCAAGCGTGGTGCTGCTGTTTCACAGTCGGGAGATTTAGCAGCCAAGGTGCGGCCAGTACGGGCCGTCACGGAGTAAACGCTTATTGCACAGGCTGGAGGACGTGGCAGTCTCTGCTTGGGGGAGACTGGCTTTGGGGGTGGTTTCGGGGCTACTCCTAAGGCAAAACGAGGCATCAACGTACACAAATGCGAAAGGCTGCTGAAAACTTTTACTGGGGTTAAACCTGACCCATCATCTGGAAACCCACCGAGTGATGCACGGAAATACTAGATCCGAAGGAAAACGGACGACGCCGGTGAACTCTGTCGTGTAAACCCTGTAATGCGGAGAGAACGTGAAGCTCGACGACAAACGGACTGAAAGGAAACTAGCACACCGAGCGCGCTGCAGTTTTCCAGTTCAAGCAAACGCGCAGGAGAGACTTCAGGTCACGACTTTCTAGAAAACGACCACACTGAGCGCGGCTCCGAGCGTTCTGAGGACACGCGCCAGGGCCGCCCCGGGAGCCACAGCCTCGCACAGCCGGCGCCAGAGGGGAGACGACACCGGCAAGGGGCGTCCTCGCTCCCTCCCGGGTCTGAGGGGGTGGGGGTGCGCACCTGCTGGTCCCAAACCCCAGCTCCTCCTGGCGCCGCCGCCTTCATCCCGGAACTCCGTTCGCAACCCTCAGCGGCAGCCGGAGAGACGTGAGACCCGGGCGCTGCGGACAACGCACGGCTCCTCCCGCCGCCACACCACCCGGCCGGAAGCGGGGTAGACACCGAGGGCGGAAGCCGGCCGCTTCCGGCCTCTCTAGGACACGCTCCTCTCGGTGGTGGCCTCGCGCGGCCCGGAGGGGCGGCGCCGCGGACTCGAGGCGCGTGTGGACGTGGTCCTTCCGAAAGACTGAAGGTGCTCGCACCCCTGTCCCCCACTCTGAAGCTTCCGGTGTCCCCTCCCGTCGTGATACTGTTAGTGACGTAATCAAGGTTAAGGGTTGAGTCCGAGTCCCGCAGCGGCGCGTGTGTTTGCATCCAGGTTCCTGCACGCAGTGGGCTGTGGGGCAGGACGCTCCCCGGCTCCGTTTCCTCAAGCCCGGAATGGGGAGCGGAACAGCGCTTTACAGTCACGACGGGCCTGCATTACACAGCACCCGCAGAAAAGACACTATGCGTTCAATAGTTAACCCCTCCCCCATATAGGTATTGGGTTACTGAGATTCCATCAGGACATTTCTAATTCAAGGTAATTGAGAAACATGCTAAGTTATTTGTTATAAAGCCTATTAATGGAAGATTTTGTACATTAGATTATCATAATTCTACAAAGGACGTGGTTTGCTAGAATTTTCACAGAAACACCTTCTGTATCCAGTGGGATATATAAGCCTTATATCGTTTTTATCCTCACATTAGGGAAAATGTGCCTCATCAAGTAGGTAAAAGAAGTCGAGCCAGATTTGTCTTCGTGTCATGAAATCACTGGTGGAGTTCCTACTTGTTGGATTCCTCTCTCCACTCAGATGCCAACCCTTTCTACCCGGTCGTTTCTGGAGAGAAGAGCAGCCAGTGCTCATTCCCTCAGCCTTCTTCCATAATTGTCAGTAGCCTGAGACCCTCTTTCTGTCAAGAGAGCTCCCCAGAACTGCAGTCTGGGTCCATTCACCCCAAGGAAGTGCTCAACTCCCTCCCTCCCCCCATATGGGGCAGGAAGATCCTGGGTATGTTACTGTTTCCTCCAAAATCAAGGTTCAGTTCAGTTTGAGCACCTTCCCCTCAATTTCTCCTCTCCTGTCTTGTTTGGATCTCTGGATTCTGGCCTCTTGCCTTGGAAGTTCTCCGGGCTTACCTCCTGCAAGATCTCTGGACACAGATTTGGGTCTACATATTAGAATGCTACCACTGTGTAGGTCCTGGTGTTTGGCATGGTCTTCTCCCCCCACCCACCTTTTTAAAGTTTATTTATTTATTTTGAGAGAGAGAAGGCACAAGTGAGGCAGGGGCAAAGAGAGAGGGAGAGAGAGAATCCCAAGCAGGCTCCACAGTGGCAGCACAGAGCAGGACGAAGGGCTTGAATTCACAAACTGAGATGATGACCTGAGCCAAAACGAAGAGTCTCCTAACCACCTGAGCCACCCAGGCGTCCCTGGCATGACTAATTTAGTTTTTGTTTTGTCTTGTTTTTAATATTTTTATTTTATTTCTAGGATAGAGAGAGACAGCATGAACAGGGGAGGGTCAGAGAGAGAGGGAGACACAGATTGTGAAACAGGCTCCAGGCTCTGAGCTGGCAGTCAGCACAGAGCCCGACGTGGGGCTTGAACCCACGAACCGCGAGATCATGACCTAAGCGAAAGCCGGACGCTTAACCGACTAAGCCACCCAGGCGCCCCTAATTTAGTTTTGTTGTGCCTTCATTTAAAGGAATGTTCTGAAAGCGCTGTCATGTATTGCTCAGGCCATTTCCACTTCAGGGCTTAGCTCACTTCCTCTTGTGGCAGATCATTCACTAGTGTTGATGATCAGCCTCTTTACCTGAATCTTCTCCCTTCCACGCTGTAATTATGGTTACTTCCCAACAGAGGCCCTTTTTCCTTCATCCCCATTGCCATAGACCAACCTATTTATCAGCCTCCAAATTCTGCTCTTCTGGTTTGACTTTAGCAGTGAATCACTGGGGGAAGAGGCAAATGCTGTCTCACAGAAAGCCCACACACAGTGAAGACCACATGTAGGACAGAAGTCAGAGAACAAGAGAAAAGAGACACTGGCCTTTCGGTCATTCATCTCAATATTTTTTATTCAGTGTTTTTCATGTTTTGCTATTTCTTTAGCATTTCAATAAAAATTTAAGTTCTTTACATTATTAGGTTTTCCCTCTTGTGAATTCTTTGGTGTTGACGAAGGTGTGAACTCTGACTGAAGGCTCTCCCACACTCACTGCATTCATAGGGTTTTTCTCCAGTGTGGATTCTCAGGTGTCGAATGAGGTGTGAACTCACTCTGAAGGTTTTCCCACACTCACTACATTCATAGGGTTTCTCTCTGGTGTGAATTCTCTGATGCAGGATGAGATGTGAATTCAGGCTGAATGCTCGCCCACATTCTTTGCATGCAAAGGGTCTTTCCCCAGTGTGAATTCTCTGGTGTCTAGTAAGATCTGAGTTTCCCCCAAAGCCTTTCCCACACTCATTACATTCATAGGGCCTCTCTCCAGTGTGGATTCTCTGATGCCTAATAAGCTTTGAGCTGTGTCTGAAAGCTTTCCCACATTCATTACACTGGTGGGTTTTCTCCCCACTAAAAATTGCTGCTTGTTTAATATGGTTTGGGTTCTTGAGAGATTTTCCATATTGGTGAATTTTTTCTCCAGCATAAATTCTTTGATGCTTAATAAAATCTGAATTCCATTTGAAACTTTGGTCATATGTACTGTGTTTACGAGATTTCTGGTGTGTAAATTCACTTGAGTTCAGGTTTAAGCTTCTGTCACATCCATCATGGTTTATTTCACCTGTAAGTGTATTTTTGTGGGTAAGGATTTTACTAAAACCTCCATCCTGAGCAGATGATGATCTCTGAGACCCTTCTGATTCTTTCTCCCATTGTCTCTTTAACCTGCCTGCAGACTTACAGATATCTTCAGGCTCAGCAGATCCTTCTGACACAAATTCTGAAATTCTTCCCGATAGAATTCTCTGTGATTCGATTTTGTCATAAATGTCCAACTTTGGCATGGATCCATTGTTTTCATTCTCATTATCTAAAATAATGCAATGAGAAAGTGGTAAATATCTGTTTGCTGAGTTGGAAGAAATAGTCAAGACTGTTGCATATTGGTACGTCACTTGGCTACTCTGAAAATGTAGCCTTTCAGGGGTGCCTGGCACGCTCAGTCACTTCAGCGCCTGACTCCTGGTTTCGACTCAGGTCATGATCTCATGGTTGGTGAGTGTGAGCCTGCATCTGACTCTGTTGACAATGTGGAGCCTACTTGGGATTCTCTCTCTCCCTTTCTCTCTGCTCCTCCCTCACTTGTGTGCATGTGCTCTCTCTTTCTCTCTCAAAAATAAACTTAAAATTTTTTTTTAAAATTTCAAATGTGGCCTTTCAAATTAGAGGCTTGAAGGACACAAAGGAGAGAAACTGGCGAAAGCAAGTAGAATGCATGTGGAGGGGAAAACCTCCATCCATCTATACACCAGCCCATTTCTTCATCTTGCATGGCTAATCAAATTCTGTAACCACTTTCTGCTAACTATCCCCTGAATAATCCCCTTCTTTACATTTCTGCTACCACACTCCTTGTCACTACTTTTTACCCAGGAGATTGTCACAGCCTCTGAGCTCTTCTTCCTAATTACTCTGAATATTCTCACCATACTAACTGTCCTTAAAACCCTGTCACCTCCTATACCCTACTCAGAAACTTTCACCCTCTTTTCTTCCACAACTTGCCTGAATTCTTCTATCTGGTTTCCAGAACCCATTTATGATCTTGTCCTCACAATTCCTGCCTGTGGCTCACAAATTTATACTATGTTTATGACCCTATATTATGTATTTTGTCTTTATTGTTGGGTTTCTTTTTTCTAGAATATTCTATGATAGGAAAGGTGGTTAGGCAGTGCTGGTCTTAGCATGGGAGAAATGTATGATTTTGGATAGGATGGATGGAAACTTTTCCAGAACAAACTTGAAAGCAGAATTTCAGTATTTTTAAAAAAATATACTGTAATGTACTCTTGGGCTTATTTTTGAGTTCATTCATACCTAAAGTGATACTGAGTCCATGAACTTTTTAAACAAATGAGTTTTAGGAGTGCCTGGGTGGCTTGGTCAGTTAAGTGTCTCAGACTCCTGATCTCGCCTCAAGTCATGTTCTCATGGTTTGTGAGTTCAAGCCCCATGTCAGGATCCTGTCTTTCTCTCTCTCTGCCTTTCCCCCTGTTTGCTCTCTATCTTTCTCTCAAAAATAAATAAAAATAAACTTAAAAAAATTTTAAACAGATGAGTTTTCAAATAGTGATGAGTATTCCATGGAGGTGGTCACCAGAAGTATAGCCAACTTCCTATAAAAATGTGAAAACTTTGTAAAACCAAAAGTACAATAAAAGAGACAATAGTGTATATCTTGTATGCATCTGAATTATATTCCATTTCTGAGTATATCACTATGTATCTGCTTCTCTATCATTATATGTGCTTCTTTAATAACATGTTTTATTTCTCTTGATGTGTTTCTTCCTCTTATTGTTTCATTACTCATTCTCTGACATTTTCTCACTCATTCATTTTTCTTTCCGTTAATTTACTCATACAAATATCCTGTGTTTTGGAAATATTCTGGATAAAAAACAAATGGGAAAATGATAACATGCTTGATAAGGAACCAAATTCTGTGTGTGTGTGTGTGTGTGTGTGTGTGTCTAATTGGCCAATGGCACACAGGAAAAGAGTTCTGTACCTCTCATGGGGTAATAAAGGGAAAGATACCTATAGTGACTGAGACTATTCTGAGAAGGCGGATTCACAGCCCCACTCCTTCGGTGACATGAAATGCCTGCAATACTGCTCCTTACCACAGTCCAGCACAAGGGATGCTGAAGAATCACGAAGGGATTCAGGGTCCACTGGCCAGAACTGGGCACTGAGTGCTTGTCCAGAAGGCACCACCACCTTCCCCCTGAATATTTCTTGTCCATGTGCAAGGACCGGAACCTGAGAAAAATAAAGTACATTTGGGCTTGTGAGAGAATCTCTGTTGGAATTGAACATCTTCCAAACACAAAGAGAACCTCTGCAGGAATACAAAACTGCAGAAGGATGGATTAAGTCCGACTCAACTGTGAAATGTGACAAGAGCGCCAGCTGGAGTGGAAAGGAGACATAAATGCTGAAGGAAGAGCCCCTGTAGGTCTCCTTGGGGGTGTTCTATCTCAGGCCTCTTCCTCTCACTGTGGGATCCAGCCCTCTGGAGGTCTTAGATCTCCTGTCTCCTGCATACCTGGACTACTGAGTCATCAGTGCCTCTCTCTAGATCTTCCAGTATGGTCACCGCCTCATCCCCGCTCTCTGGGTGGTGCTCCCGCACCCGGGCCTGGAGCTCGGTGGGCAGGATGGTCAGGAACTGCTCCAGCACCAGCAGCTCCAGGATCTGCTCCTTGCTGTGCGTCTCAGGCCGCAGCCACTGGCAGCACAGCTCGCGGAGCTGGCGAAGCGCCTCGCGGGGCCCAGGGGAATCCTGGTAGCAGAACTGCCTGAAAAGCTGTCGGCAGAGTTCTTGCCTGAGGCCATCGCTTCTCTGGAAGCAAGTGTCCTGCCTCCAGACAAAATCTTCCTCTTCTATCTTCACTATCAGAAGTCCTGCATTCTCCTGAGGGTTCTGAGCTGTAGCTTTCTTTGATTCTGTCGTCATTTTGGGATGAAATATATTCCCAGAAAATCCACTGCTGCTTTGTGTGAGGTCTTATTTAGTTTCGAGAGCTCTTCTAAAATAAAAATAAAAAAATATTTTTATTTATAAAATAACTATTACTGTCTATAAAGATGAAATATCACATTGCAGAAATCATATTTTCCATTACACGGAAGTGTAGTGGGCATTTAGCATATGTATAAACGCTGAAATACTTGTTCTGTGGAGATAATTGTCACATAATTTCTACCTCAAAGCAGCTTAAAATTTAAATTTAAGAGCAACCGCTGCCTCAGTGGCCTCATACTCATGCGCCTCAGTCTCTGCCACTGCCCGGGTCACCTGGTCACCACTAACTCTCGGCCCCACCCTGGGCTCTGGCCAGCGGGCACGCCTCGTCTGTGGACAGGGCTACCTCAAGAAATAAGTCAAAGTACACGTGGTGGAGAGTCCAAAATACCACTATGAGTAGGAAAATAAAATAACCAAGGTCTCAACAAGAGAGACCAAGACACACCATTTAAGAACACTTTCTAAACAGACAGGCCCTGGACAGTCACAGAGCCTTCTTTGGTACAGCAGCGCTCGCAGGTGCAGAGAGCATAACAAGCTTTTAAAACTAACAAGAGACAGAAAACTAACAAAAATGATGAAACAGAAGAACTCTCCTCCAAAGAAATTCCAGGAAAATTGACAGCTAAAGAACTGCTCAAAACAGGTATAAGCAAAATAACTGAACAATAATTTAGAACAATAGTCATAAAATTAATCGCTGGGCTTGAAAAAGGCATGGAAAACATCAGAGAAACAATTGCTACAAAGACTATGAGCTTAAAAATAGTTGTGATGTATTAAAAAAATGCTATAAATGAGATGTAAAATAAAATGGAGGCATCTAATGCATGGATTGAAGAGGCAGAAAGGAGAATAAGTGATTTAGAAGACAATTATAGAAAAAGAGGAAGCTGAGAAAAAGAGAGATATACTGATACAGGAACATGACAGGAGATTTGGGAGCTCAGCGGTACAATCAAATGGAATAATATCTGTATCACAGGAATTCCAGAAGAGGAAGAGAGAGGGAAAGGTGCTGAAGGAGTCCTTGAGCAATTATAACAGAGAACTTCCCCAATCTGGGGAAGGAAACAGACATTGAAATCCAAGAGGCACAGAGCACTCCCCTCAGACATCACTTGAATCAATCTTCTGCACAACATATCATAGTGAAACTGGCAAAATATAAGAACAAAGAGAGAATTCTGAAAGCAGCTAGGGAGAAAAGGGCCCTAACATACAAAAGGAAACCTATCAGAGTGGTGACAGACCTATCTACTGAAACATGGCAGGCCAGAAAGGAATAGCAGGAAATCTTCAATGTGATGAACAGAAAAAATATGCAGCCAATAATCTCTATCCAGTAAATTTATCATTCAGAATAGGAGAGATAAAAGTCTTTCCAAATAAACAAAAATTGAAAGAATTCATCACCACTAACCCAGCCCTATAAGAAATCCTGAGGGAAACTCTATGAGGGAAATGTTGCAAGGAACGCAAGGTACCAGAGACACCACCACAAGAATAAATCCCATAAAGGACACGATGATTCTAAACCCATATATTTCAATAATAACACTGAATGTAAATGGGCTGAATGCTCCTATCAAAAGACATAGGGTAGGGGCGCCTGAGTGGCTTAGTCGGTTGGGCGTCCGACTTTCGCTCAGGTCATGATCTCGCGGTTCGTGGGTTCGAGCCCCGCGTCGGGCTCTGTGCTGCCAGCTCGGAGCCTGGAGCCTGTTTCAGTCTGTGACTCCCTCTCTCTCTGACCCTCCCCTGCTCACGCTGTCTCTGTCTCTCCTAGAATAAATAAAAAATTAAAAAAAAAAAAAGACATAGGGTAGCAGAATGGATTAAAAAAACAAACAAAATACATCTATTTGCTGTCTACAAGAAACTCATTTTAGACTGGAGGACACCTTCAGATTGAAAGTAAGGGGATGGAGAAATATATATCATGCTACTGGAAGTGAAAAGAAAGCTGGAGTAGCTATACTTATATCAGACAAACTGGGCTTTAAAGTAAGGGCACTAACAAAGGATGAAGAAGGGCATTATATAATAATTACAGGGTCTATCCATCAGGAAGAGCTAACAATTATAAATGTCTATGCACCGAATATGGAAGCACCTAAATATATAAAACAATTAATCACAAACAAACACTCTTATCGATAAGAACGTGCTAATAGCAGGGGACTTTAACACTGCGCTTACAGCAATGGATAGGTCAACCAGACAGAAAATCACTAAAGAATAAATGGACTTGAATGACACATTGGACCCGATGGATTTAACAAGTATATTTAGAACTCTACATCCTGGGGCCATGGAATTCACTTTCTTCTCAGGTGCACACAGCACATTCTCCAAGATAGATCACTTACTGGGACATAACGTAGCCCTCAATATATATAAAAGAATTGAGATCATACCATGCACACTTTCAGATCACAACGCTATGAAACTCAAAATCAACCACAGGAAGAAGTCTGGAAGACCTCCAAAAACATGGAGGTTAAAGAACACCATACTCCATTTATAAAGAATAAATGGGCCAATCAGGCAATTAGAGAAGAAATTTAAAAATAAATGGAAACAAATGAAAATGAAAATACAACAATCCAAACTCTATGGGATGCAGCAAAGGCAGTCCTAAGAGGAAAGTACATTGCACTCCAGGCCAAGTGCAAAATCTAACAGCATGCCTAAAGGAACTAGAGGGCGAGTGACAAGAGCACCCTAAACCCACTAGGAGAAGACACATAATAAAACTCAGGGCAGAAATAAACAATATAGAAACCAAAGAAACAGTTGAACAGAGAACTGAAACGAAGAGTTGGGTTTTTGAAAAAATAAACAAAATTGACAAACCTCTAATCAGGCTTCTCAAAAAGAAAGGAGAGAACACTCAAATAGACAAAATCATGAATGAAAATGGACTAATTACAACCAACCCCTCAAAAATCAAGCCGTTGTCAGGGAATACCATGAAAAACTATATGACAACAAATTGGACAACTTAGAAGAAATGGACAAATTCCTAAACACACACTCACTACCAAAATTCACACGGGAAGAGACAGAAAATCTGAACAGACCATTAACTAGTGAAGAAATTGAATCAGTTATCAAAAATCTCCCAACAAATAAGAGCCCTGGGCCAGATGGCTTCCCTGGGGAATTCTACCAGACATTTAAACATAATTAATACCCATTCTTCTCAAGTTATTACAAAAAATAGAAATCAAAAGAAAACTTTCAGACTCATTTTATGAAGCCAGCATCACTTTGATTACCAAGCCAGATATAGACCCAGCAAAAAAGAGAACTACAGGCCAATATTCTTGATGAATACAGATACAAAAATCCTCAACACGATACTTGCAAATCAAATCCAACAGCACATAAAAAGAAGTATCCACCAAGATCAAGTGGGATTCATTCTTGGGTTATGGGGCTGGTTCAATATTCGCACATTAATCATTGTGATCCATCACATCAACAAAAGAAAAGATAAAAACCATATGATCCTGTCAATAGATGCAGAAAAAGCATTTGACAAAATACAGCATCCATTCTTGATAAGACCCTCGAGAAAGTGGGGATAGAAGGAACTTATTTACATCATAAAAGCCATCTATGAGAAGCCCTCAGCTAACATCCTTCTCAATGGGGAAAAACTGAGAGCTTTCCCCCCTGACATCAGGAACACGACAGGGATGTCCACTCTCACCACTGTTGTTTAACATAGTGCTGGAAGTCCTAGCATCAGCCATCAGACAACAAAAGGAAATAAAAGGCATCAGAATTGACACAGAAGAAGTCAAACTTTCATTTTTCACAGCTGGCATGATGCTCTACATGGAAAACCCGACAGACTCCACCGGAAGTCTACTAGAACTAACCCATGAATTCAGCAATGTCCCAGGATACAAAATCAACGTACAGAAATCGGTTGCATTTTTATACACCAACAATGAAGCAACTGAAAGAGAAATCAAGAAACTGATCTCATTCACAATTGCACAAAAAACCATTAAATACCTAGGAATAAACCTAACCAAAGATTTAAGAGATCTGTATGATGAAAACTATAGAAAACTTATGAAGGAAATTGAAGAAGACACAAAGAAATGGAAAATCATTCCATGCTCATGGATTGGAATAATATAGTTAAAATGTCATTACTACCCAAAGCAATCTACACATTCAATGCAATCCCAATCAAAATTGCACCAGCATTCTTCTCAAAACTAGAAGTATCCTAAAATTTGTATGGAACCACAACAGACCCCAAATAGCTAAAGGAATATTGAAGAAGAAAACCAAAATGTGAGGCATCACCATCCCAGACTTTCGCCTCTACTACAAAGATGTCATCATCAAGACAGTATGGTATTGGCACAAAAACAGACACATAGACCAATGGAATAGAATAGAGAACTCACAATTGGACCCAAAAATGTACAGCCAACTAATCTTTGATAAAGCAGGAAAGAGTATCCAATCTAGATGTTAAACAGCCTCTTTCACAGATGGTGCTGGGAGAACTGGACAGCAACATCCAGAAAAATGAAAGTAGATCATTTTCTCACACCATACACAAAAATAAACTCAGAATGGATAAAGGACTTGAATGTGAGACAGGAAACCATCAAAACCCTAGAGGAGAAAGAAGGAAACAACCTCCTTGACCTCCACCGCAGCAATTTCTTACTTGACACTTCCCCAAAAGCAAAAGAATCAAGAGCAAAAATAAACGATTGGGACCTCATCAAGATTAAAAGCTTCTACACAGAAAAGGAAATTATCCATAAATCTAATAGGCATTAGACGGAATGGGAAAAGATAGTTGCAAATGACATATCAGATAAAGGGCTTGTATCCAAAATCTCTAAGGAACTCACCAAACTCCACACCCGAAAAACAAACAACCCAGTGAAGAAATGGGCAGAAGATATGAACAGACATTCTCCAAAGAGGACATCCAGATGGCCATCAGACACATGAAATGATGCTCAGTATCCCTCCTCATCAGGGAAATACAAATCACAACCACATTGAGATACCACCTCACGCCAGTCAGAGTGGCTAAAATGAGCAAATCAGGACTCTAGATGCTGGCGAGGATATGGAGAAACGGGCACCCTCCTTCACTGTTGGTGGGAACGTAAACTGGTGCAGCCCCTCTGGAAAACAGTGTGGAGGTTCCTCAAAAAATTAACAATAGAACTCCCCTAGGACCCAGCAATAGCACTGCTAGGAATTGACCCAAGGGATACAGGAGTGCTGATGCATAGGGGCACATGGACCCCAATGTTCATAGCAGCTCTCTCAACAATAGCCAAAACATGGAAGGAGCCCAAGTGTCCATCAACGGACGAATGGATCAAGAAGATGTGGTTTATCTATACGATGGAATACTACATGGCAATGAGAAAGAATGAAATCTGGCCACGTGTAGCAACATGTATGGAACTTGAGGTTGTTATGCTGAGCGAAATAAGTCAGGCAGAGAAGGACAGATATCATATGTTTGCACGTGTAGCAGGATTAGTAGGAACTTAACAGAGGACCATGGGGGAGAAGAAGGGGAAAAATAATGGAGGAGAGGGAGAGAGGCAAACCATGAGAGAGTACTGAATGCTGAGAACAAACTGAGGGCTGATGGGGAGAGTGGGAAGGGGAAGGGAGGTGATGGGCATGGAGGAGGGCACTTGTGGGGATGAGCGCTGGGTATTATATGGAAACCAACTTGACAATAAACTATTTAAAAAAATAAATTTAAAAACAAAATACTTTAAAGTAGAAACAATAAATATAAAACTTATAACTTTAAGGCAATGCTACATGTTAACATGCCACATGGAATTAAATTATATTTAAGTCAGAAAGACAAAAAGGGAACAGGATAGTTAAATGACAAAGTGGTTCAGAGAGATGGCAGATTCAAAGAGAGCCTAGTAGTTTGTAATGTCCGGGAAAGTTTAATTCAGGAATTAACTTCTCAAGAATGGAAAGGATTTTGAAAGGATGTGGGAGAGAGACAAATAGGAAAGCATGGAAACAGTCTGAACAACTGGTTAATGGTAGGATCATGTAAGTGTAAAGCAAAAAGTTCAGCAGGTTTGTATAAGGAAATAACAGAGGCAGAGGCAAGGGCCCTAATGTAGAAAGCCTCCAATGTCAAGATCCCGAATTCAGAATTTATTTTTTAGGCACTAGGGAGCCTAGGGAAGCTTCTGAGCAGAAAGACCTGACAAATACTGTTTGTGGAGATTAATATGTTCTTAATTTCTAAGATGGACTGCAATATGGAAAGAGAAACAGAGAGAGGCCACACTTGTGCTCATATAAGTGTAAGGAAAATACAAGCTTGGAATGAAAATTATCAATAAAAATCTGGAACTAGGATTACTTATAAATCTCTTAAATAAGGGCAATTTTTTCTTTCTTTTTTTCCCCCTTTTAAAAAAAGATTTTAAGTAATCTGCAGTGAGCAGGGCTTGAATACACAATCCTGAGATCAAGAGTTGCAAACTCCCTTGACTGAGCTAGCTAGGCACCACAGGGCAACTTTTCTTGAGAGCCAGAGGCTAACCATTTCTCTCTTTTTTTTATGTTATTACCTTTTAATGTTTATTAATTTTTTTTCAAATCCAAGTTAGTTAAAAGGCTGTTTCAATCAATGTTAAGTATTTCCTTCCTGAAAGATCTCAAATAGGTTTGTTTTATCCGAACAGTTCCTTCTTTACCTTCCCAGTTTCCTGGCTCAGTCGTATATTGGACCACAAAGTTAAATATAATAAGCCCGCACCATGACTTGCTTATCCATCTTCCACAAGTCTTGTTATTAAATATCATTTCCTCAAGTCTCAGCACACAGGAACGGTCTCGTTTCTGAACTGAAAAACTTAGTAAAAGGAATTTAGCTGTGAAGCCGTAGACTACAGGAGCAGAATGCAACTATCAGTCTTTCAGATCCTTCTCCTAAACGTTTCACCAAGTTGATTGCTGATTGTTGCACTGACATGTAATTAATTAAGAATCTGAACACAGGCAAACTCTGGGCTAGAAGTTGCACAGCAATGATTTCCACGAAAGTGAGTTGGTTCCCAGCTGAACTCACTGCCTAATCGTCGTGTGGGAACTTTGGTAGGAACCCCAGGGACGCTGTGGCAGTTAGTGTGGGTGTACCTGGAAAATCCATATTCTGATGTAAAGCCGTCAGGAATTAAATCGTTTGCAAAACAATCGTAAAGAAATGACATAAAACACATGCGTTAAAAGCAACTACATAAGTTATGTTTCACATGACACACACTGAAATGCTGATAGATGCTAAAAGCTGAGGTACTAAACAAGTTGTATGGGAGAGGCATCAAATATCCCAACGTTCTGGGACAGGCAGACCCTGTGTGTGTTTACATGCAGAGTAGGAAACATTTCCTAGAGCTGATGGGGCTTAAACTGGACAATAAAAGATGAAAAATATTCAAAAGGCAAAAAGGAAGGGACAGGAGAAAAGTTTAGGAAGTGGGAACGAACAGGAGATTGACGGCGATGCCAGGGGGCAGCTCGCTCTAATATTCGGAGTGACTAAGAACTCCGCTCCCTCTGCTTAGTAATTTGTCATCCCTGCCCTGAGCTCCTACAGTTCCTAAATCAGAACACCTGTGAATACAAGTCATCATCGTGTATAATTTTCAGCTTTGGCTGTTTCTCTTTATCAACTGGCTGGAACTCCAGTAGGTTAAGGACAATGCGCTATTTTCTACGTTCTCACACTTGTTGATGGAAGGAAAGCCTGAGAAGCCTCTAGACGCTCTTAGAAGAGGAGTAACTGCCAGGAAAGCAGGCCGGGGTGTGCAGGGGGAGGGGGACAGGGAGGGAAGGAGGTGCAGGGCTGAAGGACAGGGAGCGCTAAGCAGCAGGACGGGGGGCAGTGCTCGGCCGCAAAACTGGGGGCTGGGCTAGAGGACCGCGCTCGGTTGGGGGCAGGCCTGGCGACGGGACGGGGCCGGGCGGTGGGGGGCACCCGGCTGAAGGACTGGGGTGGGCTGGGCTGGAGGGGGCTTAGCTGGAGGACGGGGCGGGGGCGGCTCGGCGCACCAGCAGGGGGCGCGGGGGCAGGGCGGGAGCGAGTGCCGTCCGGAGGCTGGCGGCTGGCTGTCCTGGCCCGGCCGGCCTAGGGGACGGCCTCTGACGATCCCACTGCGTGCCGGACACGTGAGAAACAGCCAACGTCCACAGTGTGGACACACGCCACCAGCACGCGGGACCGTCCCGCTCCGCCTCCCGCCAGACGTCGGAGCAGCTCCTCCCCGCGGCCGCAGCCGCGCTGGCCTTTCCTGCTAGTGACCCAGCCCCGCCCGCGGCGGTGACGCCACACGCGGCGCCGGTAACCATGGAAACCACCGCCCCTCAGGAGGCCGGCGTGAGCGAAGCCCTCCGAACGCCGAGCCTCGCGCCCGCCTGCCTCCCCCTCTCCTCGGGATTCCTCTGCAGTCCTGGCGGGGCTGCTGCAAGCCTGAAGGGACAGTGAACAGACCGGCGGCTTGTAGGGGGCAAAGGGTCGGACCCTCGGGTCCTCAGACCCGGACTCACCTCTCCTACAGGATGGTTCCGGTCGGACACTTCCGGTGGGAGGACGGCGCTGCCCCCTCTCTCAAAGCTTCCGTGCTCTGGACGTTGAGTCTGCGCAGGAGGCGGTCGGGCCGCGGACTGCGACTCCCAGAAGCCCCGGCGTCTCCTGCGGCGCTGTGAGTCCGTTTACCCGGCGGCGTCTCAGGCATCCCCGAGGTTACCGAGCTCCGAGACGAGCTCCTGTCGCCCCCGTGTAGCGGGAAACGCGGCCCTGCTGCGCCCGCAGGCCTCGCGCGGCCTCCAGTCGGGGAAGTGGACCCGAAGCTTACGCCCCGGGGGCGCCGCCCAGACTTCACCCCCGCAGGGCCTCCCTGGGCCTTCAGGAGCGCTGGTTTACAAACGGTGGCTGAGGATAACCCTGGCGCACGCGGGGTCTGCGTGCCCTAGAATGTGAACTTATATTTTTAAAGAAAGCTTATTTTGAGAGAGAGTGCGAGTTGGGGAGGGGCTTGGGGAAAGGGAGACAATCCCCAGCAGTCCCCACCCTGACTGTGCAGAGCCCGGCCTGGAGCTCGAGCTCAGGAACCATAAGATCATGACCTGCGCCAAAATCAAGAATTGGGTGCCCAACGACTCAGCCACGCAGGCGCCCCTAAAAAACGCGAACTCTCTTGAATCCCTGGGCCAATGTGTGAGAACTAGAACTTTGACAGTAACTTACGTTTACTGTTGCCGTTTCACTTGTACTTCTGTTAACACAAATTCAACCAAGTAAGTTCGAAGATCTAATCATCTTTATTAAGCCATAATAAGCAGAGAGGAGCTCTGACCAGTGATAGAAAAACAGAAGGTTTTTGTAGAAAGGAGGCGGGGCAAGGAAGTTATTAGACAAAAGAAAAAACAATGTCTCGAGGCAAGATCACCTTCTCTTGGGAGGGGGCTGAGCAGTGGTCTAATCTTGCAGGTTACCTCATCTTTGGGGTGGGAGGAGGGAATGGAGAGAGCCCATGTGACAGATTACCTTATTTGTGCTGACCAGAAAATTCTTGATTTGTTTGCCTAAAATTTCACTCCTGGAGAAATTGCAATTGTAATGTAGTCCCGGTTTGCTGTCCTGGGAACAAATAACTCACTCCATCTTGGGCCTGTGGTTTTCTTTTAAATATATTTTGTGTTTATTCTTGTTCTTTTTGAAAAGGTAGTTCAATTAGGTGACTATACATGGCCAAACTATATGGTTTAATTTTTTTCTAAAAGCCATCATGCCATCAGATAATCTTCTGATATATGCTTTTTTCTCTCCACAGTAGGTTACTAAAATTGATCCCTGTTGTTGAGTTAAAATTAATTTTCATTACTGTATAGTAATCCAGTTGTGAATATAACATTGCATCCATTCTCCTAAAAATGGGCTGATACAGTATTCCCTCTCTTCTGGGTTATGGCAGTAAACCTCTTAAGTGTTCCTTCTGCTTCTACCTGTGTTCCCCACAGTCTATTTTTTTTTTTAATGTTTATTTATTTTTGAGAGAGAGACAGCGTATGAGCAGGGGGCAGAAAGAGAAGGGGAGACAGAATCCAAAGCAGGTTCCAGGCTCTGAGCTGTCAGCACAGAGCTGGACATGGGACTTGAACCCATAAGCTGTGAGATCATGACCTGAGCTGAATTCGGGCAGTCAACCATTAAGCCACCCAAGTGCCTCTATTCCTTTTCTTTTTTAAATGTTTTATTTATTTTGGGGGAGAGAGTGCTCTCCTGCTTGTGTGCAAGTTGGGCAGGGGCAGAGATAGGGGAACAGAGGATCCTGAGGAGGTTCTGCACTGACAGCAGAGAGCCCAATGCAGGACTGGAACTCATGAAGCGTGAGATCCTTACCTGAGCAGACATCAGATGCTTAATTGACTGAGCCACCCAGGTGCCTTACTCATAGTCTGTTCTTAATAGAGGAGTCATAGTGATGCTGTTGTAGCATAAGTTCTAGCATGCCACTGAAGGGTAGCAGAACACACCTCCCCAAAATATGCCCCTTTGATATATTGATTATTTTGAGCTGTAGGATCTTGAAAAACAGCAAATGCAAAAAGAACCTTTCTCCAGATTTCCTGTATCTGCCTACAGACAGATCCTCCAGAACAAACTCCATTGTCATCATCAGCCAGGGAAGATTGACTTGTATCATAGGAAAGAAGTTGACACCACACTCTGACACACGTGTCACAAATGCTCATACTTCCCATCTGTGGGGCCCTTCACCTTTCCTAAAAATCATTTACTCTCCCCTGAAAAGCCTACATCTCCCATCCACTTTCCCCATTAAGATGAAAATTCTAACATTGCTTTCATGGTTGCTCTTTTTTCTCTAGGTATTTCCTATGGACTCATGAGGTATACATGTTAATGAACTATTTTTCTCTTTTTATTTTTTATTGCAGGGGTTTCAACTAAGAACTTAGAATGGTAGAGGGAAAATTATTTTTCAACCCCTAAACTAGCCCTCAGCTTAAAACCTTTTAATAGCTCTCCATTTCAGTCAAGGCAAAACCCAAAGTACCTAAATGGCCTATAAGACCCCATATGACCTATACTCAAATCTATTACTCTCTCCCTTGCTCATTATGTTCTGTCATCCCCAGTGAACTCCCTTTCTTTTCCTCATTAATCACCTTCTGTAAAAGAATCCACCCCACTAGTTTCACTAGTGAATTCTATCAAGCAGGTAAAGACTAAATAATATCATCTCACCACAATCTATTGAAAATAGCAGAGGGAACACTTCTCAACTTTCTATTACATCTAATACCCTAATACCAAAACAAGATAAAGACATAAGAAAAAAACCTCACAGACCAAGATTGCTCATGAACATAGATGCAGAAACCTTAAACAAAATATTAACAAATCCAACAGTAAATAACAAGAATTCTTTTTTTTTTTAATTTTTAATTTATTTCTGAGAGAAAGAGACACCATGAGCAGGGGAGGGGCAGAGAGAGAGGGAGACACAGAATCTGAAACAGGCTCCAGGCTCTGAGCTAGCTGTCAGCACAGAGCCCGATGCGGGGCTTGAACCCACGAACCATGTGATCATGACCTGAGCTGAAGTCGGACACTTAACCGACTGAGCTACCCAGGCACCCCAACAAGAATTCTGTACAACAACCAAGCGGGACTTATTCCAGACACAAGAGTGATTCAACATTTGAAAATCAATATAATCGACAGGCTAAAGAAGCAAAATCATGATCATTTTGGTTTAGAGGAAGCACTTCGCGAAATCCAACCCCCATTTGTGATGAAAACTCTCAATAAACTAGTAGTAGATGGGAACTTCTCTACTTGAAAAAGAACATCTACAAAAAACACCCATCCCACCCCACCCAGCAAACCACAGCTAACTCCATACTTATGAATGAGAAGTCGAATTTTCCTCCTAAGAGTAGAAATTGGACAAAGCAGTCCTCTCTCACTACTCCTATTTCACACCATAGTGGAAGTCCTAACTAGGACAGTAAGACAATAAATAAAAGGTGTACAGAAATGAAGGAACAGGTCTATTCATGTATAACATAAACGTTCTATGTAGAAGACTCCAAAGACTAAAAAACAAAACAAAAATCACCTGGAGCAAGCGACTACAGCAGTGTTGCAGGATACAAGGTCAATATCTGAAAGTCAGTTGCATTCCTTCATAACAGCAATGAAAAATTGGAGTTTGAAATGAGAAGAAATTACCTTTTATTTTTAAAGTTTATATACTTATTTTGAGAGAGAGAGAGCATGAGCAGATAGGTGAGGGGCAGAGAGAGAAGGGGAGAATGCCAAGCAGGGGCATTCAATGCAGGGCTGGATCCCATAAACTGGGAGATCATGACTTAAACTGAAATCAAGAGTTGGATGCTTAACCAACTGAGCCACCCAGGTGCCCTAAGAGAAATTACCTTTTATAATGGCATCAAACAACAACAACAAAAACCAAACAAAAAAAAAAACAAATCCTTAAGTATAGACTTGAAAAAATAAATATAGGATTTGCATGCAGAAAGTTACAAAACATTGATGAAATAATTCAAAGAAGCCCCAAACATATGGAGAGAGATTCTGTGTTAACATATTGGAAGCTTACATGTTGTTAAGATGTCAGTTCTTCCCATCTCGATCTGTTGATTCGACATTAACAAATCAAAAAATCACAGCAAGCTATTTTTTAGATACTTACAAACTAATTCTAATGTTCATATGGAGAGGGAAAAACCTAGAATAACCAATACAATACTGAAAAAGAAGGACAAAGTCGGGGAATTAACACTATAATTTCAAGACATGCTATACAACTATAGTAGTCAAGATGGCATGGAATTGGAAAAACAATAGACACATAGATCAGTGGAACAGAATAGAGCCCAGAAATCAACTCAAACAAATATAGTCAGCTGATATTTGACAAAACTACAAAGGCAATTCAATGGAAAAAGGATAGTTTTTTCAGCAAATGGTGCTGGAACAATTAGATGTTTATATGCAAGAAAATCATATGCCTTTCACAGACTTAACTCAAAATGGCTAATAGACCTAAATGTAAAATCCAAAATTATAAAACCTCTAGAAGAAAACATGGAGGAATTCTACATGACCCAACCCAAACTGTGATCCATGAAAAAATAAATTGGAATTTATTAAATATAAAAACATTTTCTCTATGAAAGACATAAGAATGAAAAGATAAACCACAGAATGGGAGTAGGTATATGCAAACACATTTCTTTGGAAAGACATATGAAAATATGCAAGAAACTCTTAAGATTCAACAATAAGAAAACGAACAATTTAATTGAAAAATGGCCAAAATATATGAACAGATTCTTCACCAAAAGAAGATTTACAGATGGAAAATCCATGTCTGTGGACTGAAAAGCATATGAAAAGATATTCAACATCATTTGGCAGCAGGAAAATGCAAGTCAAAACAAGGAAATACCACTACATTCATACGTTCATATCAGTGGCTAACATTTGCAAAATTGATAATAGCATGTTTATTTCAAAGTTGCTAAGAGAGTGGATCTTAAAACTTTTCATAAGAAAAAAGGATTTGCAACTATATCTGAAGTGGATATTAACTAGATTTATTGAGTTGGTCATTTTGTATTATATTCAAGTATAAAATCCTGTTGTACACCTGAAACTAAATAATGTTATATGTCAATTATACCTTAATTAAAAAAAAAAACAAAATTGACAATACCAATTGTTGGTGAGGATGCAGACCAAGAACTCTATTCATTGGTGATGGCAATGCAAAATGGTACAGGCACTTTGGCAGATGGTTGGACAGTTCTTACAAAGCTAAACATAGTCTTACCATACAGTCCAGGAATCATACTCTTAGGTATTTACTAACTTTGAAAATATATAGTTACTAAAAAAAGAAAAAAGAAAAATCCTGCAGGTGAATATTTCTAGCAGCTTCTTCTTAATTGTCAAAAAGTGTAAGCAACGCAGGTGTCCTTCAACTTGTAAATAAATTAAGAAATTGTGATACATCCATACACTGGAATATTACTCAGCAATAATGAATTATCAAACCACATGAAAACATAGATGAATCAAAAACATACTGCTAAGTGAAAGAAACTGTTCTAAAAAGGATACACACTGCATGATTTCATTTATATGATGTTCTGGAAAAGACAAATCAAAGTAAGCAGATCAGTGGTTGCTAGGGTTCTGGGGTCAAGGAGAGCTAAGCAAGTGAAGCACAGGGGATTCTTTTGGCAATAAAATTACACTGTGTGCTACTGTACTGGTGCATACATGATGCTACTTGTCAAACCCCACTGAATGTTAGAAGACAAAAAAATGAACCTCGATATATGCAAATTAAAAACATGTTTTAGGAGGTTGAAGGATCCCAAGATGGAATGTGGAATGTGACAAAACTACCTAACCATGTTACAAATGCATAAAACAACCTCACTGTAGGGATACAACCAAAAGATACTGATGTAAATAACATTGGAAATTAGTAGAGTCTGTAATGATAAATACAAAAGGAACTGTACTTAACAGCATTCTAGCTGATACAGTTGTTTCTCGTGGGAGTGTGGGTTAGCAGTTCTGAAACCATCACATATTTATGGTAGAGTTGAATGATTAAATAAATAGATGGCAGATGGTGGGAGGTAGGTATCTCACTGTTGGAGTAGGAGGTGACAATCAGGTGAGGAAAAAAAAGGTAGAGTCAATATAAACTTATGATTATCTTAATACAGATAACACATGGTAATAGGGATAGATAAGTATACATGCACAGGTTCGTATACACATATATTTTCTTGCTCTGTCAGATGAAATGGTCTAAAGCAGTTACAGTGCAGTAGCAACCAGCACACCTTGTGTCTAGATCTTGTTTTCTAACATGACTCTAATTGATAAACGGCTTATTCTAGGGCTGACAGGAAATATAAAAGATGAGTCCAGGAGCATCTTATGGTTTCAGAAATAAGTAGTTTAAAGAACAAACAAAACAAGCAGATAAAACCAAAATGATGAGATACATCAAAGGTACTCAGGAGCCAAGAAAAAGAGCATCCAGTGGCCAAACCTGCATAATTTGAGCAAAAAAAAACTAAACTAAGTAGTTTTGAATTATAAGCCAAAAGATAAATATCCATGAACACATACTGATACAAAAAATGATTGAATAAATAAATGGCAGAAGATAGGCAAATGTCTTGTGCACAATAATTAATTTATGCAGATACTGTGCCCTCCTCATATATGGCTGTGTGTAAAGACTTCCTGTGCATAAGTACAATATGAAAAGGGAGTAAACGAGTACCTTTACAATGGAGAAATTTGACAAACACTATTTAAGCCATCTGATCAAAGTTAAGACCAAAGTGATGTTGTCATGATATTACATGCCCTTTAAAGAATGTGGTGAGGATGGCACTTTACCTCTGTGGTCTTCCCCCCAAAACACCATAGCTCCATTCTAATCATGAAAAAAACCCACATGATATAAATCCCAGTAGATGGACATTCTATGAAACACCTGCATATTACTCCTCAAAACAAAAACAAGGAATGTCTGAGAAACTGTCACAATCAAGAGGAGCCTAGGGAGCCTAATGTGGTATCCTGGATGGGGTCCTGGAACAATAAAAAAAATGTTTTGCAAAAACCCAGGGACTCTGAGTCAAGTATAGACTTTATTTAATAATAATGTATTAGTGTTCATTCATCAACTACAACAAATGTACCATACTATATAAGATGCTAGTAATAGGGGAATCTGATATAAAAGAAGTCTTCGTAATTCTATAAATCTAAAACTATTCTGAAATAAAAAGTTAAATAAAAAATGTGTTCCTTGGGGCGCCTGGGTGGCTTAGTCGGTTAAGCGTCCGACTTTCCCTTAGGTCATGATCTCGCGGTTCGTGGGTTCGGGCCCCGCGTCGGGCTCTGTGCTGACTGCCAGCTCAGAGCCTGGAGCCTGTTTCAGTCTGTGACTCCCTCTCTCTCTGACCCTCCCCTGCTCACGCTGTCTCTCTCTCTCCTAGAAATAAATAAAACATTTAAAATATATATATATATTTTAAAAAAATGTGTTCCTTATTTTTAATATTCCTTTTTTAAGCAATTTTATTTCTCTCAGGACATTTGAGGTTTATATTTTCCATTGTTTTAAATTTTAAGGCTGGGGATCATTGATCATTCCTTAAACAGGAATTCTATGAATAAACAAAATCCCATGTCAGCAATATCAGGAAGATTCTCATAGAAACTGCAACAAAGATTAAAGTTTGGAAAAGTCAAGGACTGTGAAATGTCCTCATACAGAAAAAGGTAAATCATAGGAAGGACAATCATCAGCAATCTTTTCCCCAAGTTTCAAATAAAACTGTCATTAGTGAGAGTTCCTATGGAAAAACAAGGCCATTAAAGTTATTAGTATGCAGGAATTGGTATCGTTTTGTGGAAGTCTATTTGATAATATATTTTCAGTTTGTCCATTGACCCAGCAATTAGATTTGGGGAAAATTTCCTACAGATATATTTGAATACTTTCAACATATTGCATGTATAAGATAATTAATTGCAGCATTTATGATTAAAAAAATAGAAACAACCCAAAAGTCCATCAGTAAGGGACTGGTAACAGTCCATACTGTGGAGTGGCTCCCCTTTAAAAATTTTTTTAAAAATTATTAATTTTTATTTACTTATTTTAATTAATGTGAAAATTTATGTCCAAGTTAGTTAGCATATAGTACAGCAATGATTTCAGGAGTAGATTTCCTGAGTCCCCTTTACCCACTTACCCCATCCCCCTTCCCACAACACCTCCAGCAACCCTGTTTGTTCTATATATTTAAGAGTCTCTTATGTTTTGTCCTCCTCCCTATTTTTATATTATTTTTGCTTCCCTTTCCTTATGTTCATCTGTTTTGTATTTTAAAGTCCTCATATGAGTGAAGTCATATAATATTTGTCTTTTTCTGATTAATCTCGTGTAGCATAATACCCTACAGTTCCATCCACATAGATGCAAATGGCAAGATTTCATTCGTTTGATTCTTTATACCACTTCTTTTTTTTTTAATGTTTTATTTATTTCTAGGAGAGAGAGAGAGACAGTGTGAGCAGGGGAGGGTCAGAGAGAGAGGGAGTCATAGACTGAAACAGGCTCCAGGCTCTGAGCTGGCAGTCAGCACAGAGCCCGACGCGGGGCTTGAACCCACGAACCGCGAGATCATGACCTAAGCGAAAGTCGGACACTCAACCGACTAAGCCACCCAGGCGCCCCTATACCACTTCTTTATCCATTCATCTGTTGATGGACATTTGGGTTCTTTTCATACTTTGGCTACTGTCGATAGTGTTGCTATAAACATTGTAGTGCATGTGCCCCTTTGATCAGCACACCTATGTTTGTTGGATAAATACCTAGTAGTGCAATTGCTGGCTCATAGGGTAGTTGTATGTTTAACTTTTTGAGGAACCTCCACACTGTTTTCTAGAATGACTGCACCAGTTTGCATTCCCACCAGCAGTGCAAAAGAGATCCTCTTTCTCTGCATCCTCGCCAGCATCTGTTGTTGCCTGCGTTGTTAATGTTAGCCATTCTGATGGGTGTGAGGTGGTACCTCATTGCGGTTTTGATTTGTATTTCCCTGATGGTGAGTGATGTTGAGCATTTTTTCATGTGTCTGTTAGCCACCTGGATGTCTTTTTTGGAGAAGTGTCTATTCTTTAGCCCTTTTCTTCACTGGAGTATTTGTTTTTTGTTTTTTGTTATTTTTTGGGGGGGGTGTTGAGTTTGAGAAGTTCTTTATAGGTTTTGGATACTAACACTTTATCTCTTAA
This sequence comes from Proteles cristata cristata, assembly GCA_017311185.1. NCBI lineage: Eukaryota > Metazoa > Chordata > Mammalia > Carnivora > Hyaenidae > Proteles > Proteles cristata. The sequence goes on from JAESUZ010003728.1 coordinate 159,065, forward strand.
GTCATTTGCAAATATCTTCTTCCATTCCGTCAGTTGCTATTTAGTTTTGCTGATTGTTTTCTTTGCTGTGCTGAAGCTTTTTTTTTAAAATTAATTAATTAATTAATTAATTTTTATTTCTAGGAGAGAGAGAGAGAGACAGCGTGAACAGGGAGGGTCAGAGAGAGAGGGAGTCACAGACTGAAACAGGCTCCAAGCTCTGACCTGGCAATCAGCACAGAGCCCGACGCGGGGCTCGAACACACGAACCGCGAGATCATGACCTAAGCCGGACGCTTAACCGACTAAGTCACCCAGGCGCCCCGCTGTGCTGAAGCTTTTTATCTTGATGGGGTCCCAAAAGTTCATTTTTGCCTTTATTTCCCTTGCCTCCAGAGACGTGTGGAGTAAGGAGTTGCTGTGACCGAGGTAAAAGAGGTTTTTGCCTGTTTTCTCATCTAGGATTTTGATGGTTTCCTGTCTCACATGTAGGTCTTTCATCCATTTTGAGCTTATCTTTGTGTATGGTGTAAGAAAGTGGCCCAGGTTCATTTTTCTGCATGTTGCTGTCCAGTTTTCCCAGCACCATTTCCTGAGGAGACTTTTTTTCCATTGGATACTGTTTCCTGCTTTGTCAAAGATCAGTTGGCTATATGTTTGTGGGTCCATTTCTGTGTTCTCTATTCTTTTCCCTTGATCTGAGTGTCTATTTTTGTGCCAGTACCGTACTGTGTTGATGATTACAGCTTTGTAATATATGTTGAAGTCCAGGATTTTGATGCTTCCAGGTTCAGTTTCCTTTTTCAAGATTGATTTGGCTATTTGAGATCTTTTCTGGTTCCATACAAATTTTAGGATTGTTTGTTCTAGCTCTGTGGAGAATCCTGGTGTTATTTTGATAGAACGTGCATTGACTATGTAGATTGCTTTGGGTAGTATTGACATTTTAACAATGTTTGTTCTTCCAATCCAGGAGTATGGAATATTTTTCCATTTTTTTGGTCTTCAATTTCTTTCATAAACTTTCTATAGTTTTCAGTGTATAGTTTTTTCACATCTTTGGTTAGGTTTCTATGTAGGCATTTTATGATGGTTTTTGGTGCAAATGTAAATGGGACCAATTCCTTGATTTCTCTTTCTGTTATTTCATTATTAGTATATAGGAATGCAATCAATTTCTGTACATTGATTTTATATCCTGCGACTTTGCTTAATTCATGGATCAATTCTAGCAGGCTTTTTGGAGAATCTTTTGGTTTTCAGTATAGAGTATCATTTCATCTGTGAAGAGTGAAAGTTTGGCTTCCTCCTTGCCAATTTGGATGCCTTTTATTCCTTTGTGTTGTCTGATTGCTGAGCCTAGACTTTGAATACTATGTTGAATAACAGTGGTGAGCATGGGCATCCCTGTTATGTTCCTGACCTTAGGGGGAAAGCTCTCAGTTTTTCCCCACTGAGGACGATATTAGTGGTGAGTCTTTCATATATGGCTTTTATGATCATGAGGCATGATCCTTCTTTCCCTACTTTCCTGAGGGTGTTAATAAAGAAAGGATGCTGTATTTTGTCAAATGCTTTCTCTGCCTCTATTGAGAGGATCATGTGGTTCTTGTCCTTTCTACTATTGATGTGAAGTATCACATTGATTGATTTGTGGATATTGAACCTGCCTCCCAGGTATAAATCCCACTTGGTCATGGTGTGGCTAGTATCTTGTTGAGGATTTTTGCATCTATGTTCATCAGGGAAATTGGTCTGTAGTTCCCTTTTTAATACCATCTTTGTCTGGTTTTGGAATCAAGGTAATACTGATTTCATAGAATGAGTTTGGAATTTTCCTTCCATGAATATTTTTTGGAACAGCTTCAAAAGAATCGGTGTCAATTCCTCTTTAAATGTCTGTTAGAATTCCCCTAGAAAGTGATTCGGCCCTGGACTCTTGCTTTTTGGGAGATTTTTAAAATTACTAATTTGATTTTTTTTTGCTGGTTATGGGTCTGTTCAAATTTTCTATTTTTTCTTATTTCAGTTTTGGTAGTTTATATATTTCTAGGAATTTGTCCATGTCTTCCATATTGCCCATTTTATCGGCATATAATTGCTCATAATGTTCTTTTATTATTGTTTGTATTTCTGCTATGTTGGTTGTGATCTCTCCTCTTTCATTCTTGATTTTATTTATTTGGGTCCTTTCCTTTTCTTTTTGACCAAACTAGCTAGTAGTTTATCAATTTTGTTTATTCTTACAAATAATCAGCTCTTAGTTTCATTGATCTGTTCTATTTTGTTTGTTTGTTTGTTTGTTTCAATAGTACTGATTTCTGCTCTAAAATTTATTTTTTCTGTCTTCCACTCGTTTTGGGTTTTATTTGCTGTTCTTTTTCCATCTCCTTAAGGTGTAAGGTTAGGTTGTGTATCTGAGGCCTTTCTTGCTTCCAGGAAGCCCTGGGTTGCTATATAATTCTTTCTTATGACCACTTTTGCTGTGTCCCAGAGGTTTTGGGCTGTGGTGTTATCATTTTCATTGGCTTCCATGTACTTTTTAATTTTCTCTTTCACTTCCTGGTTAGCCCATTCATTCTTTATTTTTTTTTTATTTTTTTTAATGTTTTATTTATTTCCAGGAGAGAGAGACAGCGTGAGCAAGGGGGATCAGAGAGAGAGGGAGTCACAGACTGAAACAGGCTCCAGGCTCCGAGCTGGCAGTCAGCACAGAGCCCGACGCGGGGCTCAAATCCACGAACCGCGAGATCATGACCTAAGCGAAAGTCGGGCGCTTAACCGACTAAGCCACCCAGGTGCCCCAGCCCATTCATTCTTTAGAAGGATGTTATTTAGTCTCCAAGTATTTGTTATCTTTCCACATTTTTTCTTGTGGTTGATTTTGAGTTTCATAGTGTTGTGGTCTGAAACTATGCACGATATGATCTTGATGTTTCGTACTTGTTGAGAGCTTATTTGTGTCCCACTATGTGATCTCTTCTGGAGAATGTTCCATGTGCACTGGAGAAGAATGTGTATTCTGCTGCTTTAGGATGAAATGTTCTCTGTTAAGTCCACCAGTCCAATATGTCATTCAAAGCCACTGTTTCTGTGTTGATTTTCTGTTTAGATGATCTATCCATTGCTGTTAGTGGGATATTGAAGTCCCATAATATTATGGCATTATTATCAATGAGTTTCTTTATGTTTGTGATTAACTGATTTATATATTTGGGTGTTTTCACGTTTGGATCATAGATGTTTACAATTGTTAGATCTTCTTGGTGGACAGATCACTTAATTATGATATAATGCCCTGCTTGATCTCTTGTTACAGACTTTATTTTAAAATCTTAACTGTCTGATATAAGTATGGCTACTCCAACTCTCTTTTGGCTACCATTAGCATGACAGATGGTTCTCTACTCTCTTACTTCCAATCTGAAGGTGTCTTTAGGTCTAAAATGGGTCTCTTGTAAACAGCATATAGACGAGTATTATTTTGTTACCCATTCTGTTACTCTATGTCTTTTGATTGGAGCATTTAGAGTGGGTACTGAAAGATATTAATTTATTGCCATGATGTTGCCTGTAGAATTGGAGCTTCTGGTGGTGTTCTCTGGTCCTTCCTAGTCTTTGTTTCTTTTGATCTTTTTGTTTTGTTTTGCTTTGCTTTGCCTTTTTCCATTTTTTTCTCCACTCAGGGAGTCCCCCTTAAAATTTCTTGCAAGGCTGGGTTAGTGCTTAGGAACTCCTTTAACTTTTGTTTTTCTGGGAAATTTTTGATCTCTCCTTCTATTTTTAATGACAGCCTTGCTATATAAAGAATTTTTGGCTGCATATTTTTCTGATTCAGCACATTGAATATATCCTGTCCCTCGTTTCTGGCCTGCCAAATTTCTGTGGATAGGTCTTCTGCAAACCTGATCTATCTTCCCTTTGGGGAAGTTAGCTGACATTTGGAGACAAGCAAATTATACTTGTTATACTGTATCAAAAAGTTATACTGATAGTAATCGGGAAATAAAAATCTGAATTTCAACCTTAAAATGGAAATTTTTAGTGGGGAGGGAGAGGAAATAAGTAAAGCTATATTAAGTTTCTTTAAAAATCATTTTAAAAAATAAAAATGATACATCTGGTTCCCTCTTATTGACCTGCTTATTTGTGTATTTTCTCCTTGTAAATTTTTAGTACCTGTTTCTAGTCCAAAAAAAAAAACTGTTGGTAATTTTGGGAACTACATTAAATTGATAAATTATTAAGGGAGATTTGACCATTTTTATGGAGCTGTATTTTTCATTCAAGTCTTTGTTTCCATCGGTTGTGGTTTAAAATTTTCTTCATATTTATCTTGGATGGTTTTTAAGATTATTCCTGTCTGTTATATATGTCTTTGGTGTTATGGCAAGTTATATTAACAGATATTTTATTTATTTAGTTTTTTTGTCTTTTTAAAATTATTTTTTAAGTATAATTTATTGTCAAGTTAGCTAACATGCAGTATATACAATGTTCCCTTGGTTTTTGGGGTAAATTCTTGTCATTCATCACTTACATACCACATCCAGTATGCATCCCAACAAGTGCCCTCCTCAGTGGCCATCACCCATTTCTCCCTCCCCCAACCCTTCCTCCATCAACTCTCAGTTTGTTCTCTGTGTTTAGGAGTCTCTTATGGTTTGCCTCCCTCTCTCTCTGTAACTATTTTCCCCCTTCCTCTCCCCCTGGTCTTCTGTTAAGTTTCTCAAGATCCACATATGAGTGAAAACATAGGATATCTGTCCTTGTCTGACTGACTTATTTCACTTAGCATAATACCCTTCGGTTCCATCCACATTGTTGCAAATGGCAGGATTTCATTCTTTCTCATTAACAAGTAGTATTCAATTGTATATATAAACCACATCTTCTTTATCCATTCATCAGTTGATGGACATTTAGGCTCTTTCCATAATTTGGCTATTATTGAAAGTGCTGCTACAAACATTGGGGTACATGTGCCCCTATGAATCAGGCTCCTGTATCCCTTGGGTAAATTCCTAGTAGTGCTCTTGCTGGGTCATAGCACAGGTCTATTTTTAATCTTTTGAAGAACCTCTACACTGTTTTCCAGAGCAGCTGCACCAGTTTGCATTCCCATCAATAGTGCAAGAGAGGTCCCATTTCTCCACATCCTCGCCAGCATCTATTTTAGCCACTCTGACTGGTATGAGGTTGTATCTCAGTGTGGCTTCGATTTGTATTTACCTGATGATGAGTGATGCTGAGCATTGTTTCATGTGGCTGTTGTCATCTGAATGTCTTCTTTCGAAAAATATCTATTCATGTCTTCTGCCCATTTCTTCACTGGATTACTTGTTTTTCAGGTGTTGAGTTTGGTAAGTTCTTTATAGATTTTGGATACTAACCTTTATCTGATATGTCATTAGCAAATATCTTCTCCCATTCTGTCAGTTGCCTTTTAGTTTTCTTGATTGTTTCTTTTGTATTGCAGGAGCTTTTTGTCTTGATGAGGTCGCAATAGTCCATTTTTGCTTTTAATTTGTTTGCATTCAAAGACAGGTCGAGCAAGAAATTGCTGCACCCGAGGTCAAAGAGGTTTTTGACTATTCTCTCCTCTAGGATTTTGGTGGCTTCCTGTCTTGCATTTAGGTCTTTCATCCATTTTGAGTTTATTATTGAGTATGGTGTAAGAAAGTGGTCTAGTTCCATTCTTCTGCATGTTGCTGTCCATTTCTCCCAGCACCATTTGCTAGAAAGACTGTCTTTTTGCCATTGGGTACTGTTTCCTGCTTTGTCAAAGATTAGTTGGCCATACATTTGTGGATCCAATTCTGGCTTCTCTGTTCTATTGCATTGGTCTATATGTCTGTTTTTGTGCCAATACCATACTGTGTTCATGATTACAGCTTTGTAGTAGAGGCTAAAGTCTGGGATTGTTATGCCTCCCGCTTTGGTTTTCTTTTTCAACATTACTTTGGGTATTCGGGGCCTTTTCTGGTTCCATATAAATTTGGGGATTGTTTCTTCTAGCTCTGAGAAGAATGCTGGTGCAATTTTGATTGGGATTGCATTGAATGTGCAGATTGCTTTGGGTAGTATTGACATTTTAACAATATTTGTTCTTCCAATCCATGAGCATGGAATATTTTTCCATATCTTTCTGTCTTCTTTAATTTCCTTCCTAAATTTTCTATAGTTTTCAGCATACAGATCTTTTACTTCTTTGGTTAGGTTTATTCCTAGGTATTTTAGTGTAGGTTCTTGGTGTAATTGTAAATGGGATCAATTTCTTGATTTCTATTTCTGTTACTTCATTATTGGTGTATAGAAATGCAACTGATTTCTGTACATTGATTTTATATCCTGCAACTTTGTTGAATTCATGGATCAGTTCTAGCAGCTTTCTTGTGGAGTCTTTCAGGTTTTCCATGTAGAGTATCATGTCCTCTGTGAAAAGTGAAAGTTTGACTTCTTTGCCAATTTGGATGCCTTTTATTTCTTTTGTTGTCTGATTGCTGAGGCTAGGACTTCCAACATTATGTTAAACAACATTGGTGGGAGTGGACATCCATGTCATGTTCCTGATCTCAGGGGAAAAGCTCTCAGTTTTCCTCCATCGAGCATGATATTAGCCGTGGGCTTTTCATATATGGCTTTTATGAAGTTTAGGTATGTTCCTTCTTTCCCAACTTTCTTGAGGGTTTTTATTAAGAAAAGATGCTGTATTTTGTCAAATGTTTTTCTACATCCATTGACAGGATCATATGGTTCTTATCCTTTCTTTTATTGATGTAATGTATCACATGGATTGATTTGTGAATATCGAGCCAGCCCTGCTGGCCAGGATTGAATCCCACTTCATCATGGTGAACAATACTTTTAACATGCTGTTGAATTTAATTTGCTAGTATCTTGTTGAGAATTTTGCATCCATGTTCATCAGGGACATTGGCATGTAATTCTCCTTTTTTGTAAGGTCCCTGTCGGGCTTGGGTATCAGGGTAATTCTGGCTTTTTTTTTTTTTTTTTTTTACAAATAGTTTATTGTCAGATTAGTTTCCATATAACACTCAGTGCTCATCCTCACAAGTGCCCTTCCTCCTTCCCCCCACATCCATCAGTCCTCAGTTTTTGTCATCATTCAAGAGTCTCTCATGGTTTGCCTCTCTCCCTTTCCCCCACCATTTCCCCCCTTCTTCTTCCCCTTGTTCCTCCGTCAATTTCCTCCTAATCGTCTTATACGTGCAAACATATAATTGTCCTTCTCTGCCTGACGTATTTCACTCAGCATAACATCCTCAAGGTCCATCCATGTTGCTACACATGGCCAGATTTCATTGTTTCTCATTGCCATGTAGTATTCCATTGTATAGATAAACCACATCTTCTTGATCCATTCAACTGTTGATGGACACTTAGGCTCTTTCCATGTTTTAGCTATTGTTGAGAGAGCTGCTATGAACATTGGGGTACATGTGCCCCTATGCATCAGCATATCTGTATCCCTTGGGTAAATTCCTAGCAGTGCTATTGCTGGGTCCTAGGGGAGTTCTAGTGTTAGTTTCCTTAGGAACCTCCACACTGTTTTCCAGAGTGGCTGCACCAGTTTACATTCCCACCAACAGTGTAGGAGGGTGCCCGTTTCTCCACATCCTCGCCAGCATCTAGAGTTCTCTGATTGGCTCATTTTCACCACTCTGACTGGCGTCAGGTGGTATCTCAGTGTGGTTGTGATTTGTATTTCCCTGATGAGGAGGGATGCTGAGCATCGTTTCATGTGTCTGTTGGCCATCTGGATGTCCTGTTTGGAGAAGTGTCTGTTCATATCTTCTGCCCATTTCTTCACTGGGTTGTTTGTTTTTCGGGTGTGGAGTTTGGTGAGTTCCTTATAGATTCTGGATACAAGCCCTTTATCTGATATGTCATTTGCAACTATCTTTTCCCATTCCGTTGGTTGCCTATTAGTTTTGTGGGTTGTTTCCTTTGCTGTACAGAAGCTTTTAATCTTGATGAGGTCCCAATCGTTTATTTTTTCTCTTGATTCCCTTGCTTTTGAGGATGTGTCAAGTAACAAGTTGCTGCGGTGGAGGTCAAGGAGGTTGTTTCCTGTTTTCTCCTCTAGGGTGTTGATAGTTTCCTGTCTCACGTTCAGGTCTTTTATCCATTTTGAGTTTATTTTTGTGCATGGTATGAGAAAATGATCTAGGTCATTCTTCTGCATGTTTCTGTCCAGTTCTCCCAACACCATCTTTTAAAGAGGCTGTCTTTTTTCCATTGGATATTCTTTCCTGCTTTGTCAAAGATTAGTTGGCTGTATACTTTTGGGTCCACTTCTGAGTTCTCAATTCTGTTCCATTGGTCTATGTGTCTGGTTTTGTGCCAATACCATACTGTCTTGATGATGACAGCTTTGTAGTAGAGGCTACAGTCTGGGATGGTGTTACCTCCCGTTTCAGTTTTATTTTTCAGTATTACTTTGGCTATTCGGGGTTTTTTGTGGTTCCATACAAATTTTAGGATAGTTTGTTCTAGTTTTGAGAAGTATGCTGGTGCAATTTTGATTGGAATTGCATGAATATGTAGAGTGCTTTGGGTAGTAATGACATCTTAACTATATTTATTCTTCTTATCCATGAGCATGGAATGTGTTTCCATTTCTTTGTGTCTTCTTCAATTTCCTTCATAAGTTTTCTATAGTTTTCATCATACAGATCTCTTGAATCCTTGGTTAGGTTTATTCCGAGGTATTTTATGGTTTCTCGTGCAATTGTGAATGGGATCAGTGTCTTGATTTTTCTTTCTGTTGCTTCATTGTTGGTGTATAAAAATGCAAACCGATTTCTGTACATTGATTTTGTACCCTGCAACTTGGCTGAATTCTTGGATCAGTTCTAGTGTGCTTCTGGTGGAATCTGTTGGGTTTTCGATGTAGAGTATCATGTCATCTGCGAAGAGTGAACGTTTGACTTCTTCTTTGCCAATTCTGATACCTTTGATTTCCTTTTGTTGTCTGATGGCTGATGCTAGGACTTCCAGCACTATGTTAAACAACGGTGGTGAGAGTGGACATCACTGTCGTGTTCCTGATCTCAGGGGGAAAGCTCTCAGTTTTTCCCCATTGAGAAGGATGTTAGCTGAGGGCTTCTCATAAATGGTTTTTATGATATTTAAGTAGGTTCCTTCTATCCCTACTTTCTCTAGAGTCTTTATTAAGAAGGGATGCTGTATTTTGTCATATGCTTTTTCTGCATCTATTGACAGGATCATATGGTTTTCATCTTTTCTTTTATTGTTATGATGTATCACATTGATTGATTTGTGAATGTTGAACCAGCCCTGTAACCCAGGAATGAATCCCACTTGATTTTGGTGGATGATTCTTTTTATATGCTGCTGGATTCGATTTGCAAGGATCTTGTTGAGAAATTTTGCATCCATATTCATCAAGGATATTGGCCTATAGTTCTCTTTTTTTACTGGATCTCTGTCTGGCTTGGGAATCAGTGTGATGCTGGCTTCATAACATGAGTCCAAGAATTTTCCTTCGATTTTTATTTTTTGGAATAGCTTGAGAAGAATTGGGATCAAATCTGGATTAAATGTCTGGTAGAATTCCCCAGGGAAGCCATCACGTCCAAGGCTCTTATTTGTTGGGAGATTTTTGATAACTGATTCAATTTCTTCACTCCTTTTGGGTCTGTTCAGGAGTTCTATTTCTTCCCGTGTGTATTTTGGCAGTGAGTATGTGTTTAGAAATTTGTCCGTTTCTTCTCAGTTGTCCAATTTGTTGGCATATAATTTTTCATAGTATTCCCTGATAATGGCTTGTATTTCTGAGGGGTTGGTTGTAGTAAGTACATTTTCATTCATAATTTTGTCTATTTGGGTGCTCTCTCTTTTCTTTTTGATAAGTCTGGCTAGAGCTTTGTCAATTTTGTTTACTTTTTCTAAAAGCCAACTCTTGGTTTCATTAATCTGTTCAATTGTTTCTTTGGTCTCTATGTTGTTTATTTCTGCTCTAATTTTTACTATTTCTCTTCTTCTGGGTTTAGGGCATTCTTGTTGCTCTGCCTCTAGTTCCTTTAGGTGAGCTGTTAGATTTTGGACTTGCACTTTTCTAATCTTTTGAAATAGGCCTGGAGAGCAATGTACTTTCCTCTTAGGACTGCCTTTGCTGCATTCCATAGATTTTGAATTGTTGTGTTTTCAGTTTCATTTGTTTCCATATATTTTTTAATTTCATCTAAATTGCCTGATTGGCCCATTCATTCTTTGGAAGGGTATTCTTTAACCTCCATGTTTTTGGAGGTTTTCCAGACTTCTTCCGGTGACTAATTTCAAGGTTCAAAGCATTATGATCTGACAGTGTGCATGCTATGATCTCTATTCTTCTTTTTAATTGAGGGATGCTTTATGTCCCAGTATGTGATCTATCTGGGAGAATGTGCCATGCACACTTGAGAAGAAAGTAAATTCCCTGGCATCAGGATGTAAAGTTCGAAATATATCCATCAGATCCATTTGGTCCAATGTGTCTTTCAAGCCCCTTATTTCTTTAGTGATTTTCTGTCTGGTTGACCTATCCATTGCTGTAAGCGAAGTATTAAAGTCCCCTGCTATTAGCACATTCTTATGTATAAGCTTGTTTCTGTTTGTGATTAATTGTTTTAGATATTTAGGTGCTCTCATATTCGGTGCATAGACATTTATGATTGTTAGTTCTTCCTGATGGATGGATCCTGTAATTATTAGGTAGTGCCCTTCTTCATCTCTTGTGATTTTTCTTTAATTTAAAGTCCAGTTTGTCTGATATAAGTATCGCTACTCCGGCTTTCTTTTGATTTCCTGTAGCATGATATATATTTCTCCATCCCCTTTCTTTTAAACTGAAGGTATCTTCCAGTCTAAAATGAGCTTCTTGTAGACAGCATATAGATGGATTTTGTTTTTTTATCCATTCTGCTACCCTATTGGAGCATTCTTTTGATTGGAGCATTCAGCCCATTTACATTCAGTGTTATTATTGAAATATGTGGGTTTAGAGTCTTTGTATCTTTTGTAGGGTTCATGTTTGTGGTGGTGTCTCTGGTATCTTTGTTCCTTGCAACCTTTCCTTCAGAGCATCCCCCTCAGGATTTCTTGTAGGGCTGGCTTAGTGGTGACAAATTCTTTCAATTTCTGTTTATTTGGAAGGGTTTTATCTCTCCTTCTATTTTGAATGACAGGCTTGCTGGATAGAGGATTCGTGGCTGCATATTTTTACTGTTCATCACATTGATGATCTCCTGACATTCCTTTCTGGCCTGCCACGTTTCAGTAGATAGGTCTGTCATCACTCTGATAGGTTTCCCTTTGTATGTGAGGGCCCTTTTCTCCTGAGCTGCTTTCAAAATTCTCTCTTTGTTCCTGTATTTTGCCATTTTTACTATGATATGTCGTGCAGAAGATCGATTCAAGTTACATCTGAGGGGAGTCCTCGTAGTCTCTTGTATTTCCACATTTACTTCCTTCCCCAGGTCGGGGAATTTCTCTGCTATAATTTGTTCCAGGACTCCTTCAGCACCTTTCCCTCTCTCTTCCTCTTCTGGGATTCTTATGATACGGATATTGTTCCGTTTGACCATATCGCTGAGCTCTCGAATTTTTCTTTCCTTTCCTGGATCAGTTTGTCTCTTTTTTTGTCAGCTTCTTGTTTTTCTATAATGGTGTCTTCTAGAATACTTATTCTCCTTTCTGCCTCTTCAATCTGTGCATTGGAGGCCTCTAATTTATTATATATCTCATTTATCGCATTTTTTAATTCTTCATGCCTATTTTATTTTCCATTCTGTCTGTAGCCATTGTTTCTTTGATGTCCCCTATGCTTTTTTCTAGCCCAGCTAGTAATTATACCATTATTATTCTAAAATCTTGTTCAGTTATGCTGCTGATATCTGTTTTGAGCAGTTCATTAGCTGTCATTTCTTCTTGGAGTTTCTTTGAAGGAGAGCTCTTTGTTTTCATCATTTTTGTTAGCTTTCCGGCTCTTGTTGGTTTTAAAGACCTGTTATGCTCTCTGTACCTGTAGCGCTGCTATATCCAAGAAGCCTCTTAGACTTTCCAGGGCCTATCCTTTCAGAGAGTGTTGTTTGAATGGTATCTCTTGGTCTCTCTTGTTGGGACCTTGGTTATTTTATTTTTCTATTCGTAGTGATATTTGGGACTCTCCACCTTGTGTACTCTGGCTTGTTTCTTGAGGTAGCCCTGGAAAAGAAAACAGAGAGACAAACACACAGGGAGCAGGAGCACACAAATGCACAGGCTAATTCAACTAACATGCAAAGCGAGAGGGAAAACGAAAAAGTTAAGAGAAAAGATGGAGGAGGGAGGGCAAATAATAGGGAGTATAAAATACATAAAAGGGTCAAACAGGGCAAAAGGAAAAAAGAAGAAAAACGTTGGACAAAGAACAGTTTAAAGCACATAACTGGATTTCCCAGCTACAGTTAAATAGCTGCGTGTATGCAGTGCTGTTTAAAGAGCATAGAGAAAGAGAGAGAAGGCAGGGCGGGATGAGGCAAAATTGGAAATAGACTGAACAGGCAGAAGGGATAAGAAGAATTTTTCTTAGAGGTAAAGGGTAGAATATGGTTGGATAGGTGAGAGAAGGATGCTGGAATTATACAGCGAAACTATATAGTCTAATTACTCCTGAGAGAAAGAGATGAAAATGTCGGTAGGTGTAGAATTTACATCTACAGAATGGACTCGTTGTGATTGTTTAAGCAAGCTGGTGACCAGAGTTAATCAGGTCAGTGTTCTGGGGAAAAAAGAAAAGAGAAAGAAGAAGAAAAGGGAAAAAACAAAAAAAAGTGGGTGAGGGCAGCTCTCAGGCAGGGATGGGTGTGGCGTGACCCAATGCCTCAGGCGGGGATTCTGCCTCCGCGGTTGTGGGGAGGAGAGTGATGGCGCTCCAGTCCCTTCTTGAACCAAGCGCTGCACCTCACGTTTTTGGTCGTGTAAACTACCCGTACTGGGGGCGCAGTTAAGGTTGGTTGCACTCTTCAACCCAGGCCAGTCCCAGTCTCCAGATCCCAGTCCGCGCGCCCCGCTGAAACTGCCTTAGACACAGCGTCCCAGACAACCCCCTCGGGCAATTCCAGGCCCCCTGCCGCGCTCTGGGGGCGGAGTCAGAATCGCTGCTTCCTGCTCTGGGTCGGGCTGGCGCGCATGCGCGGGGGCTTGCCTGCCGGGTGCTCCGAGCCCGCTGGAGTGAGGAAAACCGGGTCCCTCTATGCTCGTCACCTGAGATAGAACTCACAGGCAAATTTCCCAATTTTTAGCTCTTTGCCTTCCCTCCAGAGCCCCAGGCAGCCAGGAGCGCGGATGCCCGGGATCCCCGCGGCTCCTCCAGGGGCCCCAGCCGCCCGGGAGGACGATGGCGGCAGGCGCGCCGCTGCTCTGAAGCCCAGCCTCCAGGAGCCGCACAAAGCCAGTCTGTGCGCTCAGCCCCCCGGGACCAGTTGGCGCGACGGACCTGGTGTGCAGGTATTTGGCAAGTACGGTCTTTCTATGCACCGAGCGGAGGTTCCCCCCCAACCCCCCACAGCGGAGGTTTTTCTGTTTCGGCCTCTCCCTTTTCCCCTCTCACTCCCCGTAGAGGGCAGAGGGGGGTCGTCTCCCACCCTGAGTCTCCAATCACGGCCCGATTTTATCTTCCCCGGTTCGCACTCATGATAGAAGGCTCTCTCAGTGGGTTCTGCGTCCTTTTTCTCCCAGTCTCTCAGGTTATGTAAGGTTTCCAATGGCTTCAGATCTTTTCCGTGTGAGGTATGGGCACGAGTGCAAGTACGGAATCCTTACTTCTCTGCCATCTTGCCCCTCCAATGCTGACTTTATAGGATGTGTCTGGAAGCCGTCCTTCCATTTCTATTTTTTGGAAGAGGTTGAGAAGAATAGGTATCAACTCTGCTTTATTTTTAATTTTTTTTATGTTTTTATTTATTTCTAAGAGAGAAAGAGCAACAGCGTGAGCAGGGGAGGGTCAGAGAGAGAGGGAGTCACAGACTGAAACAGGCTCCAGGCTCTGAGCTGGCAGTCAGCACAGACCCCGACGCGGGGCTCGAACCCACGAACCGCGAGATCATGACCTAAGTGAAAGTCGCACGCTTAACCGACTAAGCCACCCAGGTGCCCCTATATCAACTCTGCTTTAAATGCCTGGTAGAATTCCCCTGGAAAGCCATCTGACCCAGGGCTCTTTTTTGTTGGGAGTTTTTTGATAATTGATCCAATTTCTTCACTAGTTATGGGTCTGTTTAAAATTTCTATTTCTTATAGGTTTGTTTTTTTTTTTTACTGTATGATTCCATTTATATGAAGTACTCAGAGCAGTCACATTCATAGAGACAGAAAGAATAATGACTGCCGGGGGGGCTGAGGGTTAGGGAATGGAATGTTATTGTCTAATAGGTACAGAGTTTCAGTTTTGCAAGATGAAAAATTTCTGGAGACCATTTGCACAGCAATGTGAATATAGTCAACACTATTCAACTATACACCTGAAAACAGTTAAGATGGCGAATATGATGTTATATGTATTTTGCCATAACTAAACCAACAAATCATCTGGGGGTTGTATTCCTGTTGTGGGGCCCAGGCAGAAGTGTTTTCCGAAGCTCAAGGGAACTGAATGTGCAGCCACAGTTAAGCATCATCTGTGAAGTACGCCCTATTTATTATGTCCACTGCTGGGTCTTACACAGGCAAGGTGCCCTGTGCGCTTGTATAGCCAGAAAGTGGTGGGTTTGAACCCAGGCCAGTAAGGATATGTCTTGCATGGTAACATTGCGTTGCGTTTGTTACTTATGTCACCAGGGAAACATTTAAGGAGAATGTGTGGTGGATATTAACACGTGGATTCCTTAACCAGAGCACTAAAACCAAGAATCTATTTCTTATAGAAATTTTAAACAGATCCATAAGTAGTGAAGAAATTGAAACAAGGGGGAGAAGAAGGGAGGAAATGGTGGGGGAAAGGGAGGGAGGCAAACCATGAGAGACTCTTGAATGCTGACAAAAACTGAGGACTGATGGATGTGGGGGGGAGGGGGGGATGGGCATGGAGGAGGACACTTATGGGGATGAGCACTGGGTGTTATGTGGAAACTAATTTGACAATAAACTATTTGTAAAAAAAAATTCTTAGAAAACATTAAATTGTACTTTAGATTGATAAAATAAAAAATATATATCAAAATGTAAAAAAAAATTTTTCTATTTCTTCTTGTTTGAGTTTTGTAGTGTGTGGGTGTCTAGGAATTTGTCCATTACTCCAAATTGTCCAGCTTGTTGCCATATAATTTTTCATAGGATTCTTTAAAAATTGTTTGTATTTTTATGATTGAGATCTGTCATTTTTCATTTGTGATTTTACCTACTTGGGTTCTGCCTCTTTTTGAGATGTCTGGCTAGGGAGTTATCAATTTTGTTTATTCCTTTAAGAAATTAACTCTTAGATTCATTAATCTGTTTTTTAAATTCTATATTCTATATATTTTTATTTTATATTATTTATTTCTGCTCTAATCTTTATTACTTCTCTTCCTCTGCTGGCTTTGGGGTTTCTTTGCTGCTCTGCTTCTAGTTCCTTTAGGTGTGCTGTTAGATTTTGTATGGGATTTTCTTGTTTATTGAGATGGGCCTGGATTGCAATGTATTTTCCTCTTAGGACTGCCTTTGCTACATCCCAAAGGGTTTGGACTCTTGTTTTAATTTTCATTTGCTTCCATATATTTTTAAATTTCTTCTTTTACTGTCTGGTTGACCCATTATTCTTCAGTAGAATGTTCTTTAACCTCTATGCATTTGGAAGTTTTTCTTGTGGTTGATGTCAAGCTTCATGGCATTGTGATCTGAAAATATGCATGGCATGATCTCAATTCTTTTAAATTTATTGAAGGTTGTTTCGTTATGTTATCTATCTTGGAGAATGTTCCATGTGCACTTGAGAAGAATGTGTATTCTGCTGCTTTTGAATGATGAAAAGTTTTGAATATATCTGCCTAGTCCATATGGTCCAATATAACATTTAGGGCCGTTGTTTCTTTATTTATTTTATGCCTAGATAATCTGTTTATTGCTGTAAGTGGAGTATTAAAGTCACCTGTACTTACTGTATTCTTATCAATAAGATTACTTATATTTGTGATTAATTCATTTGTATATTTGGGTGCATTCAAATTGGGCGTGTAAACATTTATAACTGTTAGCTCCTCTTGATGAGCAGACTGCATAATTATGATATAATGCCCTTCTTCATCTCTTGTTAATTTAAAATCTAATTTGTATGTTATAAGTATAACTATTCCAGCTTTCTTTTGACTTCTAGTAGCATGATAGATGGTTCTCCATCCCCTCACGTTCAATCTGAAGGTGTCCTCAGATCTAAAATGAGTCTCTTGTAGATAGCATATAGATGGACCTTGGGGTTTTTTTTTTTTTAATCCATTCTGATACCCTGTGTCTTTCGATTGGAGAATTTAGTTCATCTGCATTTAGCTTTATTATTGAAAGATATGGATTTGTAGTCATTGTGTTTTCTGTAGGCTGCATGCTTGTGGTGATGTCTCTGGTCCTTATAGTCTTTGCAGAAATCCACTCACAGTGTCCCCCTTAGGATCTCTTGCAGAGCTGGTTTAGTGGTCATGAACTCCTTCATTTTTTGTTTGTCTGGGAAAGCTTTATCGCTCCTATTTTGAATGACAGCCTTGCTGGGTAAAGGATTCTTGAGTGCATATTTTTCCTATTCAACACATTGAATATTTCCTTCCACTCCCTCGGGCCTGCCAAGTTTCAGTGGACAGATCTGCTACTACACTTATGTGTGTACCCCTGTAAGTTAAGTCCTGTTTATCCCTGCCTGCTTTCAGAATTCTCTGTTTATCTTTGTAATTTGTGAGTTTCACTATCATATGTTGTGCAGAAGATTGATTCTTATGTCTGAAGGGAGTTGGATTTATTTTTTAGGATTTCCCCCCGTTATCTAAATAATTGATTTCTGTTGCAATCCTTCAGTTTATTTTGCTCTGCTCTCCTTTTCTAACTTTTCAGTTGGATCTTTAAAGTTTATTTATTTATTTATTTTGAGAGAGAGAGTGAGTACTAGAGGGACACGGGGGGCGGAGGGAGAGAATCCCAAGGAGGCTCTGCACTGTCAGCACAGAACCTGACATGGGGCTGGAGCTCAAGAACTGTGAGATTATGACCTGAGCTGAAACCAAGAGCTGGAAGCTTAACCGACTGAGTCATTAAGGTGCCCCTCAGTTGGATCATTAATTAATGAGATTTCTCTATATTCCATTTACATGTTTATGGCTAAGAATTCTCTGTGCACATGGCTGTCATTCCCATACTTGCTGACATGTAGTGCTTTGATGATCTTTGATTATTCCAGATATTCTCAAGTATTTACACTTACCCCTTGAACCTCTCATTACCTAAGAGAGAATTAAAACATTTCAAGTGGAGAACTTTTCTGTTTCTGAACGTGTCATTAATACTTAGTTTTATTGAATGACATTCAGAGAATATTGCTTTAACTGTGTTGTTATAAGTTGTGTCAGAGGTTGACTTCCAAGAGAATCATACTCTGAGATACAGGATCGTATGCAGGAAACTTGTATGTAGCGATCTTGGGAATAACACCTGTGAGGGAGTGACACCTGTGAGTGGCAGAAGTTGCGTTGTGATGGACAGACAACTAAGGAACAACAGTGGCCCTTCAGAGTTGCCCTGAGTTGGGCTGAGGGGTAAGGTTTTTAAACCCTCTCAGGAGACCAGTCATAGGATGCACCCGGCCCCTAGTGAGGGGTCATTACCCTAGATGCAGCTCTTCTTTCCACCTGAGAGCAATTTCTGGAGGGGGTTGAGGGCTACCAGCCAGCACACTACCAGCAACTGGGAGAATTAGTCTGTTAGTACAGAAAGGAGGTAAAGGAGGCATAGCCTAGTGTTCAGTACAAGAGGAACTCTGAGATATTCTCTGTCTCAATCTTCTTTGTACTTAGGGCAAGTGCAGATAGGTTTGATGAGTCAGATACAGCCTCCCTGCAAGTGAATCAAAGTTAGTGATACACAAACCAGAGGCAATAGCAGAAATGTCCAGTTTTGAGGTCAGTAGCAGAGGAGGCCAGTGTCTGTGGCCAGTGCCTGTGGTGGGCAGCATCAGTGGTCAGGCTGATTATCTGATGTTTAATGACAGTGACGTTGGTCAACTTATAGGATGGTTATGCATGTTGGTTTGGTTGTGGTCTTGTTGGGAGCCTCCGAGTCTGGTTCTCCAGACTTTTTGGTAATTTTGTGAACTACCCAATTGTCTTTTATTAAATTCTATTTCTGCTTAATGAAGCAGAATTGATTTGTATTTCTTTTCAGCCAAGATATCTGATGCATATAATGATTTTTCAAGAGATAGAGATTTGGGATTTGATTGGTCCATTATTACCATTGCTTCTCTCTCCCACCCAATGTTACTTGCATTAGTCCTTATCAGCTCCAGCAAAATTTTCTGATCCCTATCTCATAGGAGAAAAGTAAAATCAAGGGTAACTTATAGAAGGTCTTCTCATCATAAACAAAATATTTATAGCAAAGTTTAAGGAAAACTCTTTTTATCCTTATTTCTGCCTGTCAATTATTACATATATAAAAATGATTGAGCATTTTATTTACTTTTCTACTAACTTTGAAGAGATGTTTTGGATAGTATGACTTAATATATGGGACATATGGCATATGGGCTCTGGGCGACACCATGGACACAGAAAACGATCTGTTACATAAATTATGAGTTCCAAATCAAAGATCTCAAAGGCATATGCTATGAATTGCTACTGTGGTCACTTCTCCCACAAACAACTCTAAATAATAGTACAGAGTTTTAAGTTTAAAAATTGTGATCAATAGTCTTCCAGGCAATACTCTGTAGATCATCATGAAGATTTCTATAGATTTACACAAGGATGATATAAATGCTGCTTTAAACACAAGGGATAAAAACAGGTTATAGGGAATTTGTATGATACAATCATAAAATATGACTATAAAAATATTAGAGTAAGAAATAACAACACATCCCTCATTCCCTGTAATCGCTCTTATGGACCCTTCATCCAGATTAATGTATTCAATACATTTACTCACATACACCATGCTCCTTCCTACCTACAAGCCTTCCTCATGGATTTGGCATATTCTCATTCTTTGTATGTAAAAATCACCTATGTCTAGGACCCATATCATGTGTGGCTTTTTTTTTCCTTGAAGCTTTACCTGACCTCTTATAGCCTCATCACTATTTTTTGTCTTTAACTTCTCATTGCAGTTATGATTTGGAACGTTTCTTACATCGTAGTTTTATTCTCTACTGTTTTTCATGCACAACAATGGTTGTGGTTATGTGGGTACATCCCTTCTATGTACTCCAAGAAGGCAGCCCTGGAGGGCGGTTCTCTATTCCCAACTCCCCATGTACCTTTCCGTGTTGATCTGAGCCATCCAGGAGCTCTTATCGATGCATTTGAATGTTGATTTCATATTCTTACTGTGGTTTTCAAGGCCTTTATCGTCTGCATGTTTGCTAACAACAGTAATACCTTTGGGAGCACAAATAGATAAGGTCTGTGATTAGGTAACAAATTTAGGTCGTTGCCAAGTTTCATTAGATATTTGATGACAGCTTTGTAACTGTGACTGGAATGACAATGATCTAATGAGGACTTGCCTCCTGTTGAATGCCTTTCATTCAGTACAAGTTACTGGGAGAAGGTTTTGGTCTGGCTCACAGCCTTCTTTAATGCTCCCTTCAGCTCACTGTTCCTTAGACTGTATATGAAGGGATTCAATATAGGGACTACGACCATGAAGACCACTGATGCAGCCGAGTCTTTTTCAGTTGAATGGTTAGATGAGGGACTCATATAGACCCCTGTGATTGCTCCATAGAAAAGAACGACCAAGGCAAGATGAGATCCACAGGTGGAGAAAGCTTTGAGTTTTCCTTGGGCAGAAGGGATTTTCATCACAGCAGAGATGATGAGGCTGTAGGATGCCAGGATACACCCCGAGGGCACCATAAAGATCAGCCCTACCGCAGCCAGAACTATGAACTGATTGAGACTGGTGTCAGAACAGGAGAGGGGGAGGAGAGAATTGATATCACAGAAGAAATGGTGGATGATGTTGTTAGAGCAGAAGTGCAGACGGGCCAGCATAAGGGTGTGCAAGAGAGGATTCAAAGTGGCAAGGATCCATGGCACAGCCACCAGAGAGGCACAAAGGCACTGGGTCATGATGGTGGAGTAGTGCAAAGGGTGACAGATGGCTACGTAACGGTCATATGCCATCACCGTGAGAAGGAAATTGTCCATGTTGGCAAACATCATACAGAAAAACATCTGAGCCAGGCAGCCAGGATAGGAGATGGTCTGAGTCTGTGCCTGGATGTTCAGCAGCATCTTGGGGACCGTAGATGAAGGCAGGCAGAGGTCTACCACAGACAGATTGGCAAGGAGGAAATACATAGGTGTGTGGAGGCGGCGGTCTGAGACAATCGCCAGCAAGATGAGCAAGTTTCCAAGCAGCCCTGTTAAGTAGAGACACAGGAAAAGTACAAAGAGGAGAGCTTGCCACTCCGGCCGACTTGAAAAGCCCAAGAGGAGAAATTCAGAGGCACTGGTTTGGTTTCCTTGTTCCATTGCTTGGATATCTCTGTGTAAAGACCCAGAGGATGAGATATTTTTGACATAAAAAATTTCCCTTTTTATATTTTATCTACTCACCTAGTCCCGTTTACTAAATATTTTCTCTTTAGGGCATCTGACCTCCTCTCTGGTACCCTCTCCCCAGCTTCACTGATCATGGATATGTTATTCTATTTTATCAGTTGACTTTTTATTTATCCTCCCTTACCAGGTGCTTCCTGGATGCCTGTTGTGTGTTGGAATACATCCGTGAGTCTGACACACTAAGTAACTCTGTGCCAAACTTTGAGATTTTATGAGAAAAAATTTCCAGATATTTATCCAACAGCCTATGAACCATCCCGCTTGGAAACTAGTTATACGTTAATACTTAGAATTTATGAGAAGATAAACCATCCAATCTTTTTAAGATTTAAAAGAAAAATGCAGTAACATGCTTGACCGGTGTAAAACATCAAGCCTCCTCAAAATAGTTTATGTGAAGACTACGGGCAACATAGCAAAATATTTACAAATAAGGTAAAAGTTCTATATAACACATGTAGTTATATACTATAAGCTGATAAAACTAAAAGAGGGGTGCCTGGGTGCCTCAGTGGGTTGAGCGTCTGACTTCGGCTCAGGTCATGATCTTGCGGTTTGTGTGTTCGAGTCCCACGTCTGGCTCCATGCTGACAGCTTGAAGCCTGGAGCCTGCTTTGTATTCTGTGTCTCCCTCTCTCTCTGCCCTTCCCTGGCTTGTGCTCTCTCTCTCTCTCTCTCTGTCTATCAAGAATAAATAACCATTAAAAAAAAAAAACTAAAAGAACAGAGAAAAAGTTATGTCAAAATACAGGACAGGTTTAAAAGAGTCCTTTTAATGGTTTTGTGTTATTTTAACCAAAACAAAGAAAAAGGGGTGGGGGGATGACCTTTATAAGGTATTATGATTACTTTGGGTCTTGCTTGTCTTGGAGTTGTAGAAAACATAATGCAATGGAAGGATTCCTGAAACTTGGATCTGGG
This sequence comes from Proteles cristata cristata, assembly GCA_017311185.1. Classification (NCBI taxonomy): domain Eukaryota; kingdom Metazoa; phylum Chordata; class Mammalia; order Carnivora; family Hyaenidae; genus Proteles; species Proteles cristata. The sequence goes on from JAESUZ010003728.1 coordinate 180,778, forward strand.
TGTAAACCAAAAATACTATCCTGGAAAACAATTAAGAAGGCAAACATTTAGGGTGCCTGGATGGCTCAGTTGGTTGAGAATCCAACTCCTGATTTTGGCTCAGGTCATGTGTTGTAGCACAGAGACCCACTTAGGATTCTCTCCCTTCCTTTCTCTCTGTCCCTCCACCGCCCATAGGTGAGCACTCTCTCTTGTGTGCTCTCTCTCTCGTATAAATAAATTTAAAAAGAATAATACCAACATTCACATACACAGATGTGATAGTTGCACAGACATGGGCGGCTCCCTGGGAGACATAAAAAGGTCTTGGAGAGTGTGGGCTCTGGTTGGCTCAGATGGAAGCAGACCCTATCACTTGTAGGCTGGAGTACTTAGCCACCCCAAATCTTATTCTCCCCTGTATAATACTACCTCCCTTAGTCTATTGCAACCTATCTCAAGAAACAAGAAAAATCTCAAATACAAAATCTAACAGCACACCTGAAGGAACCAGAAGCAGAGCAGCAAAGAAACCTCAAAGCCAGGACAAGAAGAGAAGTAATACAGACTAGAGCAGAAATAAACAATATAGAATAAAAAATAACTGTAGAAGAGATCACTGATTCTAAGAAAAAAATTTTTTTTTTTAAAAATTGGTAACCCCCCAGCCAGACTTCTCAAAAAGAAAAGAGAGAGAACTCAACTATATAAATTAACAAATGAAAGAGTAGGGATCACAACCAGCACTTCATAAATACAGCAATTATTAGAGAATATTATGAAAAATTATATGCCAAAAAACTGGACAACCTGGAAGAAATAGACAAATTCTTAGATACCCACACACTACCAAAACTCAAACAAGAAGAAATAGAAAATTTGAACAGACCCGTTACTAGTGAAGAAATTGAATCAGTTATCAAAAATCTCCCATAAGAGTCCTGGGTCAGATGGCTTCCCAGGGGAATTCTACCAGGCATTTAAAGCAGAATTAATACCTCTTCTTCTCAACGTCTTCCAAAAATAGAAATGGAAGGACAGCTTCCTGACTCATCCTGTAAAGCCAGCATTACCCTGATTCCCAAGCCAGACAGGGACCCTACAAAAAAGGAGAATTACATGCCAATGTCCCTGATGAACATGGATGCAAAAATTCTCAACAAAATACTAGCAAATCAAATTCAACAGCATATTAAAAGTATTGTTCACCATGACGAAGTGGGATTCCTTCCTGGCCTGCAGGGCTGGTTCGATATTCACAAATCAATCCATGTGATACATCACATCAATAAAAGAAAGGATAAGAACCATATGATCCTGTCAATGGATGTAGAAAAAGCATTTGACAAAATACAGCATCCTTTCTTGATAAAAAAAGGAAGAAAGTCAGAATAGAAGGAACATACCATAAAAGCCATATATGAAAAGCCCACAGCTAATATCATGCTCGATGGGGGAAAACAGAGCTTTTCCCCTGAGATCAGGAACATGACAAGGATGTCCACTCCCACCTATGTTGTTTAACATAATGTTGGAGGTCCTAGCCTCAGCAATCTGACAACAAAAGAAATAAAAGGTATCTAAATTGGAAATGAAGAAGTCAACTTTCACTTTTCATAGAGGACATGATACTCTACATGGAAAACCTAAAAGACTCCACCAAAAAGCTGCTAGAAGTGATCCATGAATTCAGCAAAGTTGCAGGATATAAAATCAATGTACAGAAATCAGTTGCATTTATATATACCAATAATGAGGTAATGGAGAAATCAAGAAATTGATCCCATTTATAATTGCACCAAGAACCTAGGAATAAACCCAACCAAAGGAGTAAAATATCTGTATGCTGAAAACTATAGAAAGTTAGGAAGGAAATTAAAGAAGACAGAAAGATATGGAAAAACATTCCATGCTCATGGATTGGAAGAACAAATATTGTTAAAATGTCAATACTACCCAAAGCAATCTGCACTTTCAATGCAATCCCAATCAAAATTGCACCAGCATTCTTCTCAGAGCTAGAACAAACAACCCCCAAATTTATATGGAACCAGAAAAGGCCCCGAATACCCATAGTAATGTTGAAAACGAAAACCAAAGTGGGAGGCATAACAATCCCAGACTTTAGCCTCTACTACAAAGCTTTAATCAATCAGGATAGTATGGTATTAGCACAAAAACAAGCACATAGACCAATGCAATAGAACAGAGAAGCCAGAATTGGATCCACAAATGTATGGCCAACTAATCTTTGACAAAGCAGGAAACAGTACCCAATGGCAAAAAGACAGTCTTTCTAGAAAATAGTGCTGAGAAAACTGGACAGCAACGTGTAGAAGAATGAATCTGGCCACTTTCTTATACCATACACAAAGATAAATTCAAAATGGATGAAAGACCTAAATGTGAGACAGGAAACCATCAAAATCCTAGAGGAGAAAATAGGCAGAAACCTCTTTGGACCTCGGGTGCAGCAATTTCTTGTTCGACCTGTCCCTGAAGACAAGTGAATTAAAAGGTAAAAAATGAACTATTGGGACCTCATCAAGACAAAAAGCTTCTGCAATAGAAAAGAAACAATGAAGAAAACTAAAAGGCAACTGATGGAATGGGACAAGATAATTGTAAATAACATATCAGGTAAAGAGTTTGTATCCAAAATCTAAAGAACTTACCAAACTCAACACCTGAAAAACAAGTAATCCGGTGAAGAAATGGGCAGACGACATGAATAGACACTTTTTCAAAGAAGACATCCAGGGGCGCCTGGGTGGCTCAGTCGGCTAAGCGTCTGACTTCAGCTCAGGTCATGATCTCACGGTTCATGGATTCAAGCCTGGTGTCGGGCTCTGTGCTGACAGCTAGCTCAGAGCCTGGAGCTTGTCTTCGGATTCTGTGTCTCGCTCTCTCTCTGACCCTCCCCTACTCACACTGTCTCTCTCTCTCAAAATAAATAAATAAATAAATAAATAAATAAATAAATAAATAAATAAAACATTTAAAAAGTTAAAAATAAAAAGAAGCCATCCAGATGATCAACAGACACATGAAAACGTGCTCAACATCTCTCATCATCAGAAGAATACAAGCCAAAACCACATTTAGGTAACACCTCACACCGGTCAGAGTGGCTAAAATTAACCACTCAGGAAACACCAAATGTTGGCGAGGATGTGGAGAGATGGGAACCCTCTTACACCGTTGGTGGGAATGCAAACTGTTGTAGCTGCTCTGGAAAACAGTGTGGAGGTTCCCCCAAAATTAAAAATAGAATTACCCTACGACCTAGCAAAAGTATAAGTAGGAATGTATCCAAAGGATATAGGAGGCACATGCACAGTGTTTTAGCAGCATTATCAACATTAGTGAAATTATGGAAAGACCCCATATGTCCATCAACTGATGAATGGATCAAGAAGATGTAGTTTATATATACAGTGGAATACTACTTGGCAGTGAGAAAGAATGGAACCCTTCCATTTGCAACAACGTGGATAGAACTGGAGCATATTATGCTAAGTGAAGTAAGTCAGTCAGGGAAAGACAGATATCATATGTTTTCATTCATATTTGGATATTGAGAAACTTAACAGAAGACCATGGGGGAAGAGAAGGGGGAAAATAGTTTCAAACAGAGAGGGAGGTGACAAACCATAAGAGACTCTTAAATACAGAGAACATTCTGAGGATTGTTGGAGGGTGAGGGGCAAGAGGGAGAAATGGGTGATGAGCATGGAGGAGGGCACTTGTTGGGATGAGCACCGGGTGTTGTATGTAAGCCAGTTTGACAATAAATTATATTTAAAAAGAAAAAAAAATAGCACCTGCCTTAAAGGCTATTGTGAATATGAAATGAGTTAATGTGTGCAAAACTCAGCAAATAATGGTTACTCAATAAATGCAAGCTGTCGGTGATCAGGCCAGAACTGAGTAGGTCAGGTTTCTTCCTCAGTCTCCACAGTGGCTGTTTTAAACCTTCCCTTCTCGAATGTCCAGTGTGTACTTTCATATCACTTCCCTTATTTTCATAGAGAAAGTAGGACCAGGGTTTGATGGACGTGTCCGACTTTCTCCCACCAATGCAGGAAACTTACCTGGATCTCCACTCATCCTTCCTTCTTTCCCCCACTTCTCCAGAGCCTCAGCTGCTCTTTTTTTTTTTTTTTTAATAGGTAAACTCTACCCTCAATGTAGGACTCAGACCCACAACTCCAAGATCAAGAGTTGCATGCTCTTTGGACTGAGCCAGCCAGGTGTCCCCAGCTCCTCCTTTCTGTAACTTAAATGTTTTCCTGCTCTGTTGGATCTCGACTTTGAGCTGACGTCTCTCCTACCTTTGGCTTCCCTTTCCACATCCATGTCTACCTCTGGCCATCCCTGTGATTGTCTCCCCACTGCCCAACCCCTCACAGACTTCATTTCCTCACACCCAGATGCCAATTTTCTGTTGCCTCAGCCACTCCAATGAATTGTTCTTTGGAGTCTTGAAAAACCCAATGTTCATTTCTCAATCCTTATGTTTTTGACTTCCTAGAATTCTTTCCTTGAGAAAGTCTTTTCCTTGGATTTATTTTCGGATTTCCTCACATCTGGCCTTTTCTTTACAGTTGGCTCTGCAAAATGCACGTCCTTTGACAGCCTGTTAAATGTTGGCATTTCTCTGTTTTGTGTTTGTTTTAATTGTTGTTTTTGTCTTATGCTTTCTTTTTAAATATTTGTCTGTTTATTTATTTATTTATGAGAAAGAGTGCCAATGGGCAGAGGCAAACAGAGTAGAGGACAGAGAATCTGAAGCAGACTCCGTGCTGGCAGCAGACAGATCGATGTGGGGCTCAAATTCACAAACTGAGATCATGACCTAGCAGAGAGCCTGATGTGGGGCTTGAACCCACAAATCTGGGATCATGATCCCAGCCAGCTAGATGTGTAACCAACTGAGCCACCCAAAACATTGTTTTCATCCTACACATATTCCTGAATGTTTCTATTCACTCCCATGGCTTTCATACAATCTGTATGCAAATCTCTCCTAAATTATTTCTCTAGACTCATTTCTGGTGCTCTCTGGATGTTTCTACTTGGATGTCACAGACATCTTACTCTACTGCTTCCCGAAGTGGATCCATCACATTCTCCTCCTGGCTCAAAGACCATTCATCCCTCCATGTGCCCTTTATCAATAAACAGCACCACAATTTATCCAATTGTTCAAGAAAAGAAAACTTGGGAGTCAGCCCAAGATTTCTCCCTCTCCTCTACCTGTTTACCTGTACATCCATCCAATTGTTAAACTCTACCAATGTCATTTTTTGGGAGTCAGAGTATTATTATTAAACAAATAGATTTTTAAAATCAATCACATTGAAAGCACCGTTCTAGGCATTGGGGACAATGAATAAGAGAGACATGATCCCTACCCTTGAGGAGCTTTAAGCCAAGCCAGAAACTTTAGAGTTATTCTTGACTCATCCAGTTTATGACCAAGCTCTGTTGATTCTGACTTTTGTCACACCCATGCTGCTTTTCTTTGTTCCTAATTATAATGCCCATATCAGACTCTCATCATGTCCTTTTTCGATACTTGCAATAACCCTCAAATTGGTCTTCCTACAATCTTCCCCTTTCAGTTCTCCTTCACAATTCTTAAAGAATTATTCTTGCAGAACAAGAATTTTCCTCCTTCCCTTATTAAAAATTTCCAGTGGCTTTCAATTGCCTTTAACTCTAATTCCCAGTTATCATGGCACAGAAGTTTCTTCATTACCGCTTTCTTACCATTTAATCTTATCTCTTGCTGTGACTAATTTCCCACCCTTAGAATTTCCTGACAACTGAAACTTTATGTCTCTTTGGCTTTTCTCACTTTGAAATCTTCTGACCACCATACCTAAAGTTTCCCTTAAGACATTCTCTATTGCATTGTTCTGGTTGGTTTTTTGTTTTTTGTTTTTTGTTTTTGTGTTTTTTTTTTTTTTTTGTATTCATATCACTCCCACCACCTGGAGTTTTCTTGTTTCCTAAAAAGTAATTTATTTATTTTCTAATCTTCATCAATAAAATGTAAGGTCCATAAGAGCAGGAAACTTCTCTTGTTTTTAAACCACTGTATGTGTAGAATACTGCCTGACAATACATCAGATATACAGATCAAATATGTATTGGACAAAGACATGAATATACCTATGAAAGACTCAGGAGGCTTATTCTTATATCCTATAGCAGTATGTGTTAGTGTACACTTTATAGTGACTATTTTTCTAGTCCATATAGCTTTTAGGAATACATACATAGATAGAAATATTTATATATTAGTTTTTGTTTTGCTTTCATGACCCTTCCTTGCTTACAACTTATTTTGGAAAGCACATGGACTAATGAAAACATGGAGCAAGAATGAAGCTTATCCACCTTTGCATAGGGAAACCCAGTTTTATGAACAATGATTTATATTTGCCTGTGAAGACAGACTGACTTTTCTTAGGTGGAATGAACTGCATGCCAGAGGATGCAGGACAACACCATCTGGGGTTCTATTCTTGCTTCTTCACCTAGCCCTGTTGTCTTGCATCTTAGCCAAAGTGGTAGAGAGTCTGGTGGAAGAAACAAAAGAAAATGAAGGACTCTGTTGGACTTCTTTTCTCATGACCAAATAAGAGAAGTGTGAAACTCAGTGGAAGAGTAAAGGATTCTACACACTAATGTGAATGAGCTCTGGCTTCTCTGAATCCAGTGCCTTTCTCCACTCTACCCATAAGTTTTAGAATGCCTCTCTGCCTCGACAATTACTACTAGTGTGTAGATCCTTCATTTCTACCCAAAGAGAAACTCACAAGAAAATGAGAAAATGGCCCCTGTAATCTCTTCTCTTCTTCCATTGAAGTCTCTGTCCTGTCACTTCAGTAGCATGGAGATTGTGGGGGAATGGCCAGGTGAAGTGACTTAGTTCTTCGATAGAAGAGATATAAAAATTTAGAATTTGGGCTATCGCCACTTTATGCTATGTGGACTGAATAACAAAGGAAACCTGCCTGCAGAGAGAGAAGAATAAAGTAGATTTTCAGTAAAAGGGGGAGAGTCACATAGTGCTTGCTCTACTTCAACTCTGACTCATTTCTTAATTGCTTCTAAATTTCTTTTTTTTTTTTGAAGTAAATTTTTTTTTTTTTTTTTTACAAATAGTTTATTGTCAAATTAGTTTCCACATAACACCCAGTGCTCATCCCCACAAGTGCCCTCCTCCATGCCCATCCCCTCTCCCCCCACATCCATCAGTCCTCAGTTTTTGTCAGCATTCAAGAGTCTCTCATGGTTTGCCTCTCTCCCTTTCCCCCACCATTTCCGCCCTTCTTCTCCCCCTTGTTCCTCAGTTAAGTTCCTCCTAATCCTCCTATACATGCAAACATATGATATTTGTCCTTCTCTGCCTGACTTATTTCTTTCTTTTTTTTTTTTAATTTCTAGGAGAGGGAGAGAGACAGCGTGAGCAGGGGAGGGTCAGAGAGAGAGGGAGTCACAGACTGAAACAGGCTCCAGGCTCTGAGCTGGCGGTCAGCACAGAGCCCGACGCAGGGCTCGAACCCACGAACCGCGAGATCATGACCTAAGTGAAAGTCGGACGCTTAACCGACTAAGCCACCCAGGTGCCACCTGCCTGACTTATTTCTTAATGACCTTCTAAAAGGGTGTCATTTCTTTTCCCTTTCACCTTTGCACCTTTGACCTTCCAGACCTAGCAATTCTTCCTAAACTCAGTTCTGAAGACACAGATTCCTGCTTTTTTGTTTCTACCTTTGGCCAAGCTCATACCCATTGGTATTTTGGTCCTCATTTACCCAACTCTTTCAACTGTAGGTATATATTTTTCTAGTATTCTTTCATTTTGACCCAAGCCTATTGTTAACTGTTATCCTAAGCTCCTTCTATGATTCTGATAAAGAACTGATCTGAATATTGAAATATTCCTTTGCAGAAAATATGCAAAGAATATTCCAGAAAACAAATATTCTGGAGGTAACAGAAAGAGCTTTTCAAAAATATATAGGAGACATAAAGAAGGAGTTATGGGTATATGAAAGTATACCCTGGATGCATAACCATAGATTTTATTGATTTCATCCTTGCATGAAGGTGGAGCAGCAGTGGCAGATAATGTTGAAAACCCCACCCCTCCTCTTTTCTATAGGACCAAATGTTTTCACTCTTGGAAACATCATAAAACAATGAAAAGCACATGAAATCAGCTGAGTAAATTCTATAATTGTGTAAAAATAATACAATTTCCATAAAGATAGAAAAACTATAAAGACAAGGCTTACCACTATCAAATACTCTATGTCACACTAAATGTTTCATACTTTGCTAATCTTCATAATACCTCTATAATATAAGTCACATATCCTCATTAGATAGACACTGAGTGTTAGTAGAGCCAGTATCTGAGTTAACTGATTTGAAATCTAGTCAACTTTTTACTAAGCCCCTACTTAGTCTCAGATTTTACACCTTCACAGGAAGGTTTCCCATTTATTAATCAATTCATTCATCCAGTCCACAAATAGTATTAGGCACTACTGTATATTAGACAATGCCTGGTGACCTTGAGTAGAACCTGAACTTGTTTTACTTATCTCTAAGTAGAGACATGCTTCCTCCATTTTTTCTCAGATCTGCACAACACTTACCAGATGCTCATATCAAGAATCTTCTGAGAAGAGACTTTAGCTTCTACGTCTCAAGGGTAATGGGAAAAATGGAAGAAAAAAAACAAAACAGAAGAGATTGTTGCCCCACCTCCAGGATGTACAAGGACGAGGGATGGGATACTTCCGGGGGAAGGTGTATTTGGTGTAGTGAGGGCTGGAATGACCTCAGGACTCCCCTGCTCTGGAGTTTACAGCTTCTTTGCAGTACCTAAACCCAATCTTGCCAAGCTTCCTCAATTCGAGTGACAATTACTTTATCCCCTTTGTGGGTTTCCCAATTGCAACCCGAGGGATAATGTATCTGGCAGATAATCCTCCAGGGAGACTCAAGGAATTAAAAGGTCTAGAAATTGTTCAGTCTCCCAGGAAGGATTGTAACACGTCTCCCCCTTCCCCTTCCAAGAGGCCCCCAAACATCAAATATTGAACATTACACCAATAACAAATAACCTTTTCCAGAGTGAGCTGACTTAGCTCTCTAAATCTAGCATTTGTCTTCCCTGACTGTACTACTCTGTCAACCACACCACCTTTGGGTTTACAAATGGTTGATTTATCAATATTGCCTGAGATAAGAAGGTCCATTTTTTGGCAAAGGAGTTGAGACAATGGGCACGTGATCAAGATTCACTGGTTTTCTCATGTACCTTAACTCCACAAAGTGCTCAGCCTGGTACAGCAGTGAAATGGCCTCCTAAAGCTTCGGCTAATATGTCAGCTTGGGGACACCACCCAAAGTTTGGGATGCTGTGCTCCAGGACGCAGAATATGCAAATGGGAAAATGACCATATATGGTAGTATGCCCCCAGTGCCAACCTATGTGTCTAGATGCCAAAGGGTATATAACTGTTAGCTTTTTGTATATAACAAATGACTCTAAACGTTAGAAGCCTAAACACGAAACATTTATTTATCTCACACTTATGTGAGTCAGCAATTTAGGCTAGGCTCAGATGGGTAGCTCTTCTGGTCTTGGCTAGACTCATTCTAATCCCTGCAGTTAGCTACTGGGTTCATTTAGGACTCACTGTTCTAGAACAGCCACAGCCGTTGGATGTGTATGTGCTGGATGTGATCTCTCATCCTCCAGGATAGCCTGAGTTGTTCATATGGTGTAGGCAGGGAGGTGGGTAGGAAGAGTAGAACCATGAAAAGCCTCTGAAGTCGAGGCTTAAAAGTGGCACAGCATCACTTCTCCTGCATTCTGTTGGCCAATGCAAGTCATGAGACCAGCCCAGTTTCAAAGGATGGGGAAAGACTCTACCCCTTGGGAGGAGCTTCAAAGTCACATTTCAAAAAGACATAGATTCTCAACAATAGGCAAAACATGGAAACAGCCTAAGTGTCCATCTGTGGACGAATGGATCAAGAAGATGTGGTTTATCTATATGATGGAATACTACATGGCAGTGAGAAAGAATGAAATCTGGCCATGTGTAGCAATGTGGATGGAGCTAGAGAGTATTATGCTAAGTGAAATAAGTCAGCCAGAGAAGGACAAATACCATATGTTTGCACTTAAAGGAGGATTAGGAGGAACTTAACGGAGGACCATAGGGGAGAAGAAGGGGGGAAATAGGGGAGAGGGAGAGAGGCAAACCATGAGAGACTCTTGAATGCTGAACAAACTAAGGACTGATGGGTGTGGGGAGGGGAGGGGGAGATGGGCATGGAGGAGGGCACTTGTGGGGATGAGCATTGGGTGTTATATGGAAACCCACTTGATAATAAACTATTTGTAAAATAAAATAAAATAAAAACACAAATAAAACACCCAAAAAGACATAGATTCAGGGAGGAGTGAAAAATTGTGGGTCGTTGTGCAATCAACCAAGGATGGAAGTACAATATATATATTTATTTATATTTACATACAGTAAATTTGCATATATAAATATGTAAATATAAATAAAATATTAATATATGTAAATTATATTATACATTGTGAATATAAATATAAATTATATAAATAGATAAATATAAATAAAACATATATATATATATATTTTTTACTGTTTATCCAACCAATATGCTTTTGGGATTTGTGTCTTTGATCCCTATGCCCATAGATGAGCCAGATTTGGTTCTAAGGAAGAGAGTGATTCCATCAGGGAACACAGGAGTGGTTTTAGTGAACTCAAAGCTATGACTACCTCGTGGCCACTCTGGGTTCCTCATGCCACTGGACCAGCAAGTGAAGAAAGGGGTTGCTATTCTGGTGGAGGGTGATTGACCTTGGTTATCATGTAGATGATTGTGTAGATCATGCGGATGCTAAGCATAGGGTAAGGAAGGAGTATATCTGGATCCTGGGGGTGAAAGCGTAGTCACAGCAACCATGACCACACAAGAGTGGGGCAAGTAATGGTGCAGTTCCCTCGAGGATAAATTTCTGGATCACGCTTCCAGGCAAACAACACGGGCTAGCTACGGTGGCAGCTGAGGAGAAATGAAATCTACTTTTGGTCCCAAGCTTCTAAACAGCTTGCAGCAGTGAGATTGTAGCATTTTTTTACTAATCTTTTTGTTTGTTTGTTTAGATTTTATTTTTAAGTAATCTCTACACCCAACATGGGGCTCAAAACCACAACACCCATACCAAGAGTGGCATGCAACACTGACTGAGCCAGCTGGTCGCCCCGCTAAATCTCTTGCATTGAGATCTTAGAGAGGTTGCGCTGCCAGCCACTTTGCAGGGGACTCCGTGTTTGCTTGGATACTAAAGGATCTTAACGTCTCAGAAGTCTCTTGAACACCACCTCAGATCGCTGGGGCCCCTCGGTCTTATTTCAGCCACCGCTGCAGTAGTTAGTGCTGTGAGCTCTGTCTGTTGTTCGAGCCACCTTCCAGGGAGTCAGCCTGTGCCTCTGCACCACAGCTTCTCTAAGGCTATGACCAAGTCCCAGGAAGCGGGTGAGGAGGCTGCTTAGCGCTCACGGGGCAGGTAGGACCTCGGGGAGTGAAAATTTGACCAATGGGGAATCGGGGCTGATGGGTAGCTATTTCTCTTTTATTTCTCCTTGGAATGTCTCCTAGTACATACTTTAGGGGGACACATGTGATTGAGCCCCCAGCCACTTACATTGGTGGCAAACTTGATGACAAGCCTACTTTTCTTTCATGCTGTGTTCCCCTTCTTTTACTCCTGATGCTGTATCTGAATCACATTCTGCACTAAGTACTTATGCAGAAACCTTTATTAGTATTATTTTATTAATTTTTTAAATGTTTGTTTATTTTTGAGAGAGAGACAGAGTGAGAGCAGGGGAGGGGCAGAGAGAGAAGGAGACACAGAATCTGACGCAGGCTCCAAGCTGTCAGCACAGAGCCTGACGCAGGGCTCAAACTCACGAAACGGGAGATCATGACCTGAGCTGAAGTCGGATGCTTAACCAACTGGGCCACCCAGGAGCCCCTATCGTTATTTTATTGAAAATCAAGTTAGTTAACATATAGTGCAGTAATGGTTTCAGGAGCAGAATTTAGTGATTCATCCTTTACATATAACACCCAGTGCTCATCCTAAGAAGTTCCCTCCTTAGTGCCCATCACTCATTTAACCCATCGCCACCAGCAACCCTTAATTTGTTCTCTGTATTTAAGAGTCTCTTCTGGTTTGTGTCCCTCTCTGTTTTTCTTATTTTAACTTCCTTCCTCTTTGTTAATGTTTTGCTTCTTAAATTCCACTAGGAGTGAAATCATATGATATTTGTTTTTCTCTAAGTGACTTATTTTACTTAGCATAATACTCTTTAGTTCCACCCACGGTGTTGCAAATGGCAATATTTCATTCTCTTTGGTGGCTGAATAATATTCCATTGTATATAGGGGCACTAGAGTGGCTCAGTCGGTTAAGGGTCTGACTTTGGCTCAGGTCATGATCTCACAGCTTGTGGATTTGAGCCCCGCATCAGGCTTTGTGCTGACAGCTCAGAGCCTGGAGCCTGCTTCAGATTCTGTGTCTCCCTCTCTCTTTGCCCCTCCCCTGCTTGCGCTCTGTATCTCTTTCTCTCTCAAAAATAATATGAACATTTAAAAAATTCCATTGTGTGTGTATATATATGTATATCATATACATATACATATATATCACATCTTTTTTATCTTTTTTTAAAAAATGTTTTCTTTGTTTCTAGGAGAGAGAGAGAGAGAGCAGGGGAGGGTCAGAGAGAGAGGGAGTCACAGACTGAAACAGGCTCCAGGCTCTGAGCTGGCAGTCAGCACAGAGCCCGACGCGGGGCTTGAACCCAGGAACCGCGAGATCATGACCCAAGCGAAAGTCTGACCCTTAACCGACTAAGCCACCCAGGCGGCCCACATCTTCTTTATCTTTTAATTGATCAATGGACATTTGGGCTCTCTTCATAATTTGGCACTGTTGACAGAGCTTCTGTAAACATTGGGGTGCATGTGCCCCTTCGAATAATCGTTTTTGTATCCTTTGGATAAATACCTACTAGTGCAATTGCTGGGTCGTAGGCTACTTCTGTTTTAAATTTTTTGAGGACCCTCCACGGTATTTTCCAGAATGGCTGCACCAGTTTGCATTCCCACCAACAGTGCAAAAGGGTTCTCCTTTTGCTGCAACAGCTTTTGTTTCCTGAGTTGTTAATTTTAGCCATTCTGACAGGAGTGAGGTGGTATTTTATTGTGGTTTTGATTTGTATTCCTCTGATGATGAGTGATGTTGGGTATCTTTTCATGTGTCTGTTAGCCATCTAGATGTCTTCTTTGGAAAAGTGTATATTCTTGTCTTCTGCCCATTTCTTTACTGGATTATTAGTTTTTCAGGTGTTGAGTTTGGCAAGTTTTTTATAGATTTTTGATTACTTTTATCTGATATGTCATTTGCAAATATTTTCTCCCATTCTGTTGGTTGCCTTTAAGGTTTGCTGATTGTTTCCTTGCTGTACAGAGGATTTTTATCTTGATAAGGTCCCAATGGTTCATTATTGCTTTTGTTTCCCTTGCCTCTGGAGACATGTCAACTAAGAAATTGCTATGGTTAAGGTGAAAGAGATTGTTGCCTGCTTTCTCCTCTAGGATTTGATGGTTTCCTGTCTCACATTTAGGTCTTTTATTCATTTTGAAATGATTTTTGTGTCAGGTTTAAGAAAGTAGTCCAGGTTCATTCTTCTGCCTGTCACTGTCCAGTTTTCCCAGCGCCATTTGCTAAGGAGACTGTTTATCCCCCCACGGGATACTCTTTTTTGCTTTGTCTAAGATTAGTTGACCACACATTTTGGTGTCCATTTCTGGGTTCTCTATTCTGTTCCATTGATCTATGTGACTGTTTTTGTCCCAATATCATACTGTCTTGATGATATCAGCTTTGTAGTACTGCATGAAGTCTGGAAGTGTGATGCATCCAGCTTTGCTTTTCTTTTTTTAACATTACTATCAGAAGTCTTTTGTATTTCCATACAAATTTTAGACTTAATTGGTGTAGCTTTGTGAAAAATGCTGGTGTTATTTATTTTTTTAATTTTTAAGGTTTATTTTTCAGAGACAGAGACAAAGCGTCAGTGTGGGAGAGGCAGAGAGAGAGAGTGAGAGAGAGACATAGAATCTGAAGCATGCTCCAGGGTCTGAGCTGTCAGCACAGAGCCTGACTAGGGGCTCGAATTCATGGACTGTGAAGTCATGACCTGAGCTGAAGTTGGATGCTTAACCGCCCCTAATGCTGGTGTTATTTTGATAGGGATTGCATTGAATATGTAGATTGCGTTGGATAGTATGGACATTTTAACAATATTTGTTCTTCCAATCCATGAGCATGGAATGTTTTTCTATTTCTTTGTTTTCTTCAATGTCTTTCATCAGCCTTCTATAGTTTTCAGCATACAGATCTTTTACCTCTTTGGTAAGGTTTATTCCTAGGTATCTTAGGGTTTTTGGTGCAATTGTAAATAGGATCAATTCCTTGATTTCCCTTTCCGCTGTTTCATTATTGGTATATAGAAATACAAATGATTTTTATATGTTGATTTTATATCCTGCGATTTTGCTGAATTCATGTGTCAGCTCTAGCGGTTTTTGGGTGGAGTCTTTGAGTTTTCCATATAGTGTATTATGTCATCTGTGAAGAGGGAGAGTTTGACTTATTCTTTGCCAGTTTGTATACTTTTTATTTCTTTTTGTTGTCTAATTGCTGAGGCTAGGACTTCCGGTACTATGTTAAACCACAGTGGTGAGAGTGGACATCTCTGTCATGTTCTTGATCTCAGGGGGAAAGCTCTCAGTTTGTTGCCATTGAGGATGATATTAGCTGTAGGCTTTTCATATATGGCTTTTATGATGTTGAGGTATGTTTCTTCTATCCTGATTTTCTTGAGGGTTTTATCAAGAAGATTATGAATTTTGTCTAATGCTTTTCTTGCAACTATTGAAAGGATCATATGGATCTTATTTTTTCTTTTATTAATGTGGTGTGTCATGTTGATTGATTTGTGAATATTCAACCAACCCTGAGGCCGAGCAATCAGTCCTGCTTGATCATGGTGAATAATTCTTTTAATGTACTGTTGAATTAGATTTGCTGTTATCTTCTTGAGAATTTTTGCATCCATGTTCTGCAGGGATATTGGTCTGTAGTTTTCTTTTTTAGAGGGGTCTTTGGTTTTGAGTTTTTTTTAAATGCTTATTTCTGAGAGAGACAGCATGAGCAGGGGAGGGTCAGAGAGAGGGGTAGACACAGACTCTGAAGCAGGCTCCAGGCTCTGAGCTGTCAGCACAGACCCCGACACGGGGCTTGAACTCAGGAACCGTGAGATTGTGACCTGAGCCGAAGTCGGACGCTTAACCGACTGAGCCTCCCAGGCGCCCCTGGTTTTGGAATCAAGGTAATGCTGGCCCCATAAAGTGAGTTTGGAAGCTGTCCTTCCATTTCTATTTGTGGGGAACAGTTTGAGAAGAATAGGCATTATCTCTGCTTTAAATGTCTGGTAGAATTCCCCTGGGAAACCATATGGCCCGGGGTTCTTATTTCTTGGTAGAATTTTGATAACTGATTCAATTTCTTTGCAGATTATGGGCTTCTTCAAATTTTCTATTTCTTCATGTTTGAGTTTTAGTAGTGTGTGTGTCTAAGAATTTGTCTATTTCTTCCAGATTGTCCCGTTTGTTATATGATTTTTCATAGTGTTCTCTAATAATTGTTTGTATTTCTGTGGTGTTGGTTGTGATCTCTCCTCTTTCATTTGTGATTTTATCTATTTGGGTCCTCCTTCTTTTCTTTTTGAGAAGTATGGCTAGGAGTTTATCAATTTTGTTTATTTTTTCAAAAAATGAACCCTTAATTTCATTGATCTGTTCCACTGAGGGTTTTCTTTAATTCCTTATCATTTATTTCTGCTCGACTCTTTATTATTTACATTCTTCTGCTGACTTGGCTTTATTTGCTGCTCCTCTTCTAGCTCTTTACGTGCAAGGTTAGGGTGTGTATTTGGGGTCTTTCTTGCTTCTTGAGATAACCTTGAATTGCAATGTATTTTCCTCTTTGGGCTGCCTTTGCTGCATCCCAACGGGTTTTGACTTTTCTGTTTTCATTTTCATTTGCTTCCGTGAATTTTAAATTTCTTCTTTAATTTCCTAGTTAACTCATTCATTCTTTAGTAAGATGTTCTTTAACCATCATGTATCTGAGGGCTTCTGGAATCTTTTTTTGTGGTTGGTCCCATGTATCATAGCATTGTGACATGAAAATATGCATGGTATGATCTCAGTCTTTTTGTACCTTTTGAAGGCTGATTTGTGACCCAACATGTGATCTATTCCAGAGAATATTCCATGTGTACTTGAGAAGAATGTGTATTCTGCTGCTGTAGGATGAAATGTTTTGCATATATCTGTTAAGTCCCTCTGTTCCAGTGTGTCATTCAGGGTTGTTTCCTGCTGATTTTCTGCTAAAACAATCTGTCCATTGCTGTAAGTGGTATAATTGTCCTACAATAATGGTATTATTATCAATAAGTTTTCTTATGTTTGTTATTAATTGATTTATACATTTGGTGTTCCATGTTGGAGGCATAAATATGTATAATTGTTAGCTCTTCTTGATGGATAGACCTCTTATTTATGATATTATGCCCTACGTCATCTCCTGTTACAGTCTTTGTTTTATTTTTTTATTTTTTATTTTTTAAACTTTTATTTATTTCTAGGAGAGAGAGAGATAGACAGCATGAACAGGGGAGGGTCAGAGAGAGAGGGAGACACAGACTCTGAAACAGGCTCCAGGCTCCGAACTCGCAGTCAGCACAGAGCCCGACGCGGGGCTCGAACCCATGAACCGCGAGATCATGACCTAAGCGAAAGTCGGACGCTTACCCGACTAAGCCACCCAGGTGCCCCAACAGTCTTTGTTTTAAAGTCTACTTTGTTGATATAAGTACAGTTTCCCCATAACTATCAGGATGGGATCTAACTGGTATGGGAATAGCTGAGAAAGTTGAAATCTAAGAATGATTTTAGCAGGAGAGTTTATCTCTTAAGGGTAAACATGATAAATTAAATTTGAAGTATGGATCTAGGAGAAAGAGTCACAAACCACCCATCAACTTCTTTCCATTTTTATTAGTGATTATTTTAACTCTCCCGGTAACTCAAAATCATTTGCACCTTAAATGCAAAGACTAGTTGAATTTAAATAAACCATGTACATTTTAATGAAAGGATAGATAGTTTTTTTAAAATTGAGTACCCATTAAAACCTATGGATATAAACTGTACAGTGTTTTAGAGGATTTGAGATCCCCCTCTTCCCCCCGCCCAGGCACATTGGAAGTTTGGTGGAATTAGGTTGCTCTCCTTTATATTCAAGCCAAAGATTAGAAAAAAAAAATTAGAATATGCCTAATTATTAGCTCTGTCATCCTATATTGCTTGGTTATGAATGAATGAATTTAAATGAGGAATTCACTCACATATTTATATTTAGAATTAAGTAACTGAACAGAATCTTCCTTATATACTTATATGTAAATAGTTTGGGCAACTGTGAGGAAAAAAACCTTAAGTGTTTTGCAAAACATGTACGTCATTCATAGATGGGAGCTAAGATGGCTGGGAAGGTCTAGGGAGTTATTGTCCTCTGTGAGATATGTGAACTAATAAAGAAAAAGATTAGATCTCCTCTGGCATTGTCCTCCATAGTCATTGTCCCAGAGGATTGCCATCTCTATACAGCTCAGTGACATGGGCTCATTAAGAGTGTGGAGCATCCATTCCCCAGAGATGTCAGCAGGGGTCGGGGCTTGGTTCTATGTGCCAGCACAGCTAGAGCTCAGAGTCACGGCACTTTCTCACCTGCTCATAAGGGTCTCCCTGTCACACAGGCAGGTCACTGTACTCAGGAAACCATACTGAGAGTTTGTGACTGCCTTCATCTTCCATCTCCTGAAGGCAAAGTGTAGATTTCTGGTACCACATGAAGACCTGTGAAGTCATTGTGAGAAAGTGTCCTTTTGCTTAAGAAAAATGTATGGATGACCCAGTGCTGGTATAGTCAACCTTTCTGCTTACTGCAAACACTGATTCTATATGTCCATGTTTCTATCACCAGAAGTGTATTTAGGCAGTAACTTGGAAATGAGGCAGGGGAATAGCTTAGATCCAACCGAGTAGGTGGATCTACTGAGGTGAGTGAAAGGAAGTAAGGCTCTGTGTTGCTTTAAGAATTGGGAAGTTAAATTATTTTCAGTTGCAATTGTTCTCGAAATAAAAAAGTTGTATTGGTTTGCATATGTGGTGAATTGTTTAAAGGAACAGACTATAAAAGTTTACTAAATAGAAGAACTAAACTTAATTTTTATAGATATCAACACGTCATTCCTAGACTTCCTTCTGTGTAGTGCGTTTATTATACTTCTGTATGCACACGTGGAAAACAATTTAAATAGCATGTTTGGTGATAATAAAATATGCTATCTATGCATATGTGTAAAAGTATTAGATAACATATTTCCATGCTGCCCCTTTTGTTCCTTATTGTCTGTGAAATGAGATAATGTTTGTTGTCCTTTTAGAAACTCATCAGTATTTATAGTTTCTAAATGCTCACTTTCTCCATTATTTTAAAATATCTAAAATATGTATGGAGTTTTAAAAATACTATCATGAAAATTATAAGGAAGTTCCATTTGTGAATATAGTGTCAATGCATCTTGTTTCTAACTTTATCATTAACAAGAAGTGATGATCTTGTGAATACAAATACCAACATGAAGAAGACGAACGTAGGAAATCTGAATACTTACTTTTTAAAAATTTACAGTTTTAATGTTTACTTATTTTTGAGAGAGAGAGAGAGAGGCAGAATGTGAGCAGGGGAGGGGCAGAGAGAGAGACACACACAGAATGTGAAGCAGGCACCGGTGTCTGAGCTGTCAGAGAGCCCTGTGCCAGGCTTGAGCTCACAGAAGGTGAGATCATGACCTGAGCTGAAGTTGAACGCTTAACTGACTGAGTTAACTGAATACTTACTTAATTGATGAATTAGGCAAATGACTAGTGCGTGTGTGTGTGTATCTGTGTGTGTGTGTGCGCGCGCGCGCACGTGCACGCTCCAATGCAAACACGATTCGTTACGAGTATGGGCTCCAGCTTCGCAGCCATTCCCTTCTGGAGAGGATTGCGCTCAGCTGACAGGAGCCGCGTTGCAGGAGGTCTGGGAACACGGTGGGGGCAGCTCCCAGCCAGTGACAGACTGATGGGTGCACAAAAGGCTGCCACTGCCAAGGCAGGACAGACCCTGATGCAGTTCACGCTCCAGAGCCCGGCCGTCTAGTGCTTTAGTAAGTAGTCACAGGAAGCTATTTACATTTAAATCCATCAAAATTAAATAAAATGTTAAGTTCAGTTTCTTTGCCAGGACATGTTACATGCTCAGGTAGTGACAGGTGGAGAGTGAGTATAGTATTGGGCAGTGAGGACACAGTATTTCTACCATCACACACGGATGGTTCTACTGGAGAGTTCTGTCCAGCTTCTCATGGGATCAGGCTCATGCTCTGTTCCACTCGAGACCACATCCTTGCGTAGCAACATTCTCTGCTCCGTTTTCCTTCCCTCACCCCGTGTATCCCGAGAGCATTCCCTGAGGAAACTACACGCAGTGGAATTCCTACTTCACCCTCTTCTTCCGTAGAACCTGCCCTACGGCAGCGCCAGTGTCCATCAGCTCTCATTTCCTGTCTAGTGGTGGCTGCAGCCCCTCATTTGCTCGTCCTCCATTGTCACCGGGGGTCTGTTCTCCTGTATGTGAGGTCAGCTCAGACCTGTGAGACGGAAGCACCATGAGAGCAGCAGCGGTTCAGTGGTAGCCCTGGGGCTGCGGGAATCTTGCCCGCACTTTCTCAGGATTCATCAGGAGCTGGACAGGGCGGCGAGTGTGTGTCAGTGTAGCAGTGAATGTTGTTTATTTGAAACCTCTTAAATAGAGACATTATCTTGAGATATTTTATTTTTAGAATGTGTAGTGTTCATACTGAGCGTCTAGATTTTTGAAATATATATTCATCCACCACAATTTTAAGAGTTTTGTGTCAGCTTTGAACACTTATGATAATTGCTCTATCTCCTGATTTGTGTCAGTAGTAAGCATTTAATCTCTTTCATTACATATGCCTATTTCTTAATTTTTATTGTGAAATTGTGTTCTTGCAAGATATCATTTCCCATTATATCCTTTTTTGATGGCTATTATTATATATAAAGGCATTGTTTTTGTTTTGTAAAATCTAGTTATTTTTATTTTATTTTACCTAATACACACACACACACACACACACACACACACACGCTTTTTTCAAGTATTTATTTTTTGTATGTGAAGTAAAAATTTAGGTATGATTTTTATAAATGGACTTTCTTGTATCATATGATAGGTTCATCCACATTTTTTAGTTTTTTAATTAAACAATTTTTAATGTTTTTTTAAAATATTTCTGAGAGAGACAGCATGAGCAGGGAAGTGTCAGAGAGGGAGGGAGATACAGAACTTGAAACAGGCTCCAGGCTCTGAGCTAGCTGTAAGCACAGAGCTGGACCCAGGGCTTGAACCCACGAACCGTAAGATCATGACCTGAGCCGAGTTGGAGGCTTAACCGACTGAGCCACCCAGGTGCCCCTCAACCATTTTTGGTTTTGTTGGTCTCCTGAGCAGGTGTTCGTCAGGTGATTGTCTTGTGTCACACATTTAGGCTGTCACAAACACCTGTGTAATTAATTCTATTAAGACATTTTTTGTGGATAGATTTTCTTTTAATTTTTTAATTTTTTGTTTTTGTTTTTGTTTTTTTTACAAATAGTTTATTGTCATGTTGGTTTCCATAAAACACCCAGTGCTCATCCCCACAAATGCCCTCATCCATGCCCATCTCCCCCCTCCCCCCCCCACACCCATCAGTCCTCTGTTTGTTCTCAGTATTCAAGAGTCTCTCATGGTTTGCCTCTCTCCCTCTCCCCCACTATTTCCCCCCTTCTTCTCCCCCATGGTGCTCCATTAAGTTCCTCCTATATGTGCAATCATATGGTATTTGTCTTTCTCTGCCTGACTTATTTCGCTCAGCATAACACCCTCAAGGTCCATGTGGATAGATGTTTGTTTATCACTGATAAACAAACAACACTGATATCACTGATCACATCCTTATAGGAAAAGGAGGTATAAAAGAGTGTGAAATGCCACATCCTTTTTTCAAAATTTATGGACATTTATTTTATGCCAGTTTTGTACCAATTTCTTTCACCCCTCAGTGGATCTACCCCAAATCACGATTTGGATTTTAAAAGTCTTAGAAGAATACAAAAATGTACTATGTGCCCAACAATTTGAATATGATAGAACTGAAATATTCATTTTCTGATGCCTCTTTGGTCAGTGTATAACTGTTCATCTTTTTCAGTAGTAAGCATTGGATGAAAATGGTCATCACCTAGCCTTATATTTGGCAATGTATTTGGTCCAGTATCACTAACTCTACAAGGTAGCTTCCAGAAAGGTGATAATTAACCCAATATGGATGGATGTCTGGGATTTTGTATAATACCAAAATAACATTTTGTTTATGCCTTTCCTTATATACATTAAGTTTTACATTATAGTGCTTGACCTGTCATTGCTTTGAGAATGTTTCTGTCCTTGTATCCACGTATTTATCTATTTACTTACTTAATTATAGGGAGCGATTTAAAGCATTACAGTCTGTACATAATTACATGGTTGGATAACTTTTACATATTTATTCTGATTAGAATGTTGATACTGAATAATCCTACATCTTTGAGGAATTTTACAGAGTCTAATTGGTATAATGTGTGAAACAGAAATCTGCAGAAGGAAGAGGAAAGTGTTGGGCACTGGATTTTAGAGTTCTGATACCAACAAACTCTCTTCACCAATGAATTTTTGGAGTTTCGTTAAATTGGTATGCTAATTTTAAGTACCATTAGGACAAAAGTTAAGCACTGTAATTGAATGGTGGTATTTTCTGGTCTTCTCTGGTTCTTTAATTGTTTTATTATCATGGGGAAGAAGCCCCCAAATGTGTGTTTATCTACAGATCTAGTAGTGATATTTTGAATGTAATTGAATTTTTTTGTGTAAGTATACTTAGGTCATAAATTCCTATATCTGGATGCATTTTGGTGAGATCATGTTGTATTATAAAGTGCTGCCTCTGAGGTGTGTGCAAATCTAGTTGTCTGGAATTATAAGATACATATTTAAAATAATGAATCTCCCTCTGTCTGCATCTCATTCCTATTCTTTCTGATTGTTCTCCCTCTTTGTCATTCATCTCCATTTTCTCTACATTTTCATAGTAGTTTCAGTCCTTTTACCATCAGACTGAAAGAACTTTTGTACCTATGACTCATGCAAATACAAGGTCCATTATTTGCTTTTTCTTATATTAAATATTAATGATTTACTTTTTTGAAAATGTGGAAGTAAATTGGCATAAGCTATGTCAATTTCAACAAGTACACCATTTATCAAATAGTTACTGACAAAATTCCATGGCCATGTCTTTTAACATGATATATCCACCCTGTGTCATTTGTTTCTTTAACATTTCTTTAAAAAATTGTTAAATACTTGGTCTTGACAGGAAACATGTGGTAAGAAAGGATGGAACCGAAAAATGGAAGTTCCTTCACTGGGTTTATCCTGCTGGGCTTCTCTGACCGGCCTCAACTGGAGCGAGGCCTCTTTGTGGTTCTTCTGATCTTCTATCTGCTCACCCTGCTGGGAAACACGACCATCATTGCGCTGTCCCGCCTGGACCCACACCTTCACACTCCCATGTACTTTTTCCTCTCCAACCTAAGCTTTCTGGACCTGTGTTACACGACCAGCACTGTTCCTCAGCTCCTGGTTCATCTCTGGGGAGCAGACAAGTCTATCTCCTTTGGCGGCTGTGTAGCTCAGCTGTTCGTCTCTCTAGGATTGGGATGCACAGAATGCATCCTCTTAGGGGTGATGGCATTTGACCGCTACGCAGCCGTCTGCAGGCCCCTGCACTACACGGTGATCATGCACCCTCGTCTCTGTGCCCTGATGGCATCTGTGTCATGGTTCACTGGTTTTGCCAACTCCTCAATGGAGACGGTGCTCATTTTCCTTGCACCACTTTGTGGGAGAAATACAATAGATCACTTCTTTTGTGAGGTTCCCCCACTGCTCAAGCTTGCCTGTGTTGACACCACTGTGATTGAGTCAGAGATCTTATTTTTCAGCATTATCTTTCTTTTCATTCCTGTGGCATTGATCACATTCTCGTATGGTCGGATTGTCAGGGCAGTGTTAAGAATAAAGTCAACTGCAGGGCAGAGGAAAGTGTTTGGGACATGTGGGTCCCACCTCACGGTGGTCTCCCTGTTCTA
Source organism: Proteles cristata cristata (assembly GCA_017311185.1). Taxonomy (NCBI): domain Eukaryota; kingdom Metazoa; phylum Chordata; class Mammalia; order Carnivora; family Hyaenidae; genus Proteles; species Proteles cristata. The sequence goes on from JAESUZ010003728.1 coordinate 204,346, forward strand.
TGGCACGGCCATCTGTGCTTACCTCCAACCCAGCAACAACTATTCTCAGGATCAGGGCAAGTTCATTTCTCTCTTCTATACCATTGTCACCCCTATGGCCAACCCCTTCATCTATACCCTGCGGAACAAGGATGTGATGGGTGCAATGAAAAATGTGTTCTGTCGGGGCTATGACTCCAGATGACTAGAATGTCAGATGATGGAAGATTTTGAATGTGAGAGCCTTTAAGATTTTGTGTCCTGCATGTGTCTTCCAACATTTTCCCTGACGACTCTCAAGGGAATTTCCTTACCTCATTCATTTTTTTCAAGTAACATTTTTTTTAAACTTTAAAAAAAGTTTATTTATTTATTGAGAGAGAGAGAACAAGAGTGAATAGGGGAGGGACAGAGAGATAGGGAGAGAGAGAAAGAATCATCAGAGAGGGAAAGAGACAGAATTCTAAGAAGGCTCTGCACTGTTACCAGGAAACTTGATGCAGGGCTCAAACTCACGAACTGTGAGGCCATGATCAGAGCCAAAATCAAGTGTTGGATGCTTAACTGATTTAGCTACCCAGGTGCCCCCCTACCTCATTCTTTTATATAACGAGTATTCAAAATCTAAGTTCATGGATTCATTGCAACCTCCAGAGAGGCTGGTTTAGTGTCCTAGTGTATCTGTATCATATCAATATTTTAAAAATCTTCACAGGTTTTTCTTATTTCATCCCCTTTTGGGAATACTGTTCTAATTGCAAATAGACATTTATGTACATACGAAAAAGCCACAGTCAAAATAAGAATAGGAACCACTAAAACAGTGTAAGAAATGTTTAACGTTTTAGTCTTTCTAGTGACTTCTGGAAGCGTATCACTTATTCTTGCATTTTGATCATGGCTGTGTTAGAAGGTCCGTAAGTTGACTGTATCACAGCTTCTTCACAGAATTAGTTGGTAACTGTGGGAAAGACAAAATTTAGCTCAGTGAAAATTCTGGGAAGAACAATCCTGACAAAGGCTTTTAGATGTTAGGCCCCAGGTGACCGTCCCAGGGTGACAGTAATTCTATGTAGCCTTCATGTCACAGAGGGAGGTGGCGTGATCACTCATCCCAGGAACAGTGGGAGCATCAGGTAGCAGTGAAGCAGCTGATGCTTATATGTGTCTTGCACATGTGAGGTGTGACACGCGCTTAAATTTATGAGCCACCCCATTCATTAAAAACGACTTGTGAAATGAATAAACATTTTTTAAAAATGACTTTTGAGTACCTTGAATGACACAAGTCCTATTTTATATTTAACGTGTTTTTTTTTTTTACATACAGTAAGCAGAAAATGTTTCAAGGATAAAATATATCTAGATCCTTTCTTTATACCAATTTATAAATTCTTTGATCCAGGCATGAAGTTATCAAGGCTTTTGTATATTACATCTGCCAAGGAGTCCATACAATTTGAATGCAGGGATATATTATAAAAATATGAAAAATGACTTGCATTTTCCAGAAAATTCCATGTTCTATAGAGCTCATTGAGGTTCACCAGGAGAAAATTTAAGGAAGAAATAAAATGTATATTAATTATTAAAAATCTCAATATGTCTAAGCTTTACATATAGCCATCTCATTATGAAATAACTGTCATAAATTCTGAATTATGAGCTATAACTCTATAAATGTAAACATCCCATAACAAGTGAATGTGACATTGTAGCCCTTAGATCTTAACTCAAGCTCAGTTTGCATATAAATATGTTTGGGGGTATGGATCTGGGTTTTTGTATATATTTATTGTTATGAACAGTACATTTTCTCGTGGAGCTTGACGTTTTGACAATGCCACCATCAAAGAAATGTGTTTTTTTTTTTTGGTAGATTTTCCTGACGTGTAGCTCAGTTAAATGTATTTGGTCTTTGACTGGATGCATATCCATATTAATCACACTGTTCCCTCTCCTGACAGCTAACGGGCATCCTCCTGGGTCTTGAACCCCCTGAGCTGCCCATGCTCGTGACAAGTGATCTTGGAGCAGAGACGGCATTAGGCAGGCTGGAAATGACAGCTCGGGGAGATTCTCACATAGTCATGGTTCTGTCTTCATCCCTAACAGGGTAAGAATATCCACACTGAAATCAACACTTGGGTATATTTTGACACTATGATAATGGTAATCCTGAATGAACACCAGTACAGAAACACTTTTGTCATACTGTTTATTCCTGATGCTGATAAATTTCCCACTCTCCATTATGTTTCAACCACATCCTGACAGTTATACCAAATGGTCACTTCAAAATCCCTCAAATGAAGGGCGGAAATGGTGGGGGAAAGGGAGAGAGGCAAACCATGAGAGACTCTTGAATGCTGACAAAAACTGAGGACTGATGGATGTGGGGGGAGGAGGGATGGGCATGGAGGAGGACACTTGTGGGGATGAGCACTGGGTGTTATGTGGAAACTAATTTGACAATAAACTATTTGTAAAAAAAAATATAAAATGCTACCTTCTGCATGGGAGATTAAAAAAAAAAATCCCTCAAATGAACTTTCCATGATGTAAAAACCCTCAAAATCTCTTGAAACCACACAACCTTATGTTCTGGCTGAGCAACTGCTTCTCTGTGATTAAGGACACAGGGAACCCTCTGGAAACAGATTTATTTCCTCTAGGTGAATGTTTGATGGCATTTGGATACTTAAGTTACATGCAAATAAATTGCAGATAGTAAAGATCTGTAGGTCCATGCTAAATAAAAAAGAAATCGCTTAAGACCAAACCGTATTGTCCTGTAACATTTTTCTAATATTGGGAACGTGCCTCCCGATGGTCTCTGTCCTTTGTGTATAACAGGCTACTGGGTTGTGTAAATTACCACCAGTATTATTTGAAACGTTTCCTTTGAAGTTTCACCAATAACTCTGGCATGACTACAGGGACTGTGCCCAAGTCTTGGCTAAATTATTTTATTCCTTCTGTCTCGAGCACTTGGAGTTTCAGATTATCATTTTGCTCTAGAGCAGGTCATGGATTCTTCTAGGTCTTACCTTCTGAGGGGCATGGTATACACCATAGCTCAGGTAATGAAACATTGGGGAGACCCGAAGTGTCAGTCCAACTCACATGAAACACAATTCTTTTTTTTTTAAGTTTATGTATTTATGTATTTATTTATTTATTTATTTATTACAAATAGTTTATTGTCAAATCAGTTTCCACATAACACCCAGTGCTCATCCCCACAAGTGTCCTCCTCCATGCCCACCCCTCCTCCCCCACATCCATCAGTCCTCAGTTTTTGTCAGCATTCAAGAGTCTCTCATGGTTTGCCTCTCCCCTTTCCCCCACCATTTCCGCCCTTCTTCTCCCTAAAGCACTCTACACATTCAATGCAATTCCAATCAAAATTGCACCAGCATACTTCTCAAAACTAGAACAAACTATCCAAAAATTTGTATGGAACCACAAAAGACCCCGAATAGCCAAAGTAATACTGAAAAATAAAACCAAAACGGGAGGTAACACCATCCCAGACTGTAGCCTCTACTACAAAGCTGTCATCATCAAGACAGTCGGGTATTGGCACAAAAACAGGGACATAGACCAATGGAACAGAATTGAGAACTCAGAAGTGGACCCAAAAGTATGTATTTATTTTTGAGAAAGAGAGAGACAGAGAGACAGAGACAGAGAGACAAAGAAAGAGAATTGCAAGCAGGCTACGTGCTGTCAGCCTAGAGCCCAAATGGGACTCATCTTATGATGTGAGATCATGACCTGAGCTGAAATCGTGATCCGATCAGACACTTAAGGGACTGAGCCACCCAGGTGCCCCTGAAACATAATTCTTTTTTTTTTTTTTTTGCTGAGCTTAATTAATTTCATTTATTTACTTATCTATCTATCTATCTATCTATCTATTTATTTATTTATTTATTTTTACAAATAGTTTATTGTCAGGTTGGTTTCCATATAACACCCAGTGCTCATCCCCACAAGTGCCGCCCTCCATTCCCATCTCCCCCCTTCCCCCCCCCACATCCATCTGTCCTCAGTTTGTTTCTCAGCATTCAAAAGTCTCTCATGGTTTGGATCTCTCCTTTCCCCCACCATTTCCACCCTTCTTCTCCTCCATGGTCCTCCGTTAAGTTCTTCCTAATCCTCCTATACGTGCAAACATATGATATTTGTCCTCTGCCTGACTTACCCTGAAACATAATTCTTAACAAGCAGAAGATTTATTACTAACTAGAAAAATTTTCAAAATAGTGAAGGCACATGCTGTATCCTGGAAGCCCTAGACCTGCCAGACAAACTCCGGGGTCCCCCTCACCACAATGGACAGCATTTTATTTCTCCAATGTGGGGTCTTCTGTGTGGTCCATGTCAGCACAGAGAAGTTATGGGGTTCCTCACTTTATGTGTCTCTACCTTGTTCTGATCTGAGGGCTGTTGTGTGTTTGCATAACGACAGTGTGTATAGTGTGGGTTACTGCACTGTGAGTAAACCCTATACCTCTTGCTCACTCACTACTGGATCCGTCATCAGAGTGCAGTCACCCCTGTAAGAAACTCCTGTGTCTCCAAGTCTGCACATTTTGCCCCTAATGTTTGCCAGAGTCCTGCTCTGACCAGGCTCACTGAGGAGGCAGGAAGTGGTCACAGTTCCCTGGCAGCCCCTCGGTTGTTTCCAGAGTTGTTCATTTTAGCCATTCTGACAAGTGTGAGGTGGTATCTCATTGTGGCTTGGATTTGTATTTCCTTGATATGATGTTGAGCATCTTTTCATGTGTCTCTTAGTCATCTGGATGTCTTCTTTGGAAAAATGTCTATCCATGTCTTCTGCCAACTTTTCCCCTGGATTATTTGGGGTTTTTTGTTTTTGTTTTTGTGTTTTTTTTTTATTTGAGTTTGTTAAGTTCTTGAAAAATTTTGGATACTATTCTTTTGTCTAATATGTCATTTTCAAATATCTCTTCTGTTTGTCAGAAGCCTTGTAGTTTTCTTGATTATTTCCTTTGCTGTGCAGAAGACTTTTATCTTGGTGAAGCCTGAATAGCTCATTTTTTATTTTTTTAAGTTTACTCATTTATTTTGAGAGAGACAGCCACAGTGTGAGCAGAATAGTGTCAGAGAAAGAGAGAGAGGGAGAGAGAGAATCCCAAGCAGGCCCCATGCTTCCAGAGCAGAGCCTGATGTGGGGCTGGACCTCACAAACCATGAGATCATGACCTGAGCTGAAATCAGGAGTCAGACACTTAACTGACGGAGCCACCCAGGAGCCTCTCATTTTCGCTTTTGTTTCCCCTGACTCCAGAGACATGTCTAGTAAGAAGTTGCTCCTGCCGAGGTCAAAGAAGTTGTTGTCTGTGTTCTCCTCTAGGATTTTGATGGTTTTCTGCCTTACATTTTGGTGTTTCCTCCATTTCAAATTTATTGTTGTGTCTGGTGTAAGAAAGTGGTCCAGGTTCATTCTTCTGCATATCGCTGTCAGTTTTCCCAACACCATTCGTTGAAGAGAATGTCTTTTCCCATTGGATATTCTTTCCTGCTGTGTCGAAGATTAGTTGGCCATACTCTTGTGGGTCCATTTCTGGGTTTTCTATTCTGTTCCAATGATCTACATGTCTGTTTATTATGGCAGTACCATACTATCTTGATGACTACAACTTTGTAAAATAGCTTGAGTCCAGAATCATGATACCTCCGGCCTTGCTTTTCTTTCTCAGGGTTGCTTTGGCACTTCTGGGTCTTTATGGTTCCGTAGAAATTTTACGATTGTTTGTTCTAGCTCTGTGAAGAACGTTGGGGCTATTTTGATCAGGCTTGCATTAAATGTGTCAGTTGCTTTTGGTGTTATAGATATTTAACAATATTTGTTCTTCCAATCCATGAGCATGGAACATTGTTCTCTTTCTTTGTGTCCTCTTTAGTTTCCTTCATATGTGTTCTACAGTTTTCAGGGTACAGATCTTTTACCTCTTTAGTTAGTTTTATTCCTAGGTTATCTTATGGTTTTTGGTGCAATTGTAAATGGGATCCATTCCTTGACTTCTTTTTCAGCTGCTTTCTTGTTGGTGTATGAAAATGCAACAGAGTTTTGTATGTTGATTTCGCAACCTGCGACTTTGCTGAATTCATGTATTAGTTCCAGCAAGTTCTTGATGGAATCTTTTGGGTTTCTACATAGAGTATCATGTCATCTGCAGACAGTGAACGTTTGACTCCTCCCTAGCCCATGTGTATTCCTTTATCCCTTTTTGATGTATGTCGTTGAGGCTAAAACTTCCTGTCCTGTCTTAGGAATGGTGAGACTGGGCATCCTTGTCTTATTCCTGACCATAGGGGAAAGGCTCTCAGTTTTACCGCATTGAGGATGACATTAGCTATGGGTCTTTCATATACGGCCTTCATAATGTTGAGGTGTGCCCCACCTATTCCTATGTGGTTGGTGGTTTTTATTGAGAATGGATGCTGGTGCTTTCAACAATAGCCAAAATATGGAAAGAGTCTAATGTCCATCAACTGATGAATGGATAAATAGGATGTGGTTTATATATACAATGGAATAGTGCATGGAAATGAGAAAGAGTGAAATCCTGCCATTTGCAGCAACGTGGATGGAACTAGAAGGCATTATGCTAAGTGAAATAAGTCAGTCAGACAAAGACAGATATCATGTTTTCACTCATATGAGGCAGTTGAGAAATTAACAGAAGACCATGGGTGAGGGGAAGGGGAAAAGTAGCTACACACAGAGAGGGAGGGAGGCAAACCACAAGAGACCCTTAGTGATAGAGATCAAATCGAGGCTTGATGGAGGGAGATGGATGGGAGACGGGCTAGATGGAGATGGGTACTAAGGAGGGTACTTGTTGTGATGAGCAGTGGGTGTTATATGAGAGTGATGAATCACTGAATTCTATTCCTGAAACCAGTATTGCACTGTATGTTAACTAACTAAAATTTAAATAAAACAACGTGGATGGATCTAGAATGTATAATGCTAAGTGAAATAAATACATCTGAGAAAGACATAAGTCATATGATTTCATTCATATGTGGAATTTAATAAACAAAAGAACAAAATAAAAAGAGACAAATCCCCCAGACTCTTAAATATAAAGAACAAACTGATGGCTATCAGAGGGAAGGTGGGTGGGGGGAGGGTGACATAGGTGAAGGGGATTCAGATTACATTTATCATGATGAACTCTGAGTAAAGTACAGAATTGTCGAATCAGTAATATTGTATACGTTAAAGTATTATAGCACTGTATGTTAGTCATGCTACAATTAAAATTTAGAACTAAAAATAAATAAAATATAGTTTTCCTCCTCCATGTCCAAAAAAGAATGGACGCTGTATTTTGTCTAATGAGTTTTCTGCATCTATTGATGGGATCATATGGTTCTTATCCTTTCTTCAATTAATGTAGTATATCACGTTGTCTGATACGTGAATAGTGGATTGATATGCAAATAGTGAATCAGCCCTGCAGCCCAGAATTAAATCACATTTAATCTTGGTGAATAATTCCTTTAATGTACTGTTGGATTCGATATGCTGTATCTGGTTGAGATTTTTTGCATCCAGGTACGTCAGGATACAGGCCGGTAACTCTCCTTTTTAGTGGGGTCTTTACTTTTGTGATCAAGGTAATGCTGGCTTCATAGGATGAGACTGGAAGCCTTCCTTCCATTTCTATTTCTCGCAACAGTTTGAGAATAGGTATTAACTCTTTAAATGTCTGGTAAAATTCCCCTGGGAAGCCATCTGAGCCAGGACTCTTGTTTGTTGGGAGAGTTGTGATTACAAATTCTATTTCTTACTGGTTATGGGTCTGTCAAATTTTCTATGTCTTCCTGTTTCTGTTTTGGTGGTTTGTGAATTTCTAGGAATTTGTCAGTAGATTTCAGATGGCCAGTTTGTTGGCATATAATTTTTCATAGTATTCTGTTATAATTGTTTGTATTTCTACAAAGCTGGCTGTGATTTCTCTTTGATTCGTGATTTCTTTATTTGATTCCCCTCTCTTCTTTTTGATAAGCCTGGCTAGAGGTTTATCAACTTTGTTTATTCTTCCAAAGAAGGAGCTCTTAGTTTCAATGAACTGTTTGACTGTTTTTTGTTTGTTTGTTTCTATATCATTTATTTCTGCTCTAATCGTTATTATTTTCCTTCTTGTACTGGCCTTAGGCTTTATGCTGTTCCTTTCTAGCTTCTTTAGGTGTAAGGTTAGATTGTGGATGTGGGACTTTTCTTGCCTCTTGAGTGAGGCCCGGGAAGAAAATCATAGTAGCAGGTCTGTAATTCCCCCCTTCCCCAGGACACCCAGAGTGTAGCGTCTTTGCCAGTTCTCCACATAACTATCAGGATGGGATCTACCTGGTATGGGAGTAAAATTCCAGTCTAAGAAAATTTTTAGCAAGAGGTAGTTTATCTCTTTGGGCAGAACATGACAAATGAAACTGGAAGTTAAAGATATTTGAGAAAGAGCCACAAAGCACCCATCAATTTTCTTCCTTTTTTAAATTGATTAAGTTATAAGTCTCCTGATAAAATCAGTTTGAACTTAAATGAAACGACTAGCTGATTTCAAATAAGCCATGTACATTTTGTTAAAAACACAGGTGATTTTTGAAATTATTTGAGTACACCATTAAAACCAAAGACTATAAATTCTTCAGTGTTTTCGAGGATTTGAGATTTTCCTCCTTAGCCACATTAGAAGATTGGTAGAGCTTGGTGGCCCTCTTACATGTTCACCTAAAGATTAGAATGCGCCTAGTTATTAGCTCTGTGATTCTATATAATTGGTTATGAATGAAATTAAATAAAGACTGTATTTACATATTTACATTTAAATTTAAGTAAGTGAATGGATTCTTCCTTACATATTTATATATGAATGTATTGGGCAATTGTGAGAGAAAAATCTTGAGTGTTTTGTAAAACATTTAGGTCGTTCACCGATGGGAACTAGTATAGCTGGGGAGGTCTCTGGACTTATTTGTCATCTCTCCGATATGTGAACCAATAGAAGAGACAGATTAGGTCTCCTCTGGCATTGTCCTCCATAGTCATTGTCCCTGAGGACTGCCATGTATGGGCAGCTCAGTGACATGGCTTGTTAAGAGTGTGGGACATCTGTTCCCCAGAGACGTCAGCAGGGGAAGGGACTTGGTTCTTCTCTGTGCCAGCTCAGCCACAGCTGAGAGTCACAACATCCTCTTGCCTGGTCATTAGGGTCTCACTGTCACACAGGCAGGTCAAGTACTCAGGAAACCGTACTGAGAGTTTGTGACTGCCTTCACCTTCCACCTCCTAGAGGCAAAGTGCAGATCTCTGGTGCCACATGAAGACCTGCAAAGTCATCCTGAGAAAGTATCTTTTTGCTTAAGAAAAATGTATGGATGGGTCAGTGCTGGTATAGTCAACCTTTGCGTTTACTGCTAACACTGATTCTAAGTGTCCTCGTCCTTTCCCCAGACCTGTATTTAGGCAGTAACTTGGAACAAAGTAGGGTAGTAGCTTTGAATCCACAGAGAACGTGAATAAAGGTGAGTGAAATATAACTTGGTCTCAATGTTGCTCTAGGAATTGGCAAGTTAGTTTATTTCCAGTTGCAATTGCTCTTAAAACAACAACAAAAAAAGCTAAATGGATTGCATGTATGATCAATTATCTGAAATAAGAGAGTGTGGATGTTCACCAAATATAAGAACTAAATGTAACTGTTCATTCTGGCTGCCACCAAGTCATTCCTTGACATTTGATTCTATGTAGTACATGCATCACACCTCTGTATACACATGTGGAAATAATTAAATAAGCATGTTTAGTGGGAATAACTTATGCCTTTAGTAATAGAATAAGAGAGTATGAACATGTATAAAACTATCCGCCTACATGCTCCTGTATTTCCTTTGTTCTATAATGTCTCTGAAATTAGAGAATATTTCCTCTCTTTCCTAAAATTATGTCAGTATTTCTCATTTTGAATATTTATTTTCTCCTTACCAATTACCAATGTGTCTAAAATATGCATGGAGTTCTAAAAATACTATGTTGAAAATTACATCAGGGAAGTTCCATTTTTAGAATACTGTGTCAGTTCATCTACATTTTGACTTTATGGTTAATAAGAAAAACAGATCCTTCAAGTGAATACAAAGAGCAATATGATGAAGAGAAAGGTAATAAGAAACCTGAATGTTTATTTAATTGATGAATTAAGCAAACGGCAAGCTGTGTGTGTGCGCGCGCGCACGTGCACGCACTGAGGTGCTGTATGAAGTACACTGGGTCCCGTCCTTCCGTCCGTGCACACGATCATGAATGGACTCTTGTCTGAACGCTGCCGGTGACCTGCTCAGACGCTCTTTACCTGCTGGTGCTCCAATGCAAACACGATTCGTTACGAGTATGGGCTCCAGCTTCGCAGCCATTCCCTTCTGGAGAGGATTGCGCTCAGCTGACAGGAGCCGCGTTGCAGGAGGTCTGGGGACACGGTGGGGGCAGCTCCCAGCCAGTGACAGACTGATGGGTGCACAAAAGGCTGCCACTGCCAAGGCAGGACAGACCCTGATGCAGTTCACGCTCCAGAGCCGGGCCGTCTAGTGCTTTAGTAAGTAGTCACAGGAAGCTATTTACATTTAAATTCATTAAAATTTAAAAAAAGGCAAAATTCAGTTTCTTAGCTCGGACATTTAATTGCTCAGAGATGACGGGTGGAGAGTGGGTCTAGTATTGGGAGTGAGGACACAGTATTTCTATCATCACGGATGGTTCTACTGGAGAGTTCTGTCCAGCTTCTCATGGGATCAGGCTCATGCTCTGTTCCACTGGAGACCACATCCTTGCGTAGCAACACTCTCTGCTCCATTTTCCTTCCCTCACCCCGTTTATCCCGAGAGCATTCCCTGAGGAAACTACACGCAGTGGAATTCCTACTTCACCCTCTTCTTCCGTAGAACCTGCCCTACGGCAGCGCCAGTGTCCATCAGCTCTCATTTCCTGTCTAGTGGTGGCTGCAGCCCCTCATTTGCTCGTCCTCCATTGTCACCGGGGGTCTGTTCTCCTGTATGTGAGGTCAGCTCAGACCTGTGAGACGGAAGCACCATGAGAGCAGCAGCGGTTCAGTGGTAGCCCTGGGGCTGCGGGAATCTTGCCCGCACTTTCTCAGGATTCATCAGGAGCTGGACAGGGCGGCGTGTGTGTGTCAGTGTAGCAGTGAATGTCATATAGTTGAAATATCTTAAATAGAGTCATTATCTTGAGATCTTTTGTCTTTAAAATGTGCAGTGTGTATCCTGAGCATCTAATTTTATGGAAATATGGATTCTTGCTCTAAAATTTTTAGTTATATGTTGCATTGAACACTTAGGTAATTGCTCTATCACTTTATATGTGTCAGTAGTAAGCATTTCACCTCTTTCATTTGATGCCTGTTCTCTTACTTATTGTAAAATTGTGTTCTTGTGAGCTCTCATTTCTCATTATATCCTTTTTTTAATGGTAATCATTGCACTGAATACCATTTTTTGTACAATCTATTTATTTTTATTTTACCTAATAAGATTTCTCTCTCTTTCCCTCTCCCTCTGTCTCTCATATATATATATAATCACAGCTAATATATATATGTGATTTTTATTTTACCTAATAAAATTTCTCTCTGTTTCCCTCTCCCTTGTCTCTCTCTAATTATATATATGTGATTATTCCAGTATTTATTTTTTTGCATGCAATATAATAATTTATGTGTAGTTAATAACTGGACTTATAGTTGCAGGCACACCATTCTTTGCTCCCTTACCTAACAGATGTGTTCAATATTTCCAGCCAGTATTATTTACATAATTGGTCTCAGCGGAATCCATCTCTCTTACTGCATTCAGTCATTTGATGCTTACCAAACACAGATAATGGTTCTTCGTCTAATTTTACCAGTGTTTAAATGTGGTAAGAAGGAAATGAAATGGAATTTCCAATTAACCTCAGTTGAAACAAATCCTTTCTCTTGGAAGATTGCTCTATGTGGTGCACAAGCTTTAAGAGGAGTGGATGCGGAGAAAGGGAGGAGGAAGGAACAGAGTGACCCAGATCAACAGATCATACTCTTGAGAGTTGAGGGGAGAATACGTTTCGCAGCCCGATCTCTCCCTTATCCAGTGTTACTAAGGATAATTTTTCTGAATTGTAATGAGAAAAACAATAGCAGTAATATGATGGACTATGACATGAGTACCGTAGTTCCCTCCCCCCGTGCTCTCCCATGAGACCCTGGACTCAACAGTAACATACAGGGACGACAGTCTTGTGTTTGCTTTACTGTACATCTTCTGTGTCTGATATTCTATTTTTCAACTGAAAATCATAATCTTTTTTATACCTGTCAGGTAGATAGCCAGTATGTATTCTTTTACACACACACACACACACACACACACACACACACACACACACGTATAATCTTATAAGCTAGCAGATCATTTGTATAAATTTATCTCATGATGATTCTACCTTTTCTCACTGTCTTAGTCCTTATTGATGTGATAATATGAAAACATATCTTTATTTTATTCTTTTTTTATTTTTTTTAATGTTTTATTTATTTCTAGGAGAGGGAGAGAGACAGCGTGAGCAGGGGAGGGTCAGAGAGAGAGGGAGTCACAGACTGAAACAGGCTCCAGGCTCTGAGCTGGCAGTCAGCACAGGGCCCGATGCGCGGCTCAAACCCACGAACCGCGAGATCATGACCTAAGCGAAAGTCGGACGCTTAACCGACTAAGCCACCCAGGCGCCCCTATCTTTATTTTATTCTAATGGTTCATTACTATACTGGGTTGTTTCTTTTTTTTTTTCTTTTTTTTTTTTTGAATGATTTAGCATTTTAATTGTGCCCTCCTTCACTTTGGTGAGTGGTTCCTTTATCAGCACATTTAAAAATTTGCCGGCAATTTCTTTCATATGTGTATCTATATTTGCGCATATGTACATGAGACTGAAGCATGGTCTCTTTTTTCCTTGTTTATTTGTGAGAGTGGGAGAGAACACGTGGGGGAGGGGCAGAGAGAGGGGGGAATGAGGATCCCAGGTAGTCTCTGTGCTGCTAGCACAGACCTCAGGGCTCAAAGGAACAAACTGCGAGATCAAGGCCTGAGCAGGAGTCAGCTGCATAGCCAACTGAGCCACCCAGACACCTGAAGCCTGGTTTGTTTCTATTTGCTCTTCTGAGCAGGTGTGAGTCAGAGGATCTTCCCTGTCGTTGTACATTGGACTGTCTCAAATATCTTTTCAATTAACTCTGTTATTAATTTAAAAAATTTTAATGTTTTATTTATTTCTGTGAGGGAGAGAGAGAGAGCGAGAGCAGGGGAGGTTCAGAGAGAGAGGGAACACAGAATCCGAAGCAGGCTTCAGGCTCTGAGCTGTCAGCACAGAGCCCGATGCGGGGCTCGATCCCATGAGGGAGATCATGACCTGAGCCGAAGGCGGGCACTCAACCGATTACTGAGCCACCCAGGTGCCCCTGTTTTGAATTTTTGGGTGCTAGATTTCTAACATCTTAGGACAATAAGAAATGTACCATAGGCTAGCCGTTTGAACGTGAGAGATGTGGGATGATCGTTTAGTTTTGTTTCTTTGGCTGGTGTATGACTGTGTGTGCTCTGTCCTATGTGGCTGGATGGAAACAGTCGTCAGGCTTGCCTTTTACCTGGCAGTGTGTTTGATCCAGTGTCACTAACTCTGCAGGGTAGCTTCCAGAAAGGTAGCTTCCCCTAATGTAGATGGCTGTCTGATATTTTGTATAATATCAAAATATCCTTTTCTTTTTGCCTTTCCTTGTACTACTTTAAGGTTTCTATTATAGCACTTTGACCTGCCATCGCCTTTGAGAATCTGTCTTTATGTATTTATCTATTTACTGATTTTATCATAGGGAGTGGTGTAAAGCCTTGCAGTCTGTACATAGATTACACAGTTGGATAACATTAAATATTTGTTCTGATTAGAATGTTGAGAGTGAGTAGCCCTACCTCTTTTAGGAATTTAATGAACTCTAGTGGGTGTAATGTGTGGATCCAAGATCTGTAGAAGGAAGAGGAACTTGTTGGCCACTGGATTTTAGAGTTCTTATTCCAACTGACTCTGCACAGCCAAGGAATTTTCAGAGTTCCTGTTGAATTGATAAGGTGGTTTTCAACATCTACTTGGGAAAAGTTAAGCATTGTAACTGAAGGGCAGTATTCACATGTTCTAATTGAGTATTTAAATTTTTTAAAAAATTAATGTTTATTTATTTTTTGTAATAGTTTATTGTCAAGTTGGTTTCCATATAACACCCAGTGCTCATCCTCACAAGTGTCTTCCTCCATGCCCATCACACCTTTCCTCCTCCAATGTTTATTTTTGAGAGAAAGAGAGACAGAACGTGAGCGAGGCGGGGATAGAGAGAGTGGGAGAGAGAGAGAGACACTGCATCTGAAGCAGGGTCCAGGCTCTGAGCTGTCAGCACACAGCCTGATGTGGGGCCTGAACTCACGAACTGCGAGATCATGACCTGAGCCGAAGTCAAACACGTAAGCAACTGAGTCACCCGGACTCCCCCCAGATTGAGTATTTAATTGTTTGGCCATACACAGAAACATCTGGTGAAGCTTTCACAAATATAACAATTATTTAGAGAGGCAGTTTTTCCAAAGTGTATATACACAGAACCTGTATTTAGAATGTAATTGAAATTTTTCTCTAGGTACATTTTAGGTCCTATTCCTATATCTGAATGCATTTTCAAGTTAATGTTGTATTATATTCTATTGCTTCTGAGGTGTGTACAAATCCAGATGTGTAGAATCCTGACATACATATTTATAATGTGTCTCCCGCTCTCTAAATCTCTGATTCTTTCTGGTTCCTCTCCTTCTTTTCCCTCATTCCCATTTTCTCTGAAGTGTACACACATTTTACAGTCTTTTAAGCCTAATGAGCTGAGAAAGAAAGGCCTTTTGTACCTATGACCAAGGCAGACACATGTCCATTATGTGATTTTCCTTATATTAAATATCAGTGATAGACTTTTTGTGTAAATGTGGGACTAAATTGGTATAAGCTATGACAATTTCAGTGAGTACATCATTTAATCAAATACTTAGTAATAAAATCCTAATACCCTGTCTTTAACATGATATATCCACAGGCTTCCAACTTCTGTGTTTTGAATATTTTTAAAAAGAATTCCTAAATACTTGGTCTTGACAGGAAACATGTGGTAAGAAAGGATGGAGCAGAAAAATGGGAGTTCCTTCACTGGGTTTATCCTGCTGGGCTTCTCTGACCGGCCTCAATTCGAGCGAGTCCTCTTTGTGGTTCTTCTGATCTTCTATCTGCTCACCCTGCTGGGAAACTCGACCATCATTGCGCTGTCCCGCCTGGACCCACACCTTCACACTCCCATGTACTTTTTCCTCTCCAACCTAAGCTTTCTGGACTTGTGTTACACGACCAGCACTGTTCCTCAGCTCCTGGTTCATCTCAGGGGAGCAGACAAGTCTATCTCCTTTGGCGGCTGTGTAGCTCAGCTGTTCGTCTCTCTAGGGTTGGGAGGCACAGAATGCATCCTCTTAGGGGTGATGGCATTTGACCGCTACGCAGCCGTCTGCAGGCCCCTGCACTACACGGTGATCATGCACCCTCGCCTCTGTGCCCTGATGGCGTCTGCATCGTGGTTCATTGGTTTCGCCAACTCCTCATTGCAGACGGTGGTCATTTTCCTTGTACCACTTTGTGGGAGAAATAAAATAGATCACTTCTTTTGTGATGTCCCCCCACTGCTCAAGCTTGCCTGTGTTGACACCTCTGTGAATGAGTCTGAGATCTTCTTTGTCGGTGTCATTATTCTGTTCATTCCTGTGGCATTAATCATATTCTCCTATGGTCAGATTATCAGGGCAGTGTTAAGAATAAAGTCAGCTACAGGGCAGAAGAAAGCATTTGGGACATGTGGGTCCCACCTCACGGTGGTCTCCCTGTTCTACGGCACAGCCATCTACACTTACCTGCAGCCCAGCAGCAATTACTCCCGGGATCAGGACAAGTTCATTGCTCTCGTCTATCCCATCATCATCCCCATGTCCAACCCCGTCATCTACACCCTGCGAAACAAGGATGTGATGGGCGCAATGAAGAAGGTGTTCTGTTGGGGCTACGACTCCAGATGACTGGGGTCAAGACCATTTAATGAAAGCCTTTGAATGTCAGAGCCTTCAAGATTTAGTATCCTGCACATGTCATCCAACATTTCCCCTGACAGCTCTCAAGGGAATTTCTTTAATTCATTCTTTTATGCAAGTGAGTTTCAAGCTCTGGGTTTATGGGTTCATTACAACCTCTAGAGATGCTGAGTTGATGCTTCTAGAGCATCTGAGTCCTATCACTATTTCCAAAATCTCAGAGGATTTTCTTATTTCACTCCCTTTTGAGAACACTATTCCATTTCTAATTGCAAAAAGACATTTATGTATATAGGATGAAAGCACAGTAAAATAAGAATATGAACCACTGAGAGAGTGTCAGAAATATTAGTATATTAAATTTGCTTTAATGTTTACTTACTTATTTTCAGAGAGGAATGAGTGAGCAATGGGCAGAGAGAGAGGGAGAGAGAGAAAGGATGCCAAGCAAACTCTGAGCTGCCAGCAGAGAGCCTGACATGGATCTCAAACTCCCAAACTGTAAGAACATGACTTGTGCCGAAATCAAGAGTTGGATGCCTGACTGACTGAGCCACTCAGACACTGCAGAAATATTCTTATTTCAGTATTTTCTAGAAATTGCTGGAGGCATATCAATTTTTCTTATATTTTGATCATGGCTCTATTACATGGTCCATATGTTGACTATATCAGAGGTTTTTCACAGAAGCATGTTGGGCAACATTGTGAAAAACAAATTTTATAGATAAAACCCCTACCAATGTCAGTGCTGATAAAGCCATTCAGATATCAGGCCCTAGTGTGACCTCACAGGTGTGACAGTGCTTTTATGTAGCCTTCATGTCACAGAGGGGGAGGGCCTGATGCATATCTGCCTGTGACATTGGGAACATGAGCTGGAAACATGCCAGGCTGTGCTTACGTGTAGTTTTGTGTGAAGCCAGAGAAACACCAATGTGACGTATGCACGTTCTGAGTTACAGTTTGTGAGCCAGGCTGTTCATTAAAATGACTTTTAGGGACATTATCATATAGGAACAGTACATGACCCAAGTACTATTTTATACTTTATCTACTTAACCTACAGTAATGCAACAAAACTTCCAATGGGTAAAACGTATTTGGATCCTCTCTTCATACCATTTTACAAATTCTTTTATCCAGGCTTCAACTGATCAAGACTTTATTATCTCACATCCTCCGAGGGCCTCATATTTTGGAATGCAGTGACTTATTACACTGTTTCCCAGGATTCCTATGTTCTAAGCACATTGCTCAGATCTGTCAGGAGGAAACTTAAACAAAAAATAAAGTTGGTATGAGTATTATTAGAAATTTCTATATGCCTTATCTTTACATGTAGCCATCTCACTATGAAATAGCTGTCATACAATTCTGAATGAGTTCTATATATATCCCAGAACAACCGAATCTGACATTCTAGCCCTTAAATCTTCACTCTAGCTCAGTTTGCATATAAATGTATTTTGGGGTCTGGATCCAGATTTTTCTATAAAATTATTGTCATGAACATTGTGTTTTCCTACGGAGCTTGGAGCTTTGATAATGCCGTCACTGAAGAAATGATTATGATTTTTGGTAGGTTTTCCCAATGTGTAGCTCAGTGCAAGTAAATGTATTTGTGTCTTTGACTGGACACACATCCATAGCAATCACACTGTTCCCTCTCCTGACAGCTAACGGGCATCTTCTTGGGTCTTGAACCCCCTGAGCTGCCCATGCTCACGACAAGTGATCTTGGAGCTGAGACGGCATTAGGCAGGCTGGAAATGACAGCTCGGGGAGATTCTCACATGGTCAAGGTTCTGTCTGCATCCCTAACGGTGTAAGAGTATCCACAGTGAAATCAACACTTGGGATATATTTTGACACCTTTATAATGCTGAATGTATATGAGTACAAAAACAGTTTCATAATGCGTTTTATCTTCAATGGTGGCAAATTTCCCACTCTCCATTAGTTTTCAACCATATCCTGACAGTTATACCTGGACGGTCACTTTGTAACTCCTCACCTGAGGGGCACCTGGGTGGCTCAGTCAGTTGAGCTTTTACCTTGATTTCAGCTCAGGTAATGATCCCAGGTGTGGGACAGCCCTGTGTCAGACTCTGTGCCTAGCATGGAGCGTGCTTGGGACTCTGTCTCTCTCCCCGCTCTGTCCCTTTCCCCTGTTGACACACTCTCATTCTCTCCCCCTCTCTCTCAAAAGAAAGTCGTATTAAAAATTCCTCAAGTGAAATTTCTCTGGTCCAGAATCCTTCAAGTTCTCATAAAGCCACACGACCTATTGTTCTGGCTGAGCAGCTCCTTGTCTCCTCTTAGGGACACACAGACCCCTGGAGCAAAGCAGATTTATTTCCTTTAAGTGAATATTGGGATGGCATTTGGATGTTTATATTACATGGGAATAAATTACAGGTAACAAAAATCTCTCAGATTCTTGCTAAATAAAAAAGAAATCACTTAAGAGATCAAACACAAGTTCACAATTGTTAGTAACACTTTTCTAATGTTTGGCACCTGCCTCCCCGAGCTCTCCATGCTTGTCTGTAACAGACTACAGGGTTATGTGAATTGCCACCAGGAGTACTTGGACTGTTTCCTACTAAATTTTCACCAGTTACTGTGGCATGGTTGTAGGGATTATGGCCAAGGCTTGGCTAAATTATTTTGTTCCATCTGTCTTTATACCTGGATCTCGGAGCTATCACTATGCTCAGGAGCGATTCCTGGATACTTCCAGGACTTACGCCTTCTGAGGGACACAGGGTGCTCACCGTAGCTCAGGTAATGAGTGATTGCAGAGACCAAAATGTCAGTCGGACTCACGTGAAACACAATTTCTCGTTTTAATTTTTTTTTGTTGTTTGAAATTGTTTTATGTATCTTATTTTAGCTTTTACAATTAAGTATTTATTTTCATGGTAGTTAACATACAGGGTAATATTGGTTTCAAGTGTACCGTATAGGGATTCAACACTTTCATATATCAGCCAGTGCTCATGACCTCCGTGCCTTCCTTAATGCCCATCACCTAGTTCACCACCCCGCCACTGCCCCTCTGGTGACCATCAGTGTGTTTTCTATTGTTAAGAGTCTGTTTCTTGATTTGTCTCTCTCTGTTTTACTTCGCTAGTTTGTTTTGTTTCTTAAATTCCACATATGAGTGAAATTGGTCTTTCTCTGACTGACTTATATTGCTTTGCATAATACACTCTAGCTCCATCCATGTCGTTGAAATGGAAGATATTGTTCTTTCTTATGGCTGAGTAATATTCCATCATTCCTTCTCCTGGATGAATAACATTCCCTGAGATATGTATGCCACAGCATAATTATCCACTCATCTGTTTGGACCCTTATGTTGTTTTCATAGCTTGGCTACTGGGAATACTCCTGCAATGAATTTGGGAGATTACATATCTCTTAGACCTCCTGATTTCATTTCCTTTGGACATGTACCTAGAAGTTGGTTGCTGGATACAACAGCCATTGCAGTTTTAATTTTCTGAGGGACTTCCATATGACTTCATAGTGGCTACCCCAATTTCCATTCCCACCAACTATGCAGAAGTGTTCCCTCACCACTTCTTATTATCTTTGTTTTTTTGATGGTAGCCATTGTAACAGGTGCAAAGTGATGTGATTGTGGTTTTGGTTTTCATTTTCCTGATGTGGAGAACCATTCATGTATCTATGGGCCATTTAATTGTCTTTTATGGAAAAATATCTATTCGGTTCTTCTGTTCTTTTAAAAAAGTGGAACAGTCTGTTTTTCTGCTACAGATTTGCATGAGTTCCTTGTGTGTTTGGCTATTAACCCCTTATCAGGTAGAAGATGTGCTTGTGTTTTCCCCATTCTATAGGCTAAATTTTCATTTTATTTTGTTGATTGTTTCCTTTGCTGTGCAGATGCTTTTTGTTCAATGTAGTTCCACTTATTAGTTTTTCCTTTTTTTGATAGTGCTTTTGGTGTCATTGGATTAAAATTTGGATCATAAAGCATGGGTTGAGTTAGTAGATAAGATAATGCTAGATCATTATCATAAGATAATGCTAATTCTTCATCTGGAATCTGTCAATATGTCCAATGTCACGAATCTTTTCCTCTGTATTGTCTCATTGGAGTTTTACAATTTCAGTTCTTATGTCTACATCTTAATCCATGCCAAGTTAATTTTTTGTGCATGCTGTGATATAGGGCTCCAATATCATTTCTCTGCATGTAGTTACTCAGTTTTTTCAAGGCCATTTCTTAAAAATATTGTTTCCCCATGAATATTCTACTCCTGTGTCAATTTGTCAAATGTTAGTTATCAGTATGTGGGTTTATGTTAGGCATCATCATTCCTTTCTTTGGTGTGTGTGTGTGTGTATGTGTGTGTGTGAGAAAGAGAGAAAGAAAGAGAGAGAGAGAGCACCAGAGTGGGGAAGAATGGCAGAGAAAGAGAGGGATAGAATCGCAAACCCACACTCAGTGAGGAACCTGATTTAGAGCTGGATCCCATGACCCTGGGGTGAAGACCAGAGCTGACATCAAGAGTCAGCGGCTCAACTGACTGAGACACCCAGGTGCCCCTGGACTCTTCAGTCTCTTCCCTTAGTGTATGTGTCTATTTCATTAGCCAGTATCACATTGATTCCATTACTAGAACTTTACATCATAGTTTGAATTAGAAAGTGAGGTGCCTCCGCTTTGTTCTTCTTTGTAGGAGTGATATTGGCATTCAGGACTCTCCTGGTTCCATTCAGATTTTAGGATTGTTTTTCTATATCTGTGAAAAATGCCACTCAAAGTTTGATAGGATTGCAATGATCTGTGATGGTTTTGAGTTGTGTGGATATTTTTGTAGTAGTAGTAGTGTTTTCAATTCGTGAACATAGGATTTCCTTATCCCTCTTCAATTTCTTTCAAGAAAATCCTGTAGTTTTATATGTACAGAACTTTTGCCTCCATGGATAAATTTATTTCTCATTTGTCCACATCCTGCGAGTAGCTGGAGGGAGCCTGGAAGTACATGGAGATGAGTGTGCCAAAGAAGATGACCACCACCATCAGGTTCCGAAGGCCTTCTGCCTGCCCTGGGCTGACTTGATCTTCAGGGCGGCCCTGGTGATGTGGCTGCAGGACACTAAAAAGAGTGACAGGGGCACCACGAGGAAGAAGTCACTGACCGCGAAGAGTTCAGCCTCGTTGGTGGAGGTGTCGGCACAGGCCAGCTTGAGCATCACAGGAACTTCACAGAAGAAATGGTCCACCTGGTTTCTCCTGCACAGGGGCAGGGTCATGGTCAGCGCCATCTGTAGCACTGAGTTGCTGAACCCTGTGAGCCAGGCAGTTAGCACGAGGCACAGGCAAATTTGTACTGTCCCATCCCTCTCTGTTTTCCATCAAGAATTGAAAGCTTTTTTTTTTTTTTTACAAATAGTTTATTGTCAAATTAGTTACCACATAACACACAGCGCTCATCCCCACGAGTGCCCTCCTCCATGCCCATCCCCCTCCCCCCTACATCCATTAGTTCTCAGTTTTTGTCACATTCAAGAGTCTCTCATGGTTTGCCTCTCTCCCTTTCCACCACCATTTCCCCCCTTCTTCTCCCCCTTGGTCCTCCATCAAGTTCCTCCTAATCCTCCTATACGTGCAAACATATGGTATTTGTCCTTCTCTGCCTGACTTATTTCACTCAGCATAACACCCTCCAGGTCCATCCATGTTGCTACACATGGTCAGATTTCATTGTTTCTCATTGCCATGTAGTATTCCATGGTATAAATATACCACATCTTCTTGATCCATTCGTCCGTTGATGGACACTTAGGCTCTTTCCATGTTTTAGCTATTGTGGAGAGTGCTGCTATGAACATTGGGTTACATGTGCCCCTATGCATCAGCATTCTTTTTTTTTTTTTTATAACTTTATTTTTTATTTTTATTTTTTTACAAATAGTTTATTGTCAAATTAGTTTCCACATAACACACAGTGCTCATCCCCACAAGTGTCCTCCTCCATGCCCATCCCTCCTCCCCCCCACATCCATCAGTCCTCAGTTTTTGTCAGCATTCAAGAGTCTCTCATGGTTTGCCTCTCTCCCTTTCCCCCACCATTTCCGCCCTTCTTCTCCCCCTTGGTCCTCTGTTAAGTTCCTCCTAATCCTCCTATATGTGCACACATATGATATTTGTCCTTCTCTGCCGGACTGATTTCGCTCAGCATAACACGCTCAAGGTCCATCCATGTTGCTACACATGGCCAGATTTCATTGTTTCTCATTGCCATGTAGTATGCCATGGTATAGATAAACCACATCTTCTTGAGCCATTCGTCCATTGATGGACACTTAGGCTCTTTCCATGTTTTACCTATTGTTGAGAGTGCTGCTATGAACATGGGGTCCATGTGCCCCTATGCATCAGCATTCTTATATCTGTTGGGTCAATTCTAGCAGTGCTATTGCTGGGTCATAGGGGAGTTCTAGTGTTAACTTTTTGAGGAAACTCCACACTGTTTTCCAGAGGGGCTGTACCAGTTTATATTCCCACCAACAGTGCAAGACGGTGCCCGTTTCTCCACATCCTCGCCAGCATCTCGTGTTCTCTGATTTGCTCATTTTAGCCACTCTGGTGTGAGGTGGTATCTCAGTGTGGTTGTGATTTGTATCTCTCTGATGAGGAGGGATGCTGAGCATCGTTTCATGTTTGTTGGCCATCTGGATGTCCTCTTTGGAGAAGTGTCTGTTCATATCTACTGCCGATTTCTTTACTGGGTTGTTTGTTTTTCGGGTGTGGAGCTTGGTGAGTTCCTTATAGATTATGGATATCAACCCTTTATCTGATACGTCGTTTGCAACTATCTTTTCCTATTCCGTTGGCTGCCTATTAGTTTTGTGGGTTGTTTCCTTTGCAGTGCAGAAGCTGTTAATCTTGATGAGGTCCCAAATCGTTTATTTTTGCTCTTGATTCCTTTGCTTTGAGGGATGTGTCAAGTAAGAGGTTGCTGCGGTG
Source organism: Proteles cristata cristata (assembly GCA_017311185.1). Lineage (NCBI taxonomy): Eukaryota > Metazoa > Chordata > Mammalia > Carnivora > Hyaenidae > Proteles > Proteles cristata. The sequence goes on from JAESUZ010003728.1 coordinate 227,576, forward strand.
GAGGTCAAAGAGGTTGTTTCCTGCTTTCTCCTCTAGGGTTTTGATGGTTTCTTGTCTCACATTCAAGTCCTTTATCCATTTTGAGTTTATTTTTGTGCATGGTGTGAGAAATTGATCTAGTTTCATTTTTCTGCATGTTGCTGTCCATTTCTCCCAAAACCATCTGTTAAAAAGGCTGTCTTTTTTCCATTGGATATTCTTTCCTGCTTTGTCAAAGATTAGTTGGCTGTATGCTTTTGGGTCCACTTCTGAGTTCTCAATTCTGTTCCATTGGTCTATGTGTCTGGTTTTGTGCCAATACCATACTGTCTTGATGATGACAGCTTTGTAGTAGAGGTTAAAGTCTGGGATGGTGATACCTCCCGTTTTGGTTTTATTTTTCAGTATTACTTTGGCGATTCAGGGTCTTTTGTGTTTCCATACAAATTTTAGGATAGTTTGCTCTAACTTTGAAAAGTATGCTGGGGCAATTTTGATTGGAATTGCGTTGAATGTGTAGATAGCTTTGGGTAGTATTGACATCTTAACTATATTTATTCTTCTAAACCATGAGCATGGAATGTTTTTCCATTTCTTTGTGTCTTCTTCAATTTCCTTCATAAGTTTTCTGTAGTTTTCATCATAGAAATCTTTTGTATCCTTGGTTAGGTTTATTCCTAGGTATTTTATGGTTTTTTTGTGCCATTGTGAATAGGATCAGTTTCTTGATTTCTCTTTCTGTTGCTTCATTGTTGATGTATAAAAATGCAACCGATTTCTGTACGTTGATTTTGTACCCTGCAACTTGGCTAAATTCTTGGATCAGTTCCAGTAGGCTTCTGGTGGAGTCTGTTGGGTTTTCTATGTAGAGTATCATGTCGTCTGCAAAAAGTGATAGTTTGACTTCCTCTTTGCCAATTCTGATGCCTTTGATTTCCTTTTGTTTTCTGATGGCTGATGCTAGGACTTCCAGCACTATGTTAAACAGCAGTGGTGAGAGTGGGCATCCCTGTCGTGTTCCTGATCTCAGGGGGAAAGCTCTCAGTTTTCCCCCATTGAGGATGATGTTAGCTGAAGGCTTCTCATAGATGGCTTTTATGATGTTTAAGTAAGTTCCTTCTATCCCGACTTTCTCTAGAGTCTTTATTAAGAAGAGTTGTTGTATTTTGACAAATGCTTTTTCTACATCTATCGACAGGATCATATGGTTTTTATCTTTTCTTTTGTTGATGTAATGGATCACATTGATTGATTTGCAAATGTTGAACCAGCCCTGTAACCCAGGAATGAATCCCACTTGATCTTGGTGGATAATTCTTTTTATGTGCTGTTGAATTCGATTTGCAAGTATCTTGTTGAGGATTTTTGCATCCGTATTCATCAAGGATATTGGCCTGTAGTTCTCTTTTTTGGCTGGATCTCTGTCTGGCTTGGGAATCAGAGTGATGCTGGCTTTATAAAATGAGTCTGGGAGTTTTCCTTCACTTTCTATTTTTTGGAATAGCTTGAGAAGAATGGGTATTAATTCTATTTTAAACGTCTGGTAGAATTCCCCTGGGAAGCCATCTGGTCCTGGGCTCTTATTTGTTGGGAGATTTTTGGTCACTGATTCGATTTCCTCACTAGTTATGGGTCTATTCAGATTTCCTACCTCTTCCCATGTGAATTTTGGTAGTGAGTGTGTGTTTAGGAATTTGTCCATTTCTTCTAAGTTGTCCAATTTGTTGGTATAAATTTTTCATAGTATTCCCTGATAATTGCTTGTATTTCTGAGGTGTTGGTTGTAATAAGTCCATTTTGATTCATGATTTTGTCTATTTGGGTGCACTCTCTTTTCTTTTTGAGAAGCCTGACTAGAGGTTTGTCAATATTGTTTATTTTTTCAAATAAACAACTTTTGGTTTCATTGATCTGTTCAATTGTTTCTTTGGTCTATGTTGTTTATTTCTGCTATAATTTTTACTATTTCTCTTCTTCTACTGGGTTTAGGGCGTTCTTGTTGCTCTCCCTCTAGTTCTTTTAGGTGAGCTGTTAGATTTTGGACTTGTGGTTTTTCTAATCTCTTGAAATAGGCCTGGAGAGCAACGTACTTTCCTCTTAGGACTGCCTTTGCCGCATCCCTTAGATTTTGGATTGTTCTGTTTTCATTTTCATTTGTTTCCTTATACTTTTAAATTTCATCTCTAATTGCCTGAATGGCCCATTCATTCTTTAGTAGGGTGTTTTAACCTCCATATTTTTGGAGGTTTTCCAGACTTCTTCCTGTGACTGATTTCAAGTTTCATAGCATTATGATCTGACAGTGTGCATGGTATGATCTCAATTCTTTTTTTTTTTTATTGAGGGCAGCTTTATGTCCCAGTATGCGATCTATCTTGGAGAATGTGCCATGCGCACTTGAGAGGAAAGTAAATTCCCTGGCCTCAGGATGTAAAGTTCGAAATATATCCATCAGATCCATCTGGTCCAATGTGTCTTTCAAGTCCATTATTTCTTTAGTGATTTTCTGTCTGGTTGATGTATCCATTGCTGTAAGCGGAGTATTAAAGTCCCCTGCTAATAGCACATTCTTATCTATAAGCTTTTTCTGTTTGTGATTGTTTTAGATATTTAGGTGCTCCCATATTCGGTGCATAGACATTTATGATAGTTAGTTCTTCCTGATGGATGGACCCTGTAATTATTATGTAGTGCCCTTCTTCATCTCTTATTTTTGTCTTTAATTTAAAGTCCAGTTTGTCTGATATAAGTATAGCTACTCCGGTTTTCTTTTGATTTCCTGTAGCATGATATATATTTCTGCATCCCCTTAGTTTTAATCTGAAGGTATCTTCCCGTCTAAAATGAGTTCTTGTAGACAACATATAGATGGGTTTTTTTTTTTATCCATTCTGCTACCCTATGTCTTTTGATTGGAGCATTCAGCCCATTTACATTCAGTGTTATTATTGAAATATGTGGGTTTAGAGTCTTTGTATCTTTTGTAGGGTTCATGTTTGTGGTGGTGTCTCTGGTGTCTTTGTTCCTTGCAACATCTCCCTCAGAACGTCCCCCTCAGGATTTCTTGTAGGGCTGGCTTAGTGGTGACAAATTCAATTTCTGTTTATTTGTAAAGGTTTTTATCTCTCCTTCTCCTTTGAATGACAGCCTTGCTGGTTAGAGGATTCTTGGCTGCATATTTTTTCTGTTCATCACATTGAAGATCTCCTGCCACTCCTTTCTGGCCTGCCACGTTTCAGTAGATAGGTCTGTCACCACTCTGATAGGGTTGCCTTTGTATGTTAGGGCCCTTTTTCCCCTAGCTGCATTCAAAATTTTCTCTTTGTCCTTATATTTTGCCATTTTTACTATGATATGCCTTGCAGAAGGTCGATTCAGATTACATCTCAGGGTGGTCCTCTGAGCCTCTTGTATTTCAACGTTTACTTCTTTTCCCAGGTCAGGGAAGTTCTCTGTTATAATTTGTTCCAGGACTCCTTCAGCACCTTTCACCCTCTCTTCCTCTTCTAGGATTCCTATGATACGGATATTGTTGCATTTGACCATGTTGCTGAGCTCTTGAACTCTTCTTTCCTGTTCCTGGATCAGTTTGTCTCTTTTTTTTGTCAGCTTCTCGTTTTTCTATAGTGGTGTCTTCTAGATCACGTATTCTCCTTTCTGCCTCTTCAATCCGTGCATTGGAGGCCTCTAATTTATTATGTATCTCATTTATTGCATTTTTTAATTCTTTATGCCAATTTTTATTTTCCATTCTGTCTGTAGCCATAGTTTCTTTGATGTCCCCTATGTTTCTTCAAGCCCAGCTATTAATTTTACCATTATTATTCTAAAATCTTGTTCAGTTATGCTGCTGATATCTGTTTTGAACAGTTATTAGCTGTCATTTCTCCTTGGAGTTTCTTTGGAGGAGAGCACTTTCATTTCGTCATATTAATTAGCTCTCCGGCTCTTGTTGGTTTTAAAGACCTTTATGCTCTCTGTATCTGTGAGCGCTGCTGTATCCAAGAAGACTTTGACTGTCCAGGGCCTATCCTTTAAGAGAGTGTTTTTTGAATGGTATCTCTTGGTCTCTCTTGTTGGGACCTTGGTTTTTTTATTTTCCTATTCGTAGTGATATTTGGGACTCTCCACCCTGTGTACTCTGGCTTGTTTCTTGAGGTAGCCGTGGGAAAGAAGACAGACAGAAAAACACACAGGGAGCAGAGCACACAAACGCACAAGCTAATTCAACTAATATGCAAAGCGAGAGGGAAAACGAAAAAGTTAAGAGAAAAGACGGAGGAGGGAGGGTGAATAATAGGGAGTATAAAATACATAAAAGGGTCAAAAAGGTGAAAAGATAAGGGAAAAAGAAGAAAACCAATGGACTAAGAACGGTTTAAAGTATATAACCAGATTTCCCTGCTGCAGTTAAATACCCATGTGTATGCAGTGCTGGTTGAAGAACATAGAGGAGGAGAGAGAAGACAGGGCGGGATGAGGCACAATTGGAAATAGAATGAACAGGCAGAAGGGATACGAAGCCTTTTCCAAAGAAGTAAAGGGTAGAATATGGTTGGAGAGGTGAGAGAAGGATGCTGGTATTATCCAGAGAAACTATAGAGTCTAATTACTCCTGAGAGAAAGAGATGAAAAGGCGGGAGGTGTAGAATTTACATCTACAGAATGACCAAATTTGATTGTTTAAGCACAAAGGTGACCAGAGGTAATCTGGTCAGTGTTCTGGGGAAAAAAAGAAAAGGGGTGGAAAAAAACACCAAAAACAAAAACAAACAAACAAACAAAAGAAAAAAACAAAAAAGGGGAAAAGGGAGGAGGGCAGCTCTCCAGTGGGGATGGGCGTGGTGTGATCCAGTGAGTCAGGCGGGAGTTCTGCCTGGAGGTTGCAGGGAGGAGAGTGGCGAGCTCCATCTCGCTTTTATAGGCGTGTAAACTTCATGCGCCAGGGGCTCAGGCAAAGTTTGTTGCGCTTTTCAACCCAGGCCAGTCCCAGCCTCCAAATCGTAGGCCAAGCGCCCCGCTGAAATTGCCTCCGGCGATCCCTTGCTTCCCCCTCAGGGCGATTCCAGTCTTCGAGGCTGGCTCTGGGGGCGGAGCCAGAAGCCGCTGCTCCTTCTCCTCGGGTGGGGCTGGGGGGCCTGGGCGGGGCGGGGGGCTTTGTCCGCTGGGCGATGAGCCCGCTGGGGTGAGGAGATCAAGTTCCCTCTCTGTCTCCTCACCCAAAACACGAACTCGAGGTCCCGTCTGCCAGGTTTTAGCGCCTTGCCTTCCCTCTGGAGCCCCAGCCAGCCAGGAGCACGGCCCCCGGCGCCTGCGCGCCTCCTCGGGGGTCCAGGGCCCCTCGAGGGTGATGGCCGCAGGTGCGCAGCGTCTCCCCCAGCCGGGAGCCCGCACAAAGCAGCAAATCGGAGCGCAGCCCCTCCTGGGCGACTTGGAGCGTGGGGGGGCCTGACGCGCAGGTATTTTGTGCGCAAAGATTTTCTACACCCCGAGCGGAGGTTTTTCTGTTTCGGACTCTCTTTTTCCCCTCTCACTCCCCACAGACGGGGTGGCCCGTCTCTCCAGTTTCCAATCCAGGCCTGACTTTCACTTCCCCAGTTCGCACTCACGTTAGAACGCTTTCTCAGTGGAGTCTGCGTCCTTTCTCTCCAATCTCTTGGGTGTGGTACGGTTTCCTGTGGCTTCAGATCTTTTCCCTGTGATGCCTGGGCGCCAGCGCAGGGACGGAGCTCCCTACTTCTCCGCCATCTTGCCCCTCCCTCAAGAATTGAAAGCTTCTATACGGCAAAGGAAACAATCCATAAAACTAATAAGCAACTAATGGGAAAAGATAGTTGCAAATGACATATCAGATAAAGAGCTAGTATCCAATTTCTATAGGAAACTCATCAAACTCCACACCCGCAAAACAAGTAATCCAGTGAAGAAATGGGCAGAAGAGATGAACAGACACTTCTCCAAAGAGGACATCCAGATGGCCAACAGACACATGAAACGATGCTCAGCATCCTTCCTCATCAGGGAAACACAAATCACAACCACACTGAGATACCACCTCACGTCGGTCAGAGTGGCTAAAATGAACAAAGCAGGAGACTCTAGATGCTGGCGAGGATGTGGAGAAATGGGTACCTTCCTACACTGTTGGTGGGAATGTAAACTGGTGCAGCCCCTCTGGAAAACAGTATGGAGGTTCCTCAGAAAATTAACAATTGAACTCCCCTATGACCCAGGAATAGAGCTGCTAGGAATTTACCCAAGAGATATAGGAGTGCTGATGCATAGGGACACATGAACCCCAATGTTCATAGCAGCACTCTCAACAACAGCCAAAATATGGAAAGAGCCTAAGTGTCCATCAACGGACGAATGGATCAAGAAGATGTGGTTTATCTATACCATGGAATACCACATGGCAATGAGAAGCAATGAAATCTGGCCATGTGTAGCAACATGGATGGACCTTGAGGGTGTTATGCTGAGCGAAATAAGTCAGGCAGAGAAGGACAGATACATATGTTTGCACGTACAGGTGGATTAGGAAGAACTTAATGGAAGACGATACGGGAGAAGAAGGGGGGAAATAGTGGGGGAGAGGGAGCGAGACAAACCATGAGAGACTCTTGAATGCTGAGAACAAAGTGATAGCTGATGGGAGTGAGGGAGAGGGGAAGGGTGGTGATGAGTATGAAGGAGGGCACTAGTTGGGATGAGCACTGGGTGTTATACGTAAACCGATCTGACAGCAAACTATTTAAGGAAAACAATAAAAGAAAAAAATCTTTAAAAAAAGAGAGAACAAATTCAAAGTATGGTGACAAAATCCACTGTCTATGTAAGGCCCTCTAAGTCTCAAATTTACTCATTTGTAGACTACAGTTGCCTTACCAGGTTGTGGCATAGATTGAGTGAGGTACAAATAAATTGCTAAGTACAATGCAATCACACACACACACACACACACACACACACACGAGAATGAAATACATGAGGCTGTCTCCAGTACGTCCGTTACATGGGGAGAAAAAATATATCTTCTGAAAGTGCAGAGAGAGAGAGAGAGAGTGAGACAGACAGAGAGAGAGATTGAGGGAACACATGACCTGGGAAGGGTCAGAGCGAAAGGGAGACAGAGAATCCCAAGAAGGCTCACAGCACAGAGCCTGACTCAGGGTTTGATCTCACAAACCATGAGAGTGTGAACTGAGCCCAGATCAAGAATTGGATTCTTAATGGACTGAGCCACCTAGGTGTCCCAGCATGTTACTGAATTTAAATATCTTCCTTATTTTCATGTTCTCAACAGCAATGTTTTATGCCTCTAGTATATGCCAGACTGTTTTCCAGAGTGTGGTGACATTTGAGTCTGACACTTAGCTGATTGAACCACCCAGGTGCCCCACAACATGAGCTCTTAGGCTCTAGGGAAACTACCTTTTCATGATTGCTTGAACTCAAGATGACTGAGGTTTCTCCAAAAATTGAATCTCATCATTCTGAATAAGTTTCAAATTTGCCTTGTCCCATTCCACTCTCTTTGTTTTCCACCAAGAATCAAAATCTGGGGGCGCCTGGGTGGCTCAGTCAGTTAAGTGTCCGACTTCAGCTCAGGTCATGATCTCACGGTTCGTGGGTCTGAGCCTCGCATCGGGCTCTGTGCTGACAGCTCAGAGCTGGAGCCTGTTTCAGATTCTGTGTCTCCCTCTCTCTCTGCCCCTCCCCTGCTCATGCTGTCTCTTTCTCTCTCTCAGAAATAAATAAAACATTAAAAAAAAAAAGAATCGAAATCTGTCTGACTGGCTCCCCTAATTCTATTTTGTACAGAGGAAAAACTATGTTTTCTGAAAATGCATAGGTAATAAAATTTACCATTACCAATTTTATTCAAGGGGAGCAATACATTTTATTTATTTATTTATTTATTTATTTATTTATTTATTTATTTATAACTTAGCATATAGTACAGTAATGATTTCTGGAGAAGAATCCAGTGATTCATTGCCTACCCAGTGTTCATCCCAACAAGTATCTTTCTTAATGCCCCTTGCCCATTTAACCCATCTGCCCACCCACAATTCCTCCAGCAATGCTCAGTTTGTTCTGTATACTTAAAAGTCTCTTAAATTTTGTCACCCACCTTGTTTTTGTGTTGTTTTTGCTCCCCTTTATGTTCATCTGTTTTGTATGTTAAATTCCACATATGAGTGAAATCATATGGTATTTGTCTTTCTGTGACTGACTCATTTTGCTTAGCATAATACCCTCTTGTCCCGTCCATGTTGTGGCAAATGGCAAGATTTCATTCTGTTTGATTGCTGAGTAGAATTCCATTGTGTATGTATACCACATCTTCTTTATCCATTCATCCCTCAATGGACATTTGGGCTCTTTCCATATTTTTTCTATGTTGATAGTGCTGCTATAAACATTGGGGTGCAAATGCCCCTTCGAAACAGCACACTTGGATACATGCCTAGCAGTGCAATTGCTGGGTCATAGGGCGGTCTATTTTTAATTTTTTGAGGAACCACATACTGTTCTCCAGAGTGGCTGCATCAGTTTGGATTACTACCAACAGTACAAGAGAATTCCCTGTTCTCCGCATCCTCACCAGCATCTGTTTTCTGAGTTGTCAATTTTAGCCATTCTGACAGGTGCGAGACGGTATCTCATTGTGGTTTTGATTTGTATTTCCCTGATGATGAGTGATGTTGAGCATCTTTTCATGTGTCTGTTAGCCACCTGGATGTCTTCTTTTGAAAGTTGTCTTATTGATGTCTTTTGCCCATTTCTTCACTGGATTATCATTTTGGGATGTTAACTTTGATAAGTTCTTTATAGGCTTTTGGATACTAACCTTATCTGATATGTCATTTGCAAATATCTTCTCTCATTCAATCAGTTGCCTTTTCATTTTGCTGATTGTTTCCTTCACTGTGCAGAAGATTTTTATCTTGAGGAGGTCCCAATAATTCATTTTTGGTTTTGTGCTTCCCTTGCCTCTGGAGACATGTTGAGTGAAAAGTTGCTGCGGCCAAGGTCAAAGAGGTTTTTGCCTGCTTTGTCCTTGAGGATTTGATGGATGCCTGTCTTACATTTAGGTCTTTCATCCATTTTGAGTTCATTTTTGTGTCTGGTGTAAGAAAGTGGTCTAGGTTCATTCTTCTGCATGTCGTTATCCAGTTTTCCCAGCACCATTTGCTGAAGAGACTGTCTTTATTCTATTGGATATTCTTTCCTGCTTTGTCAAAGATTAATTGGCCATTCATTTTTGGGTCTATTTCTGGGTTCTCTATTCTGCTCCATTGATCTAGGTATCTGTTTTTGTGCCAGTACCTTACTGTCTTGATGATTACAGCTGTGTAATACATCAAAGCTGTTGTAAGTCTCAGATTGTGATGCCTCCAGCATCAGTTTTCTTTTTCAAGATTTCTTTGGCTATTTGGGATCTTTCCTGGTTCCATACAAATTTTAGGATTGTTTATTCTAGCTCTGTGCACGATGCTGGTGTTTTGTTGATAGAGATTGCATTGAATGTGTAGATTGCTTTGGGTAGTACTGACATTTTAACAATATTTCTTCCATCCAGGAGATGGAATACTGTTCCATTTTTTGGTGCCTTCTTCAATTTCTTTCATAAGCTTTCTGTAGTTTTCAGTGTATAGATTTTTCATCTCTTTGATTAAGCTCATTCCTAGGATTTTACGGTTTCTGATGCAATTGTAAATGGGACTGATTCCTTGATTTGTCTTTTTGTTGCTTCATTATTGGTGTATAGACATGCAACCAATTTCAATGCATTGATTTTATATCCTGTGAATTTGCAGAATTCATGGATAAGTTCTGGCAGGTTTTTTTTTTTTTTTTTGTCTTGGAATCTTTTGGGTTTTCCATGGAGAGCATCATGTCATCTGTGAAGAGTGAAAGTTTTACTTCCTCCTTGCTGATTTGGATATCTTTATTTCTTTGTGTTGTCTGATTGCTGAGGCTAGGACTTCCAACACTGAGTTGAATAACAGTGGTCAGAGAGAACATCCTTGTCATGTTCCTGACCTCAAGGGGAAAACTCAGTTTTTCCCCACTGGGGATGATATTTGGGTGGGTCTATTTTATATGACTTTTATGATCTTGAAATATCCTTAATTTCTTGAGGGTTTTTATCAAGAAAGGAAGCTTTATTTTGTCAAATGCTTTCTCTGCCTCTATTAAGAGGATCATGTGGTTCCTGTCCTTTCTTCTATTGATGGGATTGTCACAGTGATTGATTTGAAGGTATTGAATCAGCCCTGCACCCCAGGTATAAATCCCAATTGATTGTGGTGGATAACTCTTTTAATGTATTGTTGGATCCAGTTGGCCAGTATCTTGTGGAGAATGTTTGCATCCATGTTCATCAGGGAAATTGGTCTGTAGTTCTCCTTTTTAGTGGGATCTTGATTTTGGGGGGAGATTTTGGTTATTAATTTAATTTCTTTACTGACTATGGGCCTGTTAAATGTTTCTATTTCTTCCTGTTTCAGTTTTGGCAGTTTCTATGTTTCTAGGAATTTGTCCAATTCTTCCAGACTGGCCAGTTCATTGGCATATAATTGCTGATAATATTCTCTTATTATTGATGGTATTTCTGCTGTGTTGCTTGTCATCCCTCCTGTTTCATTAGTGCTTTTATTTATTTGGGTCTTTTTTCTTTCTTTCTTTTTGATCAGTCTGCTTAGCGGTTTCTCAGTTTTGTTAATTTTGATAGCTTGATTTCTGCTCTAGTCTTAATATTTCCCATCTTCTGCTGTTTTGGGTTTTGTTTCCTCTTCTTTTTCCAGCTCTTTAATGTGTAAGGTTGGGTTGTGGATCTGAGACTTTTCTTTGGTCATTAGGAAGGCCTGGACTGCTATCTACTTCCCTCTTATGATTGCTTTTGCTGCATCCCAGAGGTTTTGAGTTCTCGTTTTCATTGGCTTCCATGTACTTTTTAATTTCCTCCTTAACTTCTTGGTTAACCCATTCCTCCTCAGGTAGGTTGTTCTTTAGTCTCCATATATTTGTTATCTTTCCAAATTTCTTCTTGTGGCTGATTTCGAGTTTCATGGCGTTGTGGTCTGGAAATATGCATGGTATGATCCCAATCCTTTTATACTTGTTGAGGGCTGATCTGCGTCCCAGTATGTGATCTATTCTGGAGAATGTTCAATGTGCACTGGAGAAGAATGTGTATTCTGCTTTAGGATGAAATGTTCTGAATACATATGTTAAGTCCATCTGGTCCAGTGTGTCATTCAAAGCCATTGTTTCCTTGTTGATTTTCTGCTTAGATGATCTGTCCATTGCTGTAAGTGGGGTGTTGAAGTCCTGTACTATTATGGTATTATTGTCAATGAGTTTCTTTATGTTTGTGATTAATTCATGTATGTATTTGGGTTCTTTCACATGGGGGCATTAGTGTTTGTAATTGTTAGATCTTCTTGGTGGATAGACCTCTTATTATATAATGCCCTGCTTGATCTCTTGTTACAGTCTTTATTTTAAAATCTACATCATCGGATATAAGTATGGCTATTTCTGCTTTCTTTTGGCAACCATTAGCATGATAGATGGTTCCTCATCCCCTTACTTTTAATCTGAAGGTGTCATTAGGCCTAAAATGGGTCTCTTGTAAACAGCATATAGATGGGTCTTGTTTTCTTATCCATTCTATTACCCTATGTCGTTTGATTGGAGCCATTGAAATTTAGAGCGAGTGCTGAAAGATAGGAACTTATTGCCATTATGTTGCCTATAGAGTTGGAGTTTCTGGTGGTGGTCTCTGGTCCTTTCTAGCCTTGTTGCTTTTGTTTCATCTTTCCTCCCCTCAGAGAGTCTGCGAAACAATACATTTTAATGTGTAAACCAGTGGAACCTTTGGGTATGCAGACTGAAATCATGATTATTGATTAGCAGCCATCTGTTGGAAATGATGGAAGAATTCATCGTGTCCAATCTTCACATTGCAGCATGACTAATCCTGAGTAATCAATTTCAGTACAACCAATCTCAGGAAATTATCAAGCCAGAGTTTAGTCTTTCTCTTTCTCTCACTTTACAACTCTTGTTTAAAATTATTTAATGAGGGTCACCTGGGTGGCTCAGTTGGTTAAGCGACCGACTCTTGGTTTAGGCTCAGTTAATGATCTCACAGTTTGTGGGTTTGAGCTCTGTGTCAGGCTCTGCACTGACAGCACAGAGCCTGCTTGAGATTCTCTCTCCCTATCTGTGCCCCTCTCTTGCTCATGCGCTCTCTCTCTCTCTCCAAGTAAAGAAATAATCTTAAAATGTTTTCAAAAATTAATGTAATGGAACAAAATATTTTTTAACATCTCAGCCTGTACTTGCTATAAATACCAACCGAACATAAAGCATTCTATTTTCTTTTCAAATCATTAGGCTTGTTTGAGAAATAACCTCCCTCTCCCCACATACCATATAAGGCAAGTATTGGCTGCAATATTTTCTCTAGTCTGTAAATTCATTTTTTTTAATTTGAGATACCATTTTCATATGACATTGTTTTAGATTTCATAAACAATATGATGATTCAATATTTGTAGATATTGTGGAATGACTACCACAATAAGTCTAGTTAACATGTGTTGTTGAACATAGTCACCCTTTTCGTGTGTGTGTGAGGAGAACTTTTAAGATTTATTCTCTTAACAATTTTCAAACATACAATGTGTTACATCATGAATTCTCCCTTTAAATCTGAATCAGCTCCTGGAGTTTGAGGGCAGCATGAGAGAGGACAGCATATATTTAGTGGCTATAGGGGAATTACCAGGGAATCCACAGTATCATCAAGCATGCCAGTCAGTGAATGAGAGGTCAATTGGTCCCTTTGTTAGAAGTAGAAGAGCCTAGAGGAAAAGCTCTTGTTTTGGGCTGAGTCATGTCCCCTCAAATGATATGTTCATGTCCTAATATCTGGTGTATGTGAAAGTTATTTTGTTTGAAAATAGAGTATTTGCAAATGTAATCATATCCAGATGAGGTCCTACATGAATAAGGTGGCTTTGATCCAGAATGGCCTGTTTCCTTAGAGTAAGAAGGGAAAACAGAGACAGAGACACAGACACAGGTAGAATGCCATGTGACCATAGAAGCAAAGTTAGAACAAAGATCAAGCCAAGGATGCCAAGGATCCTTGGCAAGCAGCAGCTAAGGTAAAAAGGTCATGGAACACATATTCCTTTAGAACCTTTAAGGAGAGGGTGTCCCAGATGACACCTGATTCTGGACTGGCCTCCAGAGCCATGAGAGAATAAGCATCTTGTTTTAAGTTCCCAGTATTGGTACTTTTCATGACAGCCCTAGGGAATGAATACAGCTACTTTGGGTGAGGAGATATATTAATTGTAAACATTCAAGTATATATGTCAGGATGGGCACTAGACAGTATGATAATATCAGTACTTGGAGAGAGAGCTAGGGTCTTGATACACTGGTGCAATTATCTCTGGTGGTTCAGTTGAAATGTCGTTACTTATTTTATTTTTTAAACTTTTAAAAAAATGTTTATTTACTTAGAGAGAGAGAGTATAAGCAGGGGAGAAGCAGAGGAGGGAGAGAGAGCATCCTAAGCAGGCTCCCTGTTGTCAGCACAGAGCCCAGGACAGGGCTGGAGCCCACAAACTGTGAGATCATGACCTGAGTTGAAATACAAGAGTGTAGTGCTTAGCCAACTGAACCATGCGGGTGCCCCATTTTTAAAAAATTAACTAATTTATGAAAAAATTTTTAATTTACTTATTTTGAGAGAGAGAGAGAGAACCCCAAGTGGACTCTGCACAGTCAGCATAGAGCCTATCCAACAGTGAGATCCTGACCTGAGCCTAAACCAAATGTCAGATGCTCAACTGACTGAGCCACCCAGGAGCCCCGAAGTATCATTATTTTGTAAAGGGGAAATGGGTAAAAGGAAAATTAAAGGTAAAGGATTTTTGGTTTAGAAGAATCAGAAAAGTAGCAGACACTGACATGGGAGACTATTAGGCCAAATAGTTTGTTTCATTAAAGCAGCATGAAGGCCATTTTATTTATTTAAAAAAAATTTTTTTTTTAATGTTTTATTTATTTCTAGGAGAGAGAGAGACAGCGTGAGCAGGGGAGGGTCAGAGAGAGAGGGAGTCACAGACTGAAACAGGCTCCAGGCTCTGAGCTGGCAGTCAGCACAGAGCCCGACGCGGGGCTCGAACCCACGAACTGCAAGATCATGACCCAAGTGAAAGTCGGACGCTTAACCGACTAAGCCACCCAGGCGCCCCACATGAAGGCCATTTTAGCAGAGAGTGACAGATAGCAAGGCTCGATGGAGGGTGACTGGGGAAATGGACTGAGAATAAAGGTGACTTTAGCCAGAACTGCTAGTAGTTCTTTGCATTTACACCGTGCTTTACAATTTTTCATAAATGTTCACATTCTCTTATTTATTTCCCACAGCACTGAGAGACACATTATCCTTACTTTACAGCTAAGCACATTCTGGAACAGAGAGATTAAATTCTGATTTGAAATCACACAATTAACATCTTTGGGACCAAGATATGAGCCCAGATATACAGCCTCTAAAAGTATGCTCTTTCCATGACATTTGGGACGATGTTTTAAATTGCTTCAAATAAGCCTTCATTGGTACTTGGTGGAGACTTCAGGTTAAAAGTCCTTGATTATTTGTTCTTAATGATTTAGTCAGTTTGCTGAGCTTTCAGAGCTTTCCTCACTGTGATTATAATTTTCAATTTTAAAGATTTAATCTTCATAATTTAATTACAGATGAATTATACAGTTGGTCCCCAAAGAGCCATAGTTAAAATATTTTAATGTATTAAAATAGAAACCTATTCAAATTGTTGCAAATGTTCTTATATATTCAGTAGCTTGAACAGTAATTTGTTCATTGGTTAAATATTCTAATAAGACAGAGCGAACCGAATGTTGGAAGCCTCCTCATGCACAGGATTTGTGTGCATGGATGTGCTTGTGTGTTTTCGGCGTGGAGGGGACTGGATGACAGAAACGTAGGAAGTGATCTGTGGCTTCTGTCCCCGTGTCTGGGCCTCTGGCGCTCACAGTCACCTCCTCGTCAGAATCATATACCCAGTTGGTTTATGCTCCCGGAAATGCCCGCAGAGATGAGAGAGTTCGGGGGACCCCTCCGGAGC
The DNA here is from genome assembly GCA_017311185.1 of Proteles cristata cristata. Classification (NCBI taxonomy): domain Eukaryota; kingdom Metazoa; phylum Chordata; class Mammalia; order Carnivora; family Hyaenidae; genus Proteles; species Proteles cristata. The sequence continues at coordinate 242,743 of JAESUZ010003728.1, forward strand.
CCCGGGGAGCAGTGCGGTGTCCAGGTCCAGCCCGGGGTCCCTGCTCCCACCAGAGCCTCGGGGTCCCACCTCCGGGGAGAGAGGGTGAGGGGCCGTGTGTGTGCCCAACAGGGAGCCGGCCGGTGCTGTTACCGCGGACTCCGCGTGGCGTGTGGGTGACCCCGTGCACGACGTCCCACCTTTGGTGGGAGACGCCCTCGCGTGTGCGAGTCCCTTCAGGAAGGAGCTACTTCTCAGTGCGGAACTACGACACCAGAGGCCTGCTTTGCAGTCCGGCCTGTGTGACCGCACGTGTGACCCCTCCAACCCGTTCTGGGCTTTTCCAGCTTTGAGACGGCCTTGCCCTGGTTTCGTTGTTTTCTCTGCCGTTTTCCCTCTGCTTTCACTTTTGGTGAGCGTTCTCTGTCCTCTGTGTAACTCGAATCTATGTTTCTTGTCTCAGCTTCTGTTATGTTTGCTTCTAGATTTGTCTTCTCTCTTTCGCTCTTGGAGGCTTTCCTTTTCCCTGCTCCTGCCCCGTCTCCCCATTTTTTGTTAACATTTCCTACTTTATTTTTTTTTTCAATTTTTAATTCATTTTTATTTTTGAGAGAGAGAGAGAGAGTGCCCATACCAGAGAGGGACGGGGAGAGAAAATCCTGAGTAGGCTCTGTGCTGCTTTATCCGTTGACCCAGTGGTGACCACAGAAATACGAACCATAAATGTTGAATGCTGACACAAAATTATAAAATTTTAGTGGATGAATATATGTTTCCACAATCTACATGCTCACTATGAACACTACACATTTTAAAAACAGAAGACCTCAAGATAAAGTCTGTATTTAAGATATTTCAAGTGTATAACATTCACCAATATATTTGACATATAGACGTTGCCCTATCCAGTTTCTGAATAATTCATGGAAAAGTGCAGGCAAGATTTCCGCAGCCTCAGTGCTAGGATAGAACCGCTAATGCTGTCATGAGGCTTCTGTCTCACAGGTCTGAGTTGACCTCACATATAGAACAGACCCCCGGTGACAATGGAGGACGAGCAAATGAAGGGGTGCAGCCATCACTAGACAAGAAATGAGAGCTGATGGACACTGACGCTGTTGTAGGGCAGGTTGTACGGAAGAAGAGGGTGAAGTAGGATTTCACATGTATAAACGTGAAAAATATAAAATCATTTATGCAAGTTCATCTCATTTGGATTATATCTATTCTCACTGCCTTCTTAGCCCTTATTGATATGTTTATGTGAAAATATATCATTGTTTTATTCTTTTTTTAATTCCTAAAAATGTTTATTTAGTTTTGAGAGAAAAAGAGAGAGAGAGAGAGATGAAGATACAGAATCTGAAGAAGGGCCCCAGGCTCTGAGCTGTCAGCACAGAGCCTGATGCGGAGCTCAATCCCTCCAACTGTGGGATCACAACCTGAACTGAAGTCAGATGCTCAACTGACTGAGCCACCCAGGTGACTCTCATTATTTTATTCTTTTGGTGCATTATTTTATTGTTTTTCTTCCTAGGGATGAGGAAGATTTTTTTTTTGTTCTCCTTCATTTTGGTGAGTGCTGTCTTTATCATACATATTTAAAACTTTGCAGGTAATTTATTTTAACAAATGTATCTATATTTGTGCATATGTGCATGAGACTGAAGCATGGTTTGTTTTTATTTGCTCTTCTGACCAGGTGTGAGTGAGGTGATATTTCCTGTTGTTGCACACTGAGACTATCTCACATACCTTTTTAATTCACTAGTAGGAATTTTTTTGTGTGCTAGACTTCGAAAGTCTTAGCAATTTAAGAGATGTACTATAGGCCTAACCATTTGAATATGATAGAAGTGAAATAATTTGGTCTGTGTATAACTGCTTACACTGTCCTAAGCAGCTGGATGAAAATGGTCATCAGACTCACCTGATATCTAGCAATGTGTTTAGTCCATTGTGACTAAATCTTCAAGATACCTTCCAGAAAGTTGACAATTACCCTGATGTAGATGGATGTCTGAGATTTTTGTTTAATATCAAACTATCCTTTTCTTTATGCCTTTCCTTGTACTAGTTTAAGGTCTCCATTATAGCACATTGACCTGTCATTGCTTTCATAATGTATTTGTCTTCATGTGTATGTATTTATCTATTTGCTTATTTTGTCATAGGGAGTGACGTGTTGCATTACAGTCTGTACATAGATTTCACAATTGGTTAACTTTTAAAATGTTTATTATGATCAAAATGTTTTAAAAAATTTGCATTAAGTAGGCTCCATGCCCAATGTGGGGCTTGAACTCAAGACCCTGGGATTAAGCTTTGCATCCTCTACTGACTCAGTCAGTCAGGCACCCCCAATTAGAATGCTGATAATGAATAATCCTATATCTTCCAGGAATTTTACAAACTCTAATTGGTAATGTGTGAAAAAGAAGCCTGCAGAAGGAAGAGGAAAGTGTTGGTCACTGTATTTTAGAGTTCTGATGAAAACTGATTCTGAACAGCCAATGAATTTTCAGAGTTCCTGTATGGTGATTTGAAGTATCTTTTGCTCAAAAAGTAAAGCACTGTGGTGCACCTGGGTGGCTCAGTAGGTTAAGCGTCCCACTTCAGGTCAGGATATGATCTCGTGGCTCATGAATTCTGGCCCTATATTGGGCTCTGTGCCGACAGCTCAAAGCCTGAAGTTTGCCTTGGATTCTGTGTCTCCCTCTCTCTGCTCCTCCCCCATTTGAACTGTGTGTGTCTCTCTCAAAAAATAATCATTTATAATTTTTTTAAGTTAAGGAAAAGAGTAAAGCACTGTAATTCATGGTGGTGGTGTCAGGTTCACACCTACTGAATATTTCGTTGTTTTGCTACCATAAATCAAACATTTTTAATGTAACTGTGACTGATGCAAAACAGGTCCATTATTTGACTTTTCTTATATCAAATATTAATGATTTCCTTTTCTAATAATATGCAACTAATTTGCTACAAACTATGTCAATTTCACTGATGCATCGAATAATCAAACACTTAGTAAAAACATCGCAGGGCCCTGTCATTAATATGATAGATCCACTTGCTGACAACCTTAGTTTTATGAATATTTGTTGTTGTTGTTGTTGTTGTTGTTAAATACTTGGTCTTAACATTAAAGGAAACATGTGGTAAGAAAGGATGGAGCAGAAAAATGGGAGTTCCTTCACTGGGTTTATCCTGCTGGGCTTCTCTGACCGGCCTCAACTGGAGCGAGGCCTCTTTGTGGTTCTTCTGATCTTCTATCTGCTCACCCTGCTGGGAAACACGACCATCATTGCACTGTCCCGCCTGGACCCACACCTTCACACTCCCATGTACTTTTTCCTCTCCAACCTGAGCTTTCTGGACCTGTGTTACACGACCAGCACTGTTCCTCAGCTCCTGGTTCATCTCAGGGGAGCAGACAAGTCTATCACCTTTGGCGGCTGTGTAGCTCAGCTGTTCCTCACTTTGGGGTTGGGAGGCACAGAATGCATCCTCTTAGGGGTGATGGCATTTGACCGCTACGCAGCCGTCTGCAGGCCCCTGCACTACACGGTGATCATGCACCCTCGCCTCTGTGCCCTGATGGCGTCTGCATCGTGGTTCATTGGTTTCGCCAACTCCTCATTGCAGACGGTGCTCATTTTCCTTGTACCACTTTGTGGGAGAAATAAAATAGATCACTTCTTTTGTGATGTTCCCCCACTGCTCAAGCTTGCCTGTGTTGACACCATCATCATCCATATATGGACTATATTTCATATCGATATAAAATATGGACTATAGTTCATATCGATATGAAATATGGACTATATTTCATATCGATATAAAATATGGACTATAATGTCATCCTTGCGATATCGTACTCGCAAGGTAATTAGAAAACTGAGCTCTGAAAGGACCTTTCATGATCAAGGTCGGTTTTCCCTGAAAGTATGATAATTGTGTTTTGGTTGTTTTTCAAAAAAGACTTCTTATCTTTAGGAGACATCCATTCAAATATTTACAGATGAAATGATAAGATGCTTCAAAATAGGATGGTGGTGGACAGAGGTATTGACAAAACGAGTGTGGCTGTGAATTGCTAATTGATGAAGCTGAATGATAGGTGCATGGGGGTTTTAATCATTCTGTTTTTGTATATGTTTGAAATTTCTCCTAATAAAAAATAAAAAGAAAGAAGGAAGGAAGGAAGGTAGGAAGAAAGGAAGGAAGGAAGAGAAAAAAGGAAAGACAGGAGGAGGGGCGTGGGCAGCTTTTAGGTATCAATAGTATTTGCCCTACTTTAGTTTATCTAACTAGTTTGTTATAGGATATAGCTTCCTTTCTATTTTTTCAAATTATAAAAATGCTATACATCTTCCTGCATGTATCTTTGCATGTATCTTTCCGTATTAGTAACCTCCTAAAGGAGGGATTATTGAGTCAAAGGACAAATTTAATACCTAAATTCCAACTACCTTCCAAAGTGTTCTACCCAACTACACTTTCAAATGAATTTAAGAATTATTTAAAATGAATCATTAAAATGATTAATATTTTTATTGAGATAATGTTATACCTTTAAACGGCCAAAGTGGGGAAAACTAAAGCGGTATTTGACACGGAGATCCAGGAAAACCCAAATCCTCTTCTTGACCTTCTTTCCTCTGAAGTCATCAAGAAAAGTACACACACCAACACACACACACACACACACACACACACACACACACACACACACACTGACCCAACCAAAACCAAATCAAACCAAAACAAAAAACGAAAGCGATGCAGATGATTTGTATTATCAACTGATGATTTGCCCTAAGCTCTAATGTTGAGATTAGCAAATTAGTCCACACCATTATACTATGAATGCTTCCATGATTAAGATAAAAAACAGACTATGAAATCTGGTCTGTTTATATCTTCCCTAGAATCCCATCCTCAATCTTGGTGCTTGCCCCTGCAATGCAGGAAATGGCCAATCCAGAACAGACCACTTGCCCAGGAGAAGGCTGTGCAAGAACAAAAAGTATTGGCTCCAAAGCTTGGGGCAGTTAGACTATACCACCGGGCTTGCCTTTCAGATATAAGGAATGAAAAGCCACAAATGGAGTTAATAGGTAGGCTATCTCCAAGAGAAGTCTCTAATATTTTTTTCCTTGAGACTTATAAAAAGAGTCACAAGAGCCATTCCCAGTGGGTTCATCGGAGACTGTACTATCAGAACACAGTCACAACTCCATTCTCTCAGGAGGGCATCCATGAAATGCCTTTGAACTTGATCAATCCAAAACTGGCATGGAGCAAGAGGGTAGGCAATAAGAGTTGTATGCATCCCTTCACCACCAAATCTAATTGCATAGTTTATAAATATTTTCTGCATCCTTTCCAGCCGTATATTCTTTACTTTCTTATATAAGTGCATTAGCTAGTACTTCCAGAGGAGCATTTGAGCATGAAGCATAGATTGATTCCCATATTTAATGGATATGCTATTAGATTTCCACTATTAAACATGAAACTAGATTTACGTCTGTGTACACCGCCATTTAATACAATTTCCTTTATCTAAAATGATTATTGACTATTGGATGTGCTCTCGGCAGCAATTCACAGGTTCCTATTTCTTTGACCCATTATTAAGCAGAATTATATGATTAATATTTCCTCAAAAATGAATCAAAAACGTCTCAGATTCAGAGCACCTGACTGTGCCGGTCAGGGAAGCAACCAACCCTTGATATCGGCTCAGGTTGTGATCTTGCATTCACATGGAGCCCCACATTGGGATATTTAATCTTCATATCGATGATTATGATGACTATGTGATGACACCACTGTGATTGAGTCTGAGATATTATTTTTCAGCATGATCTTTCTTTTCATACCTGTAGCATTAATCACATTCTCGTATGGTCGGATTGTCAGGGCAGTGTTAAGAATAAAGTCAACTGCAGGGCAGAGGAAAGTGTTCGGGACATGTGGGTCCCACTTCACGGTGGTCTATGCTTACCTCCAGCCCAGCAACAACCACTCCCAGGACCAGGGTAAGTTTATTTCTCTCTTCTACACCATCATTATCCCCGTGGCCAACCCCTTCATATATACACTGCGGAACAAAGATATGACGGGAGCAATGAGGAAGGTGTTCTGTCGGGGTTATGCCTCCAGATGACTAGGGTGAAGACCCTGTGATGGAAGACTTTGAATGCCAAAGCCTTAAGGATTTTGTGTTCTGCACGTGTCATACAATATTTCCCCTGACAGCTCAGGGAAATTCATTCTTTGAAGGGATACAGGAGTGCTGATGCATAGGGGCACATGTACCTCAATGTTCATAGCATCACTCTCCACAATAGCCTAGTCTCTGTCTGACTTGGGAATCAAAGTTGTGCTGGCTTCATAAAATGAGTCCGGAAGTTTTCCTTCCATTTGTCTTTTTGGAATAGCTTGAGAACAATTGGTATTAATTCTATTCTAAATGTCTAGTAGAATCCCCCAGGAAAGCCATCTGGCCCAGGGCTCATATTTTTTGGGAGGTTTTTGATGACTGATTCAATTTCTTCACTAGTTATGGGTCTGTTCAGATCTTCTATCTCTTCCCGTGTGCTTTGGTAGTGAGTGTGTGTTTAGGAATTCAACCATTTCTTCTTAGTTGTCCAGTTAGTTGGCTTGTAATTTTTCATTGTGTTTCCTGATAATTGCTTGTTTTTGTGAGGGGTTGGTTGTAATAAGTCCTTTTTCATTCATGATTTTGTCTGGGTGCTCTCTCTTTTCTTTTTGAGAAGCCTGGCTAGAGGCTTCTCAGTTTTGTTTATGTTTTCAAAAAACCAACTTTTAGTTTCACTCATCTGTTCAACTGGTTTTTTTAAATTCTATATTGTTTTTTTTCTGCCCTGATTTTTATTATTTCTCTTCTTCTAATGGGTTTGGAGTGCTCTTGCTGCTCTCCTTCTGGGTCCTTTAGGTGCGCTGTTAGATTTTGCACTTGTGCTTTTACTAATTTCTTGAAATAGGCCTGGACTCCAGTGTGCTTTCCTCTAGGACTGCCTTTGCTGCATCCCTTAGAGTTTGGATTGTTGTATTTTCATTTTCATTTGTTTCCATATATTTTTAAATTTCTTCTCTAATTCCCTGGGTTGGCCCATTCCTTCTTTACTAGGGTTCTTTAACCTCCATGTTTTTGGAGGTTTTACACACTTCTTCCTGTGGTTGATTTCAAGTTTCAAAGCATTATGATCTGAAAGTGTGCATGGTATGATCTCAGTTATTTCATATTTATTGAAAGCTGCTTTATGTCTCAGTATGTGATCATCTTGGAGAATGTGCCATGCACACTTGAGAAGAAAGTGAATTCCATGGCCTCAGGATGTAGAGTCCTAAATATATCCGTCAAATCTATCTGGTCGAATGTGTCTTTCAAGTCCATTGTTTCTTTCATGATTTTCTGTCTAGTTCGTCTATCCATTGCTGTAAGTGGAGTATTAAAGTTCCCTGCTTTTAGCACATTGTTATCGATAAGAGTGTTTCTGTTTGTGATTGGTTTATGTATTTAGGTGTTCCTATATTCGGTGCATAAACATTTATAAATGTTTGCTCTTCCTGATGGATAGACCCTGTAGTTACTCTATAATTCATTTCGTCATCCCTTGGTACCGCCTTGTGTGTCTCCTAGTCTGCACGTTTTACCACTGCTGTTTGCCAGAGTCCTGTTCTGACCAGGCTCACTGAAGAGGCAGGAACAGGGCCCAGATCACTGGCAGCCCCTCCCTTTAGGTGACTTCTTTTCAGATGCTTGTTTTGTGACATAGATGAGAGCTTTCTTTCACCTTTTTGGTGTGCAGCATTTTGAGACCTGGTGGTGAGGACTCTGGGAACCACTGTGTGGACACGTGGTTTATGGGGGATGGGGACACTGGGTGTAATGCAGAAAGGTGATGGTGAATGACAGGAGGTCAGAGGATCAGGGGAAGGGGTTCCTGATGTCAGAGTAACAGGAGAAAACACCCAAAGTTTTCTTACCTGTACATGGAGACCCAGTCAGGAAATTGAGACCCAATGGAATGACCAAAGGATGTGGTTTTTATACCTTTTTTAGGGAGATACTACATGTGTGAAAAATTGACAGGAGAAAGAAAACAAGTGTTTGGAGCTTCAGTTGGTAGGGAATTCTAAGTGGAATTTGCACTAAGATAGTAGATTTTTAAAACAATAGCCATTTTATTTCTATAGCTTTCTCAACTCTAAGTGGTCTTTTACTTCTTATTCCTGGGTGGGGGTCTTTTATAGGGGAGGTGTTTCCTGCTTCCAGGGGTAAAGAAGTGGGTATGATGTCCTTGCACGTGCCCTTATACACAGCAGCTTCTACTGAAAATAATCACTATGCTGTTGAGGTCCATATTGAGGGGCCTCCCTGGGTCTGCACAGTGGCTCTGGTTTTTTTTTTGTTTGTTTGTTTTTTGTTTTTTGTTTTTTGTTTTTTTTACATATAGTTTATTGTCAAATTAGTTTCCACATAACACTCAGTGCTCATCCCCATAAGTATCCTCCTCCATGCCCATCCCCCCTCCCCCCCACATCCATCAGTCCTCAGTTTTTGTCAGCATTCAAGAGTCTCTCATGGTTTGCCTCTCTCCCTTTCCCCCACCATTTCCGCCCTTCTTCTCCCCCTTGTTCCTCCGTCAAGTTCCTCCTAATCCTCCTATACAGTGGCTCCGTTTTAAAGTTTTAATTGTATTTACATTGTTTGGCGGATGTATTTTAACCAATGTGAACTGAATAAAATATATGAGGTCTTCAAGAAGTGTAAGTTCTTCTGATTCGTGAACCATTTGTGAAGATAGTTTTAACCTCTTTTGAAAGTGAAGTTGTTCAGTCATTGCACCTCTGTGTTGAGTGTCACTGAAGCATTCTGGACATTTGTAATGATTGGATTATTTTGGATCCTCATGATCAATGGCGTGTCATTATTAATGGTCAAAGCCTTTCTCAAGAGTCCTCCTGATTCTGTGGTAGCAGGTCAAAAGTAGTGCTCTCCATGCATTTTAAATATTATTTTAATGTTTGTTTATTTTTTAGTGAGGGAGAGAGAGAGAAAGAACAAGTGGGGGAGGGGCATAGAGAGAGGGAGACAGAGGATCCAAAGGGGTCACTGCGCTGACAGTGGAAAGCCTGATGTGGGGCTCGAGGCCAACAACCCTGAGATTACGACTTCAACCAAAGTTGAGTGATTAACTGACTGAGCCATAAAGGCTCCCTCTTTTTTTATTTTCATGCATTTTTAAGTCCTCATTTCAAGCAGTTGGAAACCCTGAAACGGTTTTGCCATATTCTTTTTGGAAAGCTTCTGTATTAGTTTATCTTCAGGACAGAGAACTTAATGTAATTAAAGAAAGCATGTTGGCTGACAAGGTATTCGTTTCAGCCTGAAATTAACCTCTCCCAAGTTTCACTGTCCTTCTTAGAAAAACCATCTATATTTCCCACAGACTATTTCTCCTCATATTCTACCACAATATGTTACATTTTGGTTTGCATTTAGGTTGAAGTAGCATATGTATGAATATATTATTTTACACATGTACACACAGACATGTTCATGCACAAACATGTGCTCCATATCCAGTCTCCTGTAGGCCCATCTCTTAGCACTTTTGTGAAGATGATTAGTAGAAGAAAATCTGTTTCCTATAGCTTATAGTACTTACAAGTGACTGGCTTATAAATCTTGTATTTCCAGTATGTTCTGAAATATAAATACATCCTAGTGTATGTGTTAAGAGTTTATTCCTGAAGGTCACATTGAAAGGAAAGAAAAAAACACATTCAGGGAGGTGGTGGGAATATTGGCTATTGGTAGAATCTTGTACCGCTCAAGCGTTCCATGGAACAAACTATACCCCTATAGGCATGATAACTTAAAATTTAGAAGTCACAGTCTTTCAGTCTTTGCATTGGAATTTGGATCACAAAGAGTACGCTATGGGAGTAGGTAGGAATATGCTAGAATAGCCTCATTCGATAACTGTCAATGTGTCCAGTGTCAAGAATTGTGTACTCTATGTTGTCTTCTAGGAGTTTTACAATATCAGATCTTATGTTTACATGTTAATCTATTACAAGTTAATTTGTCTGAGTGGTGTAATATAAGGCTCCAGTTTTATTTCTCTGAATGTATTTACCCAGTTTTCTCTGGACGATTTATTAAAGAGACTATGTTTCCCTGTGAATGTTCTTGGTTCCGTTTTTAAATATTAGAGTTCATGGTCAACTTACTGTCCATCAGAGGGTTCCTACTGGTGAGAAACTCTATGTATGTACAAAATGTGGGAAGGCCTTTAGACAGTGTACAGCCTTACTCAACATCAGAAGCTCAATATTGCCGACAAACTATATGAATATAAAGAATGTGGGAAGGCCTTTCTGTGTGACTCTGCCCTTCGAGTACATCACTAACTCCCTACTGGTGAGAAACCATATGAATGTGAGCAATGTGAGAAGCCTTTCGTGATGGTTATCATTTTATTCTTCATCATAGACTTCATCCTGGAGAGAAACCTTATGAAGGTAAGGAATTTGGGAAGGCCTTGAGTCATTATTCCAAACTTATTTCACACCAAAATATTCATATTGGTTTTAAGCCCTAAGACTGCAAGGATCATGGGAAGGCTTTTAGATTCATCTCACAACTTACACAACATCAGAGTATTTGTATGGTGAGAAGCCCTGTAAATGTGAGGATTGTGGGAAGTCCCTTAGACAATATTCGCACCTCACCCATCATCTGAAAATTCATAATGTAAAAAGATAAGATAGGTTTTCAATCCTGTGTTGTAGAACACTCTATAAATGTAGTAATTAATTCCTTTTGTTTCCTTCATGCAGGCAACTGACTTGGCATAATAGATTTTATACCATTAAAAGAACATGTTAATTTCAAGTATTCCACCATTGCTTAAACCTGATAAACTTCACCTTTACTCTAAAAACAAATCCTATCAATGCAACAAATGTGGGAGACATTTATCTCCATCCCATCACTTTTCTACTTGTATTATATTGACAAGATATTTAACTGCTCTGTGCTCTAATTTTTTCATTTGTGAAATGGTAATTTAATACTGTGGCAGAGTAAAGATTGCTCCAAGTTCTTTGACATTTTCCCCCAACTCTCCACCAAGTGCTGGAATCTACTTTCCTTCCACTTAAGGCTGGGCAGACAGTGACTACTTTGACTAGTAGAAGTAGTGTTGTGCCAGTTTTTATCCTAAGCTTTGCTGGTAGATTCTACTTCATCTCCTTGGAATCCTCTCTTAAGCTTAGGCCCTTTCTGTTAAGAAGTCTGGCTGCTCAGCTAAAGAGACCACATGGAGAGCCCTAGCCCACATAGAAAGATAGAAGCACCTTTCTGAGCCCAGTCTTTCACACATGCCTACCAACACACCAGATATTTGAGTGAAACAGTATTGGATCCTCCAGACCAGCCAGCAGCTGAATGCTACTGAGTGCCTTCAGCTGATATCATATAAAACAGATAGATCTACCAACGGAGCCTCTGCCCAAACTTCTGACCCACAAGACTATGAGACATAATAAAATGACTGTTGTTTTAAGCCACTAAAAAAAACCCCAACACACTCCGAAGACTTAAAGGAGGCCTGTGACCACCAAACCATTCCTGCAATAAATATGAAAGGGACTTCGTTGAGTGGAAAGGAAAAAACAAAAGTGGCAAAGGCTGAAAGAAATAGAAAACATCTCCAGAAAGATGGGGCGCCTGGGTGGCTTAGTCGGTTAAGCGTCCGACTTTCGCTTAGGTCATGATCTTGCTGTTCGTGGGTTCGAGCCCCGCGTCGGGCTCTGGGCTGACTGCCAACCCAGAGCCTGGAGCCTGTTTCAGAGTCTGTGACTCCCTCTCTCTCTGACCCTCCCTGTTCACACTGTCTCTCTCTCTCCTAGAAATAAATAAAAACATTTTAAAAAAATGTTAGAAAATATCTCCAGAAAGAATGTCAGAACAAGAAATAATATGACACCAAATTCATATCTTTCCATCATTAGTTCGAATGTAAATGGACTCAATGCTCCAATTAAAAGATATAGGGTGTCAGAATGCATAAAGAAACCAAGACCCATCTATGCTGCCTACAGGGACTCATTTTAGACCTAAAGACACAGGCAGATTCAAAGTGAGAGGTTGGAGAAACACTTATCATGATAGTGGACATGAAAATAAAGCCTAAGTATCAATCTTGTATCAGCAAACTAGACTTTAAAACAAAGCATATAACAAGAGATGACGAAGGGCACTAAGTACTAATAAAGGGGAGGCTTCAACAAGAAGATCTAACAATTGTAAATATTTATTCGCCCAACATCGTGGCACCTTAATTTATAAAACAATTAGTAACAAACATAAAGGCACTCATGGACAATAATATAATAGTAGGACTTTAACATTCTACTTCCATAAATGGACAAATCACTTTTTCCACAATCATTCCCTTGCACAAAGCGAAAATCAATGAGGACGCAATGGATTTGGATGACACGCTGGATCTGATGGACTTAAAAGATACATGCACAACATTCCATCCTAAAGCAGCAGAATACACATTCTTCTCGATTGCACATGGAACATTTTCCAGAATAGATCACATACTGAATCACAAATCAGGCGTGGGGGCAACTGAGTAGGTCGTTTGGTTAAGCATCTGAGTCTTAATCTCCTCGTGTCTTATATTAGGGTGTGATTTCAAGCCCGGTGTTGGGAGTGTGGGTTCCATCGTGGGCTAGGAGACTAATTAAAACAAAACAAAACAAAACAAAACAAAACAAAACAAAACACAAATCAGGTCTCAACAGACACGAAAAGACTGAGATTGTACCATGCATATTTTCTGACCCCAGTGCTATGAACCTTGGGTCAGCATCACTAGATAATCCCCCACAAGTATCAAAGTATTTTGAGCAGATGAAGTCTGGCAGCAGTCAGCGAGGTCTGGGATGAAAAGCATAGTAGCAGGTATGATACCCAGAGTGTATGGTATTTGCCTGTTCTCCCCATAACTATCAGGATGGTATCTAACTGGTAAGGGAATAACTGAGAAAATTCAAATGTAAGAATGTTTTCAACAGGATGTAGTTTATGTCTTAGACTGAATATGATAAATGAACTGGAAATTATGAATCTACAAGAAACAGTTACAAAACACCCATCAACTAACTTCCTTCCATTTTTCTGTAGTGATTATTTTAACTCTCCGGGGAAATTGAAAATCATTTGGAACTTAAATGCAAAGACTAGCTGAGTTTAAGTTTTATTAAAAAGACATATTTTCAAAAATGGTTTTAGCACATCATTAAGAAATATGGTTATAAACTTTACAGTGTTTTAGAGGATTTGAGGTTTGTTTTCCTAGAATGTTAGAAGTTTGGTGGTATTTGTGATGCTTCTTCATATTCATGCTAAAGATTAGAATGTGCCTAATATTTAGCTTTGTGATGCTATATAACTTGGTTATAAATGAAATGAAATGAGGAATTCATTCACATATTTATATTTAAGATTAAGGAACTTAATGGAATCTTCCTTATATGTTCATATCTAAATATTTTGGGCAATTGTGAGAGGAAAAAAAATTTTTTTTACAAATAGTTTATTGTCAAATTAGTTTCCACATAACACTCATTGCTCATCCCCACAAGTGTCCTCCTCCATGCCCATCTCCCCTCCACCCCACATCCGTCAGTCCTCAGTTTTTGTCAGCATTCAAGAATCTCTCATGGTTTGTCTCTCTCCCTTTCCCCCACCATTTCCCCCCTTCTTCTTCCCCTTGTTCTTCCATCAAGTACCTCTTAATCCTCCTATACGTGCAAACATATGATAATTGTCCTTCTCTGCCTTATGTCTCTCAGCATAACACCCTCAATGTCCATCCATGTTGCTACACGTGGCCAGATTTCATTGTTTCTCATTGCCATGGAGTATTCCATGGTATAGATAAACCACATCTTCTTGATCCATTCGTCTCTTGATGGACACTTAGGCTCTTTCCATGTTTTAGCTATTGTGGAGAGTGCTGCTATGAACATTGGGGGACATGTGCTCCTATGCATCAACATTTCTGTATCCCTTGGGTCAATTCCTAGCAGTGCTATTGCTGGGTCATTGGGGAGTTCTAGTGTTATTTTCCTGAGGAACCTCCACACTGTTTTCCAGAGGGGCTGCACCAGTTTACATTCCCACCAACAGTTTAGGAGGGCGCCCGTTTCTCCACATCTTCGCCAGCATCTAGAGTTCTCTGATTTGCTCATTTTAGCCACTCTGACTGGCGTCAGGTGGTATCTCAGTCTGGTTGTGATTTGTATTTCCCTGATGAGGAGGGATGCTGAGCATCGTTTCATGTGTCTGTTGGCCATCTGGATGTCCTCTTTGGAGAAGTGTCTGTTCATATCTTCTGCCCATTTCTTCACTGGGTTGTTTGTTTTTCGGGTGTGAAGTTTTGTGAGTTACTTATAGATTCTGGATATTAACCCTTTATCTGATATGTCATTTGCAACTATCTTTTCCCATTCCGTTGGTTGCCTATTAGTTTTGTGGGTTGTTTCCTTTGCAGTGCAGAAGCTGTTAATCTTGATGAGGTCCCAATCATTTATTTTTGCTCTTGATTCCCTTGCTTTTGGGGATGTGTCAAGTAAGAAGTTGCTGCGGTGGAGGTCAAGGAGGTTGTTTCCTGCTTTCTCCTCTAGGGTGTTGATAGTTTCCTGTCTCACGTTCAGGTCCTTTATCCATTTTGAGTTTATTTTTGTGCATGGTGTGAGAAAATGATCTAGTTTCATTCTTCTGCATGTTGCTGTCCAGTTCTCCCAACACCATCTGTTAAAGAGGCTGTCTTTTTTCCATTGGATATTCTTTCCTGCTTTGTCAAAGATTCTTAAGTGTTTTGTAAAACACGTAGGTCATTCCCAGATGGCAGCTAAGTTAGTTGGGATGGTCTAGGGAGTTATTGTCCTCTGTGAGATATGTGAACTAGTAAAAGAGACAGATTAGGTCTCCTCCGGCATTGTCCTCCATCGTCATTGTCCCTGAGGATTGCCACGTGTGGGCAGCTCAGTGACATGGGCTCATTAAGAGTGTGGGGCATCAGTGTTCCCCAGAGAGGTCAGCAGGGGAAGGGACTTGGTTCTCTGTGCCAGCACAGCTACAGCTCAGTGTCATAGCATCCTCTCCTGTTCATAAGGGTCTCACTGTCACACAGGCAGGTCATCATACCCGGGAAACTATCCTGAAAGTTTGTTGCAATTGTTTTCATCATCTACCTTCTAGAGGCAAAGTGCAGATTTCTGGTACCACATGAAGTCATCCTGAGAAAGCATCTTTTTTTAAGAAAAATTCATGGATGAATCAGTGCTGATATGGTCAACCTTTGTGTTTATTGCAAACACTGAATGATCCTACATGTCCTCATTCCGATCCTAGAACTGTATTTAGGCAGTAACTTGAAGTGAGGTAGGGAAATAGCTTAGATCCCGACAGAGAAGGCAAAAAAAGAGGTGAGTAAAATGGAACTAACTTTCTGTGTTGCTCTAGGAATTGGCAAGTTAGTTTATCTTCAGTTAACAATTGTTCTTGAAACAAAAATACGAGATGATTTGCATATATGGTCAATTGTCTAAAGGAAGGAGTCGACTATGGAATTCAGCAAATAGAGGAAAAATTTAATTGTTCATTACAAATGCCACCATGTCATTCTTAGACATTTCATCTATTTTAGCACATTCATTATACCTCTCTATGCACGTGCAGAAAATAATTTCAATATTCATATGTAGTGATCATAAAATATGTCCTTTATGCATAATTACATCATCCCATACTTTCCTTTGGTTCGTTATTGTCTGTGAAATAAGACAATATTTGTTCTCAATACATAAACTTACTGTCATAACCTTTATTTCCTAAATGCTTACTTCTTCCCTTATGAGTTACCACAAAGTATCTAAAATATGTATGGAGTTTGTAAATGCTATGTTGAAAATTACAAAAAGCAAGTACCATTTTGTTATAATTTTGTCAATGCATCTGTATTGTGACTTTATTGTTAACAAGAAAAGCTGATCCTTCCCATGAGTACGAAGAGCAATATGATGAAGAAAAGGTAGTATGAAGCCTTAGTGTTTTCATAATTAATGAATTAGGGAAAGTTGTGTATGTGTGTTTGCCTGCATGTGTTTCTGTGTGTGTTTGTGTATCTGTGAGTGCATGTGTGTGTGACTGCACTGAGGTGCTGTATGAAGTACACTGGGTCCCGTCGTTCCATCCTTGCACACGATCATGAATGGACTCCTGTGTGAGCACTGTTGGTGACCTTTAGATCAGATCTTTAGGTCAGATCAGGGCTAAATCAGATGCTCTTTACCTACTGATGCTCTAATCCAAAAGGGATTCGTTACGAGTATGGGCTCCAGCTTCGCAGCCATTCCCTTCTGGAGAGGATTGCCCTCAGCTGACAGGAGCCGCATTGCAGGAGGTCTGGGAACACGGTGGGGGCAGCTCCCAGCCAGTGACAGACTGATGGGTGCACAAAAGGCTGCCACTGCCAAGGCAGGACAGACCCTGATGCAGTTCACGCTCCAGAGCCGGGCCGTCCGATGCACTGGGACGTAGCCACAGGAAGCTATTTCAGGTTAAATTCATTACAATTAAAATGTAATCTCAGTTTCTTGGCTCATACATTTTCTTATTTTTTATTTTTGTAGTTAAGACATTTTATTTTTATTATGCTTCTTTATTTTTTTATTTCATTTGAGAGAGAGAGAACAAGCAGGGGAGGGAAAGAGAGAGGAGGGTGTATGGAGGATCTCAAGTGGGCTCTGTGCTGACAGCAGAGACCCTAATGAGGGACTCGAACTCACCAACAGTGAGTTAAAGCTGGATAGTTAACTGACTGATCCACCCAGGCACCCCTGTACATAGCACATTTTAAATGCGCAGGTAGCGACAGGTGGAGAGTGGGTATAGTATTGGGCAGTGAGGACGGAGTATTTCTACCATCACACACGAATGGTTCTACTGGAGAGTTCTGTCCAGCTTCTCATGGGATCAGGCTCATGCTCTGTTCCACTCGAGACCACATCCTCGCTTAGGGGCATTCTCTGCTCCATTTTCCTTCCGTGACCCCGTTTATCCCGAGAGCATTCCCTGAGGAAACTACACGCAGTGGAATTCCTACTTCACCCTCTTCTTCCGTAGAACCTGCCCTACGGCAGCGCCAGTGTCCATCAGCTCTCATTTCCTGTCTAGTGGTGGCTGCAGCCCCTCATTTGCTCGTCCTCCATTGTCACCGGGGGTCTGTTCTCCTGTATGTGAGGTCAGCTCAGACCTGTGAGACGGAAGCACCATGAGAGCAGCAGCGGTTCAGTGGTAGCCCTGGGGCTGCGGGAATCTTGCCCGCACTTTCTCAGGATTCATCAGGAGCTGGACAGGGCGGCGTGTGTGTGTCAGTGTAGCAGTGAATGTCATACATTGGAAATGTCTTATATAGAGACATTGTTCTGAGAGCTTTTGACTTTAAAATGTGTGTACATATGAATATCTAGTGTGGAAATTTGTATTCTTGACTAAAATGTTAGAGGTTTGTGTCAGTTTGAACAACTATGCAAACGGTAAACTACTCCTTTATCACCTCATGTGTGTCAGTACTAAGCATTTAACATCTTTCATTGATGTCTGTTCTCTCCAAATACTATTATAAAATTGTGTTCTTGTGAGGTGTCATTTCAATATATACTTTTTTGATGGTCGTCATTACATAAAATGCTACTTATTTTTTAGAATCTATTTTTATTTTAATAATATCTTCTCCATTTCTATATATAATGTATACTCTTCAAGTATTTATTTTTTGTATGTAAAATAATAATATGCATAATTTTTATTACTGATTTTTCTGTATCATAATTTCATGACAGTTGAGGTCCACTATATATATATATATATATATATATATATATATATATATATATATATTTTTTTTTTTTTTTTTTTTTTTTTTTTGGAACCCAAACATACACATAAAATGTTGTAAAGCAGCAAGGGAGTTATACGGATTCATTTCACCAGAGATTTGTCTTTACTCCTTTGTCTTCCTAGTCATTATTGGTATGATAATGTTAAAATATACCATTATTTTCTTTTAATGGTGCAGTATTATATCAGTGTTTTTTTGGAGGAGTTAGCATTATATGTTTGCCATCCTTCTCGTTAGTGAGTGTTTCCTTTATAAAGCACATTTCAAAATTTGTCAGATTGGTAGCTCAGTTGGGTAAGCCTCCAACTCTTGACTTCAGTTCAGATCATGATGTCAGAGGTGTGAGGTTGGGCTCTTCTCTGACAGTGAGGTGGCTTCTTGGGATTCTCTCTCTGTCTGTCTCCATCTCTCTCTTCCTCCATTTGTCTGTGCTCCTCTCCTGCTTCTGCTTGCTCTACTCTCTCTCTCCCTCACAAAATAAATAAACTTAAAATTATTTTTAAAAAATTGTCAGCTGTGTGTTTCAGATAAATGTATGTATATTTCTGCAGTTGTGCACGAGACTGAAGCGTGGTTTATTTTTATTTGCTCTACTGAACAGGTAGGCGTGCGGGGATCTACCCTGTTGTTTCACATCGAGGCTGTCTCACATACTGTTATCATTAATTCTATTAAAAATTGTTTGTATATAGATTTTGTTTTTTGGAGACCACTAATCAACCTTTATAGGAAATCCAAGGAGGCATAAAAAAGTGTGAAACACTACATCCTTTATTCAGTTTCTATGTCAGTGTTGTACCAGTTTTTTTCACACATCTATGGGTCTACCCCCAAACTTGATTCAGATTTTAAAACTCTTGGAAGAATTAAAAATGTACTGGATGCCTACCCATATGGATTTGATAGAACTGAAATACTCATCCTCTGATGTCTTGTTCATTGGTTTGTTACTATGCTCATTCAGTACTAGGAAGTTGGATGAAAACTTCATCAGTCGAGCCTTGGAGCCTTAGGGCTGGCATTATATAATTAACATATATAATAATATATTATTATATTGACAATACCAATATATGCTTTCCTTTATGCCTTTCCTTGTAATATGCTAGGTTTTGCATTGTAGCTCTTTAACGTGTCATTGCTTTGAGAATGTATCTATCTTTATATATTTACCTATGCAATTATTTTATCATAGGGAATGATGTAAAGCATTACACCTTTTACATAGATTACACATTTGGATAACTCTTTAAATGTTTATTCTGATTAGAATGTTGATAGGGAATAAGCCTACCTCTTTCAGGAATTTAATGACCTCTAGTTGGTAATGTGTGAAACAGAAATCTGCAGAAGGAAGAGGAAAGTGCTGGCCACTGGATTTTAGAGTTCTGATTCCAAAGGACTCTGCACAGCCAATGAATTTTTGGAGTTTCTGTTAAAATGATATGGTACTTTAAAGCATTTTTCGGGCAAAAGTTAAACACTGTTTGAATGGTGGTGTTATCACTTTCTCTCTGATTATTTAATTGTTTTACTACCACACACACATGTATGTTTATATGCAGAACTAGTAGTGATAGCTTGATTGTAATTGAATTCTTTGTATAAATATATTCCAGATCAAAAATTACTATCCCTGAGTTTATTTTCAAGATCATTTTGTGTTATAATCTTAGACGTGTGGTGTGTACATTTCAGTTGTGTGGAATTATGAGATACATATGAAACATAATGAGTCCCTCTCTGTCTGCATGTGTTTTCCATTCTTTCTGGATTCTGTCCCCCTTTTCCCACACCCTCATTTTCTCTAAAGTGTCCAAATACTTTTGTAGTTCTTTAAGCCTACAAATCTGACACTGAAAGACCTTTTGTACCGATGCAGACACAGGCCCATTATTTGATTTTTCATATATTAAATATTAGTGATTTTCTTTTTTGTGGTATGTGAAACTAAATAGAAACTAATTGGTCAAATTTATGAGTCCATCGTTTATTCAAATACTTACTTATAACATGCGATGGCCTGTCTTATAACATGACCAATCCACCTCCTCCCAACATTTTATTGTTTTGATGATTTCATTTAAAAATTGCTAAATACTTGGTCTTGACAGGAAACATGTGGTAAGAAAGGATGGAGCAGAAAAATGTGAGTTCCTTCACTGGGTTTATCCTGCTGGGCTTCTCTGACCGGCCTCAACTGGAGCGAGGCCTCTTTGTGGTTCTTCTGATCTTCTATCTGCTCACCCTGCTGGGAAACACGACCATCATTGCGCTGTCCCGCCTGGACCCACACCTTCACACTCCCATGTACTTTTTCCTCTCCAACCTAAGCTTTCTGGACCTGTGTTACACGACCAGCACTGTTCCTCAGCTCCTGGTTCATCTCAGGGGAGCAGACAAGTCTATCTCCTTTGGCGGCTGTGTTGCTCAGCTGTTGGTCTCTCTAGGGTTGGGATGCACAGAATGCATCCTCTTAGGGGTGATGGCATTTGACCGCTACGCAGCTGTCTGCAGGCCCCTGCACTACACGGTGATCATGCACCCTCGCCTCTGTGCCCTGATGGCGTCTGCATCGTGGTTCATTGGTTTCGCCAACTCCTCATTGCAGACGGTGCTCATTTTCCTTGTACCACTTTGTGGGAGAAATAAAATAGATCACTTCTTTTGTGAGATCCCTCCACTGCTCAAGCTTGCCTGTGTTGACACCTCTGTGAATGAGTCTGAGCTCTTCTTTGTCAGTGTGATCATTCTCCTCATACCTGTGGCACTAATCACGTTCTCCTATGGTCGGATTGTCAGGGCAGTGTTAAGAATAAAGTCAGCTTCAGGGCAGAGGAAGGCTTTTGGGACATGTGGGTCCCACTTCACAGTGGTTTCCCTGTTCTATGGCACAGGCATCTACACTTACCTCCAGCCCAGCAACAACTATTCTCAGGATCAGGGCAAGTTCATTTCTCTCTTCTATACCATTGTCACCCCCATGGTCAACCCTGTCATATATACCCTACGGAACAAGGACATGATAGGAGCGATGAAGGAGGTGCTCTGTTGGGGCTATGACTCCAGGCGACTGGGGAGAAGACCCTTTGATGGAAGACTTTGAATGTCAGAGTCTCTAAGATTTTTTGTCCCCTCAATAGTTCCCCTGACAACTCTTAAGGGAACATCTTTCATTCATTCTTTTCTGCAAGTGAGTGTTCAAACTCTAGGTTCATGGATTCATTGCAGCCTCCAGAGATGCTGATGTAGTGTTCCTAGACCTTCTGCATCATATTAATATTGTAAAAAGTTTCACAAGCTTTTGTTATTTCACCCCCATTTGGGAACCCTATTCCATTTCTAATCGCAAAGGACAGACACAGACCACAAAAGGCTAGCAGTATAAGAATAGAAACCACTAAAACAGTGTAATAAATATTACTATTTTACTATTTCCTAGAAATAACTGAGAGCTATTGGTTATTCTCGCAGTTCAATCACGGCTCTATTACAACGTCCATAATCTGACTGGATCATAGCTTTTTCCCAGAGGTAGGTGGGCATCTGTGGAATAACAAACTTTAGCTCCGAGAAAACTTGTTAACATCCATCCTGATAAAGCCATTCAGATATTAGGCTATGGTGTAGTGTCACATTGAGGTACTGTTTTTGTTTTGAACACAATTCTTTGTTTTTCAAATTTTCCTTTTTAAAAATTTTTTAATGTTTATTTGACAGAGAAAGAGAGACACAGAGAGAACACAAGTGGGAAAGAGGTAGAGAGAGAGGGAGACAAAGTATCTGAAGCAGGCTCTAGGTTCTGAGCTGTTATCACTGAGACAGACTCACTGCTCGAACTCACATACTGTGAGATCATCATCTGAGTCGAAGTGGGAAACTTAACTGACTCAGCCACCCATGAGCCCCTCAATTTTTTCTTGTTTGAAATTAATTTGTATTATTTTATTTTATTTTTTTTACACATAGTTTATTGTCAAGTTGGCTTCTGTATAACACCCAGTGCTCATCCCCAGAAGTGCCCTACTCCATGCCCATCCCCCCCTCCACCCACATCCATCAGTCCTCAGTTTTTGTCAGCATTCAAGTGTCTCTCATGGTTTTCCTGTCTCCCTTTCCCCCACCATTTCCCCCCTTTTTCTCGCCGATGGTCGTCTGTTAAGTTTCTCCTAATCCTCCTATACGTGCAAACATATGGTATTTGTCCTTCTCTGCCTGACTTATTTTGCTCAGCATAACACCCTCAAGGTCCATCCATGTTGCTACACATGGTCAGATTTCATTCTTTCTCATTGCCATGTAGTATTCCATCGTATAGTTAAACCACGTCTTCTTGATCCATTCAGCAGTTGATGGACACTTAGGCTTTTTCCCTGTTTTGACTATTGTTGAGAGT
This sequence comes from Proteles cristata cristata, assembly GCA_017311185.1. Classification (NCBI taxonomy): domain Eukaryota; kingdom Metazoa; phylum Chordata; class Mammalia; order Carnivora; family Hyaenidae; genus Proteles; species Proteles cristata. The sequence goes on from JAESUZ010003728.1 coordinate 265,153, forward strand.
GCTGCTATGAACATTGGGGTACATGAGCTCCTATGCATCAGCACTCCTGCATCGCTTGGGTACATTCCTAGCAGTGCTATTGCTGGGTCATAGGGGAGTTCTATTGTTAAATTTTGAGGAACCTCCACACTGTTTTCCAGAGGGTCTGCACCAGTTACATTCCTGCCTACAGTGTAGGAGTGTGCCCGTTTCTCCACATCCTCACCAGATACTGGATTCTTCTGATTTGCCCATTTTAGCCACTCTGACTAGCCACTCTGTGGTATATCAGTGTGGTTGTGATTTGTATCTCCCTGACGAGGAGGGATGCTGAGCATTGTTTCATGTGTCTGTTGGCCATCTGGATGTCCTCTTTGGAGAAGTTTCTGTTCATATTTTATGCCCATTTATTCACTGGATATTTTGCTTTTCAGGTGTGGAGTTTGGTGAGTTCCTTATAGATTTTGGATAGTAAGCCTTTATCTGATATGTCATTTCTGTGGCTTTCTTTTGACAACCAGTAGCATGATAGATGATTCTCCATCTCGTCACTTTCAATCTGCAGGTGTCCTTAGAACTAAAAGGAATCTATTATAAGAAGCATATAGATGCATCCTGGGTTTTTTTTTTTAATCTATTCTGATACCCTATGTGTTTAGATTGGGACATTTAGTCCATTTACATTCAGAGTGATTATTGAAAGATACGGATTTAGTGTCATTATGTTATCTGTAGGTTTCATGCTTGTGGTGATGTCTCTGATCCTTTGTAGTCTTTGCCACATTCCAAACAGAGTCCCCCTTAGGATCCTTTTCAGGGCTGGTTTAGGGGTGATGAATTCAGATACATCAGAATCTTATACCCAGTTGGTTTATGTTCCCGGAAATTCCCGCGGAGATGAGAGAGTCCGGGGGGACCCCTCCAGAACCCCGCGGAGTAGTGCGGTGTCCAGGTCCAGCCCGGGAGCCCTGCTCCCACCAGAGACTCCGGGTCCCACCTCGGGCGAGAGAGGGTGCGGGGCTGTGTGTGTGCCCAACAGGGAGCCAGCCGGTGTTGTTACCGCTGACTCCGCGTGGAGTGTGGGTGACCATGAGCACCATGTCCCATATTTTGTGGGAGACTCCCTTGCGTGTGTGGGTCTCTTCAGGAACGAGCTACTTCTCAGTGCGGAACTACGACACCAGAGGCCTGCTTTGCAGTCCGGCCTGTGTGACCGCACGTGTGACTCCTCCAACCCGTTCTGAGATTTTCGAATTTGTGATGGTCTTTCCCTGGATTTGTTGTTTTCTCTGCTGTTTTCCTCTTGTTTTGATTTTTATTAATCATTATTATTAGTATTAGTATTATTACTTTAATGTTTATTTATTTTTGAGAGAGTGAGAGAGTGAGACTGCATGCATGGAAGAAGGGCAGAGAGAGAGGGAGACACAGAATCTGAAGCAGACTCCAGGCTCTGATCTGTTAGCACAGAGCCCAACATCGGGCTTGAATCCACACATTTTGAGATGATGGCCTGTTTCAAAGTTGGACCCTTAACTGACTGGGCCATCCAGGCCCCTCTTTCTGTTCTCTATTTAAGTCGAATCTCTGTATATATCTCCTGTTTCAGCTTCTGTTATTTGTCTGTCTGGATTTGTCTTCTGTCCCTTTACCTTTTTAATTTTTATTTTTTGGTGGCTTTTTATCTGTTTATCCAGTGGTGACTAGAGAAATCCCAACACAGGGCAGCAGTCCGTAGACAGTTGTGTGTCCCTTAGGAAGCTTGGGCTGTTTCCATCGCTTCCCTCGGATGGAGGATATTAACGAGGAAGTGGATCCGATGGCTGGGACAATTTAGAGACCGTACATTACCTGTTTGAGAATGTACTGAACTTGTGATGTTTTGGATCTTTCCATCGAAAGACGGCCTGACTATTCTAGCGTCACAGAGAACAGTGTAAGGTCCCTGCTGGAGTAGGATTCCTGCTCCTTCCTTTTCTATTATGTTGCTTTTCTGTAAAAATCTATTTTGACTGGTATTTCCTTTTTTGGTTCCACATTTCTGATTACTTACAAATCCCTAATAATGTTTCTTTTTTTTTTGCCTAATCTTAGGTTTTCCAAATGTGATTTCAACATCTTTCATCCTTTATGAAAATGCTCAAAATCATATATATTATTTCCAATCGTCTTCGTTTCCTGATTTCTCATAATCATAGGTATAATGTTGGGCACAACATTCTTATATAAAACTATGTTCAGTTTAAGGAACAATTAAAGAGTGTCTGGTCATGCTATTGCCTCCCTTGTTTTCTTTTTAAATTTGTTTAATGTTTTTTATTTGTTTCTGAGAAAGACAGAGAGAGACAACGCGACCAGGGGAGGGAGTAAGAGAGAGAGATACAGATGCTGGAGCAGGCTCTGGACTCTGAGCAGGCCGTCAGCACCGAGCCCCACGTGGGGTTTGAACCCACAAACCATATGATCATGACCTGAGCTGCAGTCGGACGCTTAACAGACTGAGCCACCCAGGCGCCCCATATGGCCTCCCTTGTTAACTAGAACCCTGGACAGATCCTTTGACCTCCTGGACTCAACTGCATACCTTTCTCTTCCCTTTGATGGTGACTGTGTTATATGTGGCCTCTTGATATCGGTGTTTAGATTTGACCGTAATTTTTTAAAATTTTTTAAAATATTTTTATTTATTTTTAGGAGATAGAGAGAGACAGTGTGAGCAAGGGAGGGTCAGACAGAGAGGGAGATACAGACTCTGAAACAGGCTCCAGTCTCTGTGCTGGCAGTCAGCACAGAGCCCAACGCGGGGCTCGAACCCACGAACCGTGAGATCACGACCTAAGTGAAAGTTGGACGCTTAACCGACTAAGCCACCCAGGCGCCCCTTGACCGTAATTTTTTACTGTAACTACAGCCTTTCCTCACACATGTGACTTTATTAACAGCAGTCCATTTTGACTGGTTTTGAACTTTATGAAGAGGGATGAATCACCTTGTAACTTCCATCATTTGCTTAGTACTTTTTGTGAACAACATTGTTTCAATATTTTTTGTTGTAGTCCTATTCATATTGTTGTAACCTTTTTTATGAAATGTCACAATTCACCCAGTTTACTATGGATGGGCATTAGGCTTGTTTGCAGGTTTTGGTTAATACAAACAGGGGTGCATTGAGTGTTCTCATACATATGTCTTGGGACAAGCGATTGAACATTACTCTTGATCATATTGCAGCTAGGAATGTCAGTCCGGGTCAGCTCCACTAGATTGTGCCACACTATTATCAAAGTGATTGACCATGTAAGATGGGCAGCAGTGAGCAAGACCTGGGAAGCAAAAGCATTAATAGCAAGTCCATAATTCCCTCTCTCTCCTGGACACTCAGAATGTACTTTCTTTGCCATTCCTCCCTATAACTACCAGGATGTGATCTAGCTGGTATGGGAATAACTGAGAAAACTCAAAGGCAAGAATGTTTTCAGCAGGAGGTAATTTTAACTTAAGCTGAACATGATTAAAGAAACCGCAAATTATGGATCTATGAGAAATAGCCACAAACTACCCATCAACTTCCTTCCGTTTTTTGTAGTGATTATGTTAACTCTCCTGGTAAACTCAAAATAATTGAGAACTTAAATGCAAAGAGAATCAGGGGCACCTGGGTGGCTCAGTCTGCTAAGCGTCCACCTTCAGCTCAGGTCATGATCACATGGTTTATGGGTTTGGCCCCGTGTAGGCTCTGTGCTGATGGCTAGCTCAGAACCTGGAGCCTGCTTCGGATTCTGTGACTTCCCGTCTCTCTGCCCCTCTCCTGCTCCCACAGTCTCTTTCTCTCTCAGAAACAAATTAAATCAATATTTTAAAAATGCAAATAGAATTGGTTTTATATAAACTTTACGTTTTAATGAAAAACAGATAATTCTATAAATTGGTGGAAGATATCATTAAAATCTATGGCTACACCCTGAACAGTATTTCAGAGGATTTGAGATATTTCTCCTTAGCCACATTAGAAGTTTGGTAGAATTTTACTGTCCTACTTTATATTCACACTAAAGATTAGCATGTGCTTAATTATTAGCTCTAATATCCATATATGTTGACCATGAATGAAATTAAATTAAAAGGGGGTAAGGGACAAGATGGTAGAGAAGTATGGAGCTCCGTGCATTGCACTCGCCCCCATAACTCACACAGAAAAGATCTGAAGCCATAGGAAACCTTACAGAACCCAAGAGATTGGAAGAGAAGGGACGCAGAATCCACTGAGAAAGCCTTCTAACGACTACCTCAAGAAAGAAGCCAGAGTACACAAGGTGGAGAGTCCCAAATGTCACTACGAGTAGGAAAATAAAATAACCAAGGTCCCAAGAAGAGAGACCAAGAGATACCATTCAAAAAACACTCTCTTAAAGGATAGGTCCCGGACAGTCAAAGAGTCTTCTTGGATACAGCAGCGCTCATAGGTACAGAGGGCATAACAAGTTTTTAAATCTAACAAGAGCCAGAAAGCTAACTAAAATGATGAAAGGAAAGAGCTCTCCTCCAAGGAAACTCCAAGAAGAAATGACAGCTAATGAACTGCTCAAAACAGATATAAGCTGCATAACTGAACAAGATTTAAGAATAATAACATAAAATTGATAGCTAGGCTAGAAAAAGCATAGGGGACATCAAAGAAACTATGGATACAGACAAAATAGAAAATAAAAATAGGCATGAAGAATTTAAAAATGCGATAAATGAAACATAATAATTTAGAGGCCTCCAATGCACGGATTGAAGAGGCAGAAAGGAGAATAAGTGATTTAAAAGACACCATTATAGAAAAACAAGAAGCTTACAAAAAAAGAGACAAACTGATCCAGAAACAGGAAAGAAGAGTTCGAGAGCTCAGCGATACGGTCAAACGGAACAATATCCATATCCTAGGAATCCCAGAAGAGGAAGAGTTGGAAAGGTGCTGAAGGTGTCCTGGAACAAATTATAGCAGAGAACTTCCTCGACCTGGGAAAGTAAGTAAATGTTGAAATAGGAGAGGTTCAAGGACTCCCTTCAGACGTAACTTGAATCAAACTTCTGCATGGTATATCATAGTAAAAATGACAAAATATAAGGACAAAGAGAGAATTGTGAAAGCAGCTCTGGAGAAAAGGGCCCTAACATACAAAGGGAAACCTATCAGAGTCGTGACAGACCTATCTACTGAAACGTGGCAGGCCAGAAAGGAATGGCAGGAGATCTTCAATATGATGAACAGAAAAAATATGCAGCCAAGAATCCTCTATACGGCAAGCCTGTCATTCAAAATATAAGGAGAGATAAAACCTTTCCAAATAAACAGAAATTGAAAGAATTTGTCACCACAAAGCCAGCCCTACAAGCAATCCTGCGGGGAACTCGCTGAGGGAAATGTTGTAAGGAACAAAGATACCAGAGACACCATCACAAACATGAACCCTACAAAAGATAAAAGACTCTAAACCCACATATTTCAATAATAACACTGAATGTAAATGGGCTGAATGCTCCAATCAAAAGACATAGGGTAGCAGAATGGATTAAAAAACAAAATCCATCTATATGCTGTATACAAGAAACTCATTTTAGACTGGAAGTTACCTTCAGATTAAAAGTAAGGGATGGAGAAATATATATCATGCTACAGGAAATCAAAAGAAAACCGGAGTAGCTATACTTATATCAGACAAACTGGACTTTACATTAAAGATAATAACAAGAGATGAGGAAGGGCAGTACATAATAATTACATGAAGAACTAACTATCATAAATGTCTATGCACTGATGATGGGAGCACCTAAATATCTAAAACAATCACAAACAGAAACAAGCTTCTAGATAAGAATGTGCTAATAGCAGGGGACTTTAATAGTCCGTTTACAGCAATGGATAGGTCAACCAGACAGAAAATCACTAAAGAAATGATGGACTTGAAAGACACATTGGACCGGATGGATCTAACGAATATATTTAGAACTTTACATCCTGAGGCAAAGATATTTACTTTCTTCTCCAGTGCGTATCGCACGTTCTCAAAGATAGAACACACTGGGACATAAAGCAGCCTTCAATAAATATAAAAGAATTGAGATCATACAATGCACACTGTCAGATCATAATGCTATGAAACTTGAAATCAGTCACAGGAAGAAGTCTGGAAAACCTCCAAAACCATGGAGGTTAAAGAACACCCTTCTAAAGAATGAATGGGCCAATCAGGCAATTAGAGATGAAATATAAAAATATATGGAAAGAAATGAAAATGAAAACACGACAATCCAAAATTTATGGGATGCGGCAAAGGCAGTCCTAAGAGGAAAGTCCTTTGCTCTCCAGGCCTATTCCAAGAGATTAGAAAAAGCACAAGTCCAAAATCTAACAGCTCACCTAATAGAACTAGAGGCAGAGCAATAAGAATGCCCTAAACCAAGTAGAAGAAGAGAAATAGTAAAAATTAGAGCAGAAATAAACAACATAGAGCCCAAAGAAACAATTGAACAGATCAATAAAACCAAGAGTTGGTTTCTTGAAAAAATAAACAAAATTGACAAACCTCTAGCCAGGCTTCTCAAAAAGAAAAGACAGAGCACCCAAACAGACAAAATCATGAATGAAAATGGACTTATTACAACCAACCCCTCAGAAATAAAAGCAATCATCAGGAAATACTATGAAAAATTATATACCAACAAATTGGACAATTTACTGGAAATGGACAAATTCGTCAACACACACTCACTACCAAAATTCAGACGGGAAGAAATAGAAAACCTGAACAGACCTATAACAAGTGAGGAAATTGAATCAGTCTCAAAAATCTCCCAACAAATAAGAGTCCTGACCTGATGACTTCCTTTGGGAATTCTACCAGACATTTAAAACAGAATGAATCCTAATTCTTCTCAAGCTATTTCAAAAAATAGAAGCCAGAGGAAAACTCCTGGACTCATTTCATGAAGCCAGCATCACTCTGATTCCCAAGCCAGACAGAGATCCATCAAAAAAAGAGAAGTGTAGGCCAATATCCTTGATGAATACGGATGCAAAAATCCTCAGCAAGATCCTTGCAAATCGAATCCAGCAGCACATAACAAGAATCATCCACCAAGATCAAGTGGGATTCATTCCTGGGTTACAGGGCTGGTTCAACATTTGCAAATCAATCAATGTGATCCATCACATCAACAAAATAAAAGATAAAAACCATATGATCCTGTCAATAGATGCAGAAAAAGCATTTGAGAAAATACAGCATCCCTTCTTAATAAAGACTCTAGAAAATGTCAGTATAGAAGGAACCTACTTAAACATTATAAAAGCCATCTATGAGAAGCCCTCAGCTAACATCATCCTCAACGGGGAAAAACTGAGAGCTTTCCCCCTGAGATCAGGAACACGACAAGGATGTCGACTCTCATCACTGTTGTTTAACATAGTGCTGGAAGTCCTAGCTTCAGCCATGAGACAACAAAGGGAAATCAAAGGCATCAGAATTGTCAAAGAGGAAGTCAAACGTTCACTCTTCGCAGATGACATGATACTCTACATCGAAAACCCGACAGACTCCTCCAGAAGCCTTCTAGAACTGATCCAAGAATTCAGCCAAGTTGCAGGCTACCAAATCAACGTACAGAAATCTGTTGCATTTTTATACACCAATAATGAAGCAACAGAAAGAGAAATCAAGAAACTGATCCCATTCACAATTGCACGAGAAACTATAAAATACCTAGGAATAATCCTAACCAAGGATACAAGAGATCTGTATAATGAAAACTATAGAAAACTTATGAAGGAAATTGAAGAAGACACAAAGAAATGGAAAAACATTCCATGCTCATGGATTGGAAGAATAAATACAGTTAATATGTCAGTACCACCCAAAGCAATCTACACATTCAATGCAATTCCAATAACAATTTCACCAGCATACTTCTCAAAACTAGAACAAACTATCCTAAAATTTGTATGGAACCACAAAAGACCCCGAATAGCCAAAGTAATACTAAAGAATAAAACCAAAATGGGAGGTATCACAATTCCAGACTTTAGCCTCTACTACAAAGCTGTCATCATCAAGACAGTATGGTATTGGCAGGAAAACAGACACATAGACCAATGGAACAGAATTGAGAACTCAGAAGTGGACCCAAAAGTAAACAGCCAACTAATCTTTGACAAAGCAGGAAAGAATATCCAATGGACAAAAGACAGCCTTTTTAACAGATGGTGTTGGGAGAACTGGACAGCAACATGCAGAAGGATGAAACTAGATCATTTTCTCACACCATACACAAAAATAAACTCAAAATGGGACCTAACCTGAGACAGGAAACTACCAACACCCTAGAGGAGAAAGCAGGAAACAACCTCTTTAACCTCCACCACAGCAACTTCTTACTTGACACATCCCCAAAAGCAAGGGAATCAAGAGCAAAAATAAACGATTGGGACCTCATCAAGATTAAAAGCTTCTGCACGGCAAAGGAAAGAAACCACAAAACTAATAGCCAACCAACAGAATGGGAAAAGATAGTTGCAAATGACATATCATATAAAGGGTTAATATCCAAAATCTATAAGTAACTCACGAAACTCCACGCCGAAGAAACAAACAACCCAGTGAAGAAATGGGCAGAAGATATGAACAGACACTTCTCCAAAGAGGACGTCCAGATGGCCAACAGACACATGAAACGATGCTCAGCATCCCTCCTCATCAGGGAAATACAAATCACAACCACTCTGAGATACCACCTCACGCCAGTCAGAGTGGCTAAAATGAGCAAATCAGAGAACTCTAGATGCTGGTGAGGATGTGGAGAAATGGGCACCCTCCTACACTGTTCGTGGGAATGTAAACTGGTGCAGCCCGTCTGCAAAACATTGTGAAGTGTCCTCAAAAAATTAACAGTAGAACTCCCCTATGACCCAGCAATAGCACTGCTAGGAATTCACCCAAGAGATACAGGAGTGCTGATAATAGGGACACATGGACCCCAATGTTCATAGCAGCTCTCTCAACAATAGCCAAAACATGGAAAGAGCCTAAGTGTCCATCAAGGGACGAATGGTTCAAGAATATGTGGTTTATCTATACAATGGAATACTACATGGCAACGAGAAAGAATGAATCTGGCCATGTGTTGCAACATGGATGGACCTTGAGGGCGTTATGCTGAGCGAAATAAGTCGGGCAGAAAAGGACAAATATACTATGTTTGCACGTATAGGAGGATTAGGAGGAACTTAACGGAGGACCATGGGGGAGAAGAAGGGGAGAAGTGGTGGGGGAAAGGGAGAGAGGCAAACCATGAGAGACTCTTGAATGCTGAGAACAAACTGAAGACTGATGGGTGTGTGGGGGGAGGGGTGATGGGCATGGAGGAGGGCACTTCTGGGGATGAGCACTCGGTGTTACATGGAAACCAACTTGACAGTAAACTATATGTAAAAAAAAAAAAAGAATTGTAAACAATACATTATGGCAATACAGAGAATGGACTTATCAATTTTCACTACAGATATGGGAAAGGCTTCATTAAAGAAGTATCATTTAAACTTGAAGGCTAAGTCTGATTTTGATAAAGTAGACAAGTATCAGAAGGAGGACCGGTAATGCCTATTAGAGAGACCAAGGTCAAAATTGTTCATAAGGATGTTTGAGGAAAGATTACGTAGTTATTTGTACAGAGTGGAATTTGAGCTAGAATTAAAGTGCTTCTTTTGCCCCTTGGATACTGAAACCATCGCAGTATAGAAAAGTTAAATAACTGTAAACCAGGTCGCAGACATAATAGTTCAAATTTGAGTTCTGTCTACAAATGCAATGCATCCCAGTTAGGACATGTCTGAAGTGCTAGATAATGCTGTTATGAATCATACATAGAATGTCTAGAAGAATATAAACTAAATTTAACTTTTATTATCTCTGGATGGTACATTCTCTTGTGACATGAGATATTTTTGATTAACTACACATCCTATTTTTTCATTATAAATGTGTGCTGGTAGTATCACTATATAAACTAAATAAATGTGATTTCAATAAAAAAAAAGGATGTGGTTTATCTATACAATGGAATACTACATGGCAATGAGAAACAATGAAATCTGGCCTGTGTAGCAACATGGATAGACCTTGAGGGTGTTATGCTGAGCGAAATAAGTCAGGCAGAAAAGGACAAATATCATATGTTTGCACGTATAGGAGGATAGGGAAGAACTTAACGGAGGACCGTGGGGGAGAAGAAGTGGAGAAATGGTGGGGAAAGGGAGAGAAGCAAACCATGAGAGACTCTTGAATGCTGAGAACAAACTGAAACTCATGGGTGTGGGGGTAAGGGGGGAAATGGGCATGGAGGAGGGCACTTGTGGGGATGAGCACCGGGTGTTATATGGAAACCAACTTGACAATAAACTATGTGTAAAAATAAAAAAGAAAAAAAATTAATTAAATTAATAATTCATTCACATTTAAAAGTAAGTAACTGAATGCATTCCATCTTATATATGTACATGTAAATATTTTGGGCTATTGTAAAGAAAATCTTAAGTGTTTTGTAAAACATGTAGGTCATTCACAGATGGCAGCTAGGGTAGCTGGGGAGGTCTGGGGAGTTATTATCTTCTGTGAGATATGTGAACTAATAGAAGAGACAGATTAGGTCTCCTCTGGCATTGTCCTCCATAGTCATTCTCCCTGAGGATTGGCATGTCTGGGCAGCTCAGTGACATGGGCTCATTAAGAGTGTGGGGCATCCGTTCCCCAGAGAGGTCAGCAGGGGAAGGGATTTGGTTCTCTGTGCCCACCTATACACAGCTCAGAGTCACAGCACCCTCTCCTCCTCATAAGGGTCTCACTGTGACACAGACAGGTTATCGTACTCAGGAAAGCATACTGGTTTTCCTCCTAGAGGCAAAATGCAGATCTCTGGTACCACATGAAGACGTGTATGGTCGTTGTGAGAATGTATCCTTTTGCTTATGAAAAATGTATGGCTGACCCAGCGCTAGTATAGTGAAACGTTGCATTTACTGCAGACACTGATTCCACATGTGACCTTCAATCCCAGAACTGTATTTAGACATCAATTTGGAGAAGAGGTAGAGAAATAGTTTAGATCCCACAGAAAAGGTGAATAAAGGTGAGTGATTTGGAACTATGTCTGTGTTGCTTTAGGAATTGGTGAGTTTTTTCCAGTTAACATTGTTCCTAAAACAGAAAGGCATTTGGGATTGCTTATATGGCCAATGTCTAAAGTAACCGACTGTGGAAGTTCACCAATTATAAGAGCTAAATTTAATTGTTTGTTATCAATGCAACCAAGTCATTCCTAGACATTTGATTCCACTCAAGTACATGCATTACACCTCTGTATACACCTGTGAATATAATTAAGTATGCATGTTTACTGGGAATAAAATATGGCCTTCAGTAATAGAAGAGTAGAGCATGCATATGTGTTAGGGTATTACATGATATACTTTCATACTTTCCCTTTGTTACGTGTTGCCTGTGAAATTAGATAATATTTCTTCTCTGTGCTTAAAACTTATTGTCAGTGTTCTTTCATATTAAATATTTATCTTCTCCGTTAGCAGTTACGAAAATATATGAAGTATGCATGAAGTTTTAAAAATGCTGTGTTGAAAATTATGAGGAGGTTTCATTTTGTGTATATTCTGTCAGTGCATCTATAGTTTGACTACATTGTTAACAAGAAGAACTGACCCTTCAAATGAGTACAGATAGTAATATGATGAAGAAAAAAGTAGTAAGAATCCTGAATGTTTACATATTGATGAATGAGGGAAATGACACATGTTGTGTGTGTGTGTGTGTGTGTGTGTGTGTGTGATTGCACTGAGGTGATGTGTGAAGTGCACTCAGTCCCATCCTTCTGTCCTTGTACATGATCATGAATGGACTCTTGTGTGACCACCATTGGTGACCTGCTCAGATGCCCTTTACCTGCTGGTGCTCCAATGCAAACCCTATTTGTTTTGAGTATGGGCTCCGAGCTGCACAGCCATTCCCTTCTTGAGAGAATTGCCCTCAGCTGAAAGGGAGCCACGTTGCAGATGGTCTGGGGGTCATGGTGGGGGCAGCTCCCAGCCAGTGACAGACTTAGGGGTGTACAAAAGGCTGCCACTGCCAAGGCAGGACAGACCCTGATGCAGTTCATGCTCCAGAGCCGGGCCGTCCGATGCAGTTCAAAGTACCCACAGGTAGCTAGTTCAATTTACTTTCATTAAGATTAAATAAAATTTAAAACTCAGTTTTTTGGGACGCATGGGTGGCTCAGTCGGTAAAACATCCAACTGCTGCTCAGATCATGATCTCACAATCTGTGAGTTCGAGCCCTGCAGTTGGTCTCTGTGCTGACAGCTCAAGCCCGGAGTCTGCTTTGGATCTGTGTCTCCCTCTCTCTCTTTCCCTCCCCTGCACTCTCTCCTCTCTCTCTCGCTCTGAAAAGTAAATAAACATTAAAGGAAATACAATAAAATAAAGTGATAAAATAAAATTCAATTTATTAGCTAGCATATTTTAATTTTTTTAACGTTTATTTATTTTTGAGACAGATAGAGACAGAGGAAGAGCTAGGGAGGGGGAGGGGCAGAGAGAGAGGGAGACACAGAATCTGAAACAGGCTCTAGGCTCTGATAGCACAGAGCCCGATGTGGGGCTGGAACCCACAGACGGCGACATCATGACCTGAGCCAAGTCAGATGCCTTACCGACTGAGCCACTAAGGGGTCCCTACGTAGGGCATTATAATGCTTAGGTAGTGACAGGTGGAGAGTGGGTATAGTATTGGACAGTGAGGACACAGTATTTCTACCATTACCTGCTCAATATCTCATGGGATCAGGGTCATGCTCTGTTCCACTGGAGACCACATCCTTACTTAGAGGCATTCTCTGCTCTGTTTTCCTTCCCTCACCCCGTTTATCCCGAGAGCATATCCTGAATAAACAACACGCAGTGGAATTCCTACTTCACCCTCATCGTCCATACAACCTGCCCTACGGCAGCGTCAGTGTCCATCAGCTCTCATTTCCTGTCTAGTGGTGGCTGCAGCCCCTCATTTGCTCGTCCTCCATTGTCACCGGGGGTCTGTTCTCCTGTATGTGAGGTCAGCTCAGACCTGTGAGACGGAAGCACCATGAGAGCAGCAGCGGTTCAGTGGTAGCCCTGGGGCTGCGGGAATCTTGCCCGCACTTTCTCAGGATTCATCAGGAGCTGGACAGGGCGGCGTGTGTGTGTCAGTGTAGCAGTGAATGTCATACATTGGAAATATCTTAAATAGAGCCGTTATCTTGAGATCTTTTGTCTTTAAAATGTGTAGTGTGCATACTGAGCATCTAGTTGTCTGAAAATATGGATTCTTGCTCTAAAATTATTAGAGTTTTGTGTCAGCATTGCACAGTTATGGTAAGCACTTTATCTCCTTATGTGTGTCAACATGAAGCATTTAAACCTCTTTCATTTGAGGCCTGTTCTCTCTTTTTTTTTCTGGGAGAGAGAGAGAGAGACAGCGTGAGCAGGGGAGGGTCAGAGAGAGAGGGAGTCACAGACTGAAACAGGCTCCAGGCTCTGAGCTGGCAGTCAGCACAGAGCCCGACGCGGGGCTCGAACCCACGAACCGCGAGATCATGACCTGGGCGAAAGTCGGACGCTTAACCGACTCAGCCACCCGGGCGCCCCTGAGGCCTGTTCTCTTAATGATTTTTGTAACATTGTGTCCTTGTGAGATGTCATTTCTTACTGTAAAGTTTTTTGATGGTAATCAGTACTTAGAATGCCGTTTTTGTGTAGAATATATTTATTTTTATTTTACGTAGTAATTTTTTCTTCATATATGAAAATATATATTTCAAGTTTCATGTTTTCTATGTGCAATAACAATTTATGCGTAGTTCATAACTGGACTTTCTTGTACCATATCACATAATGACAGTCGCTATGGACACCCTTCTTTGCTTCTGTACGTGTCCAATATTTCCAGTAAGTATTATTTACATAATTTCTCTGAAAAGAATCAATTTTTTTAGTGCATTCGGTCCCTTGATGCTTACCAAAAATAGGTGATGTTTCTAGTCTCACACACCGTTGTTTAAATGTGGCAAGAAGGAAATGGAATGAAATGTCTCATTAGCCTTAGTCCAAACAAATCCTCTCTTGGAAGATTGCTCTGTGTGGTGCAGAAGCTCTGCGAGGGGGGAATGCGGAGAAGGGGAGGAGGAAGGAGCAAGTGACCCAGATCGCAGATCGTAGTCTTAAGAATCGAGGGAGAATGCATTTTGCAGCCCAATCTCTCCCTTATCCAGTGTTACTAAGGGGTAATAATTTTCCTGAATTTTCGTGAGAAAAGTAACAATAAGATGATGGACTCTGCCATGGTTATCACAGTTCCCTCCCTCTGTGTTCTCCACTGAGGCCCTGGAGCAATTGTAACATAGAGGTGATGACATTCTTGTTTCTGCTTTAGTGACCAGCTCCTTTGCCTGGGAACAGGTCCGCAGCTCTCCGTTTTGGTGGGGTCTGTGTGCGGTTTGGAATCAAGGTAATGCTGGCTTCATAGAATGAGTTTGGAAGTTCCCTTCCGTTTCTATTTTTTGGAACAGGTTCAAAAGAAAAGGTGTCAACTCTTCTTTAAATGTTTGGCAGAATTCGCCTGGAAAACTATGTGGCCCTGGACTCTTGTGTTTGGGGAGATTTTTGATTGCTGATTGAATTTCTCTCCTGATAATGGGTATACAAATTTTCTATTTCTACCTGTTTCAGTTTTGGTAGTTCACATGTTCCCATGCATTTGTCCATTTCTTCCAGATAGCCTCATTTGTAGCCCTATAACTGCTCATAATATTCTCTTATTATTGCTTGCGTTTCTGGAGCGCCTGGGTGGCTTAGTCAGTTAAGCATCCGACTTTAGCTTAGGTCATGATCTCGCGGATCGTGGGTTCGAGCCCCGCGTCGGGCTCTGTGCTGACTGCCAGCTCAGAGCCTGGAGCCTGTTTCAGTCTGTGACTCCCTCTCTCTCTGACCCTTCCCTGCTCACGCTCTCTCTCTCTCTCTCTCTCTCCTAGAAATAAATAAAACATTTAAAAAAAGTTTATTGCTTGCGTTTCTGAGGTGTTGGTTATGATCTCTTGATTCATTTCATGAGTTCATTTATTTGGTCCCATTCCT
Source organism: Proteles cristata cristata (assembly GCA_017311185.1). Taxonomy (NCBI): domain Eukaryota; kingdom Metazoa; phylum Chordata; class Mammalia; order Carnivora; family Hyaenidae; genus Proteles; species Proteles cristata. The sequence goes on from JAESUZ010003728.1 coordinate 280,347, forward strand.
ATTTCTATTTGATCCATATGGTTAGGAGTTTATCAATTTTTAGTTCTTTCAGAGATCCATCGCCTAGTTTCATTGACTTGTTCTACTGTGAGTTTTTTTTTTTAATTTCGATATCATTGATTTCTGCTCTAATCTTTATTATTTCCCTTCCTGTGCAGATTCTGGGCTTTCTTTGCTGTTCTTTTTCCAGCCTCCTTCAGGTATAAGGTTAGGTTGTGTATTTGAGACCTTTGTTCCGCCTCTGGGAAGGCCTGGGTTGCTATGTACTTCTTTCTTAGGACAGCCGTTGTTGCATCGCAGAGGTTTTGGGCTATCGTGTTTTCCTTTTCATTGGCTTCCATGTATTTTTCTCATTTTTGTTTTAAAAAGTTATTGTTTATTGTTGAGAGAGACGGAGGCAGAGAGAGAGGGAGACACAGAATGTGAAGCAGGCTCCATTTTCTGACCTGTCATACAGAACCTGACGCGGACCCAAACCACAAGCCATGAGATCACGACCCAAGCCGAAGTCAGAGGCTTAACCAACTGAGCCACCCAGCACCCCTACCCCATGTACTTTTTAGTTTTTGTTTAAGCCATTCATTCTTTAATAGAATATTCTTTTTTAATTTTTTTATATTTTTTACAAATAGTTTATGGTCGAGTTGGTTTCCATATAACACCCAGTGCTCATCCCCACAATGCCCTCCTCCATGCTCATCTCCCCCCTCCACCCACACCCATCAGTCTTCAGTTTTTTCTCAGCATTCAAGAGTCTCCCATGGTTTGCCTCCCTTCCTCTCCCCCACTGTTTTCTCCCTTCTTCTCCCCCACGGTCCTCCGTTAGGATCCTCCTAATCCTCCTATACGTGCAAACATATGGTAGCTGTCCTTCTTTTTCTGACTATTTCGCTCAGGGTAACACCCTCAAGGTCCATCCATGTTGCTACACAGGCCAGATTTCATTCTTTCTCATTGCCATGTAGTATTCCATGGTATAGATAAACCACATCTTATTAATCCATTCGTCTGTGGACACTTAGGCTCTTTTCATGTTTTGGCTATTGTTGAGTGCTGCTATGAACATTGAGGTCCATGTGCTCCTATGGATCAACACTCCTGTATCCCTTTGGTCTATTCCTAGCAGTGCTATTGATGGGTCATAGGGGAGTTCAATTGATAATTTTTTGAGGAACCTCCACACTGTTTTCCAGAGGGGCTGCACCACTTTACGTTCCCACCAACAGTGTAGGAGGGTGCCCGTTTCTCCACATCCTCACCTGATTCTAGAGTCCTCTCATTTATTCATTTTAGCCACTCTGACCTGCGTGAGGTTGTATCTCAGTGTGGTTTGGTGTGTATTTCCCTGATGAGGAGGGATGCTGAGCATCGTTTCATGTGTCTGTTGGCCATCTGGATGTCCTCTTTGGAGAAGTGTCCGTTCATATCTTCTGCCCATTAATTCACTGGGTTGTTTGTTTTTCCGGTGTGGAGTTTGGTGAGTTCCTTATAGATTTTGGATATTAACCCTTTATATGATATGTCATTTGCAGCTATCTTTTCCCATTCTGTCAATTGCCTATTAGTTTTATGGATCGTTTCCTTTGCCATGCAGAAGTTGTTAATCTTGATGAGGTCCCCATAGTTTATTTTTGGTCTTGATTCTTTTGCTTTTGGGGATGTGTCAGGTAAGAAATTTCAGCAGTGGACGTTAAGGAGGTTGTTTCCTGCTTTCTCCTCTAGGGTTTTGATGGTTTCCTATCTCACGTTCAGGTCCTTTATCCATTTTGAGTTTATTTTTGCGTATGATGTGAGAAAATGAGCTAGTTTCATTCTTCTGCATGTTGCTGTCCAGTTCTCCCAGCACCATCTGTTAATGAGGCTGTCTTTTTTCCATTGGGTATTCTTTCCTGCTTTGTCAAAGATTAGTTGGCTGTATGCTTTTGGGTCCACTTCTGAGTTCTCAATTCTGTTCCATTGGTCTATGTGTCTGTTTTTGTGCCAATACCATACTATCTTGATGATGACAGCTTTGTAGTAGAGGCTAAAGTCTGGGATGGTGATACCTCGCGTTTTGGTTTTCTTCTTCAAGATTACTTTGGCTATTCGGGGTCTTGTGTGGTTCCATACAAATTTTAGGATAGTTTGTTCTAGTTTTGAGTAGTATGCTGGTGCAATTTTCACTGGGATTGCATTGAATGTGTAGGTTCCTTTGGGTAATAATGACATTTTAACTATATTTATTCTTCTAAACCGTGAGCATGGAATGTTTTTACATTTCTTTGTGTCTTCCTCAATTTCCTTCATAAGTTTTCTATAGTTTTCAACATAGAGATCTCCTGTATCTTTGGTTAGGTTTATTCCTAGGTATTTTATGTGTTTGTGTGTGTCCCATTGTGAATGCGATCAGTTTCTTGATTTCTCTGTTGCCTCACTGTTGATGTATAAATATGCAAGCAATTTCTGTACGTTGATTTTGTACCCTGCAACTTGGCTGAATTCTTGGATCAGTTCTAGAAGGCTTCTGGTGGAGTCTGTCGGGTTTTCTATGTAGAGTATCATGTCATCTGCGAAAAGTGAAAATTTCGCTTCTTCTATGCCAATTCTGATGCCTTTGAATTCCTTTTGTTGTCTGTTGGCTGATGCTAGGACTTCCAGCACTATGTTAAACAACAGTGGTGACAGTGGACATCCCTGTCGTGTTCCTGATATCAGTGGGAAAATATCAGTGTTTCCTCACTGAGGATCACGTTAGCTGAGGTCTTCTCATAAATGTCTTTTATGATGTTTAGGTCAGTTCCTCCGATCCCAACTTTCTTGAGGGTATTTATTAAGAAAAATGCCGTATTTTGTCGAATGCTTTTTCTGCATCTGTCGACAGGATCATACGATTTTTGTCTTTTCTTTTGTTGATGTGATGTATCACATTGATTGATTTGCAAATATTGAACAGCCCTGTAACCCAGAAATGAATCCCACTTGATCATGGTGGATAATTCCTTTCATGTGCTGTTGGATTCGATTTGCAAGTATCTTGTTGAGGATTTTTGCATCCGTATTCATCAAGGATATTGGCCCGTAGTTCTCTTTTTTTGTTGGATCTCTCTCTGGCTTGGGAATCAAAGTGATGCTCGATTCATAAAATGAGTCTAGAAGTTCTCCTTCGATTTCTATTTTTTGGAATAGCCTGAGAAGAATTGGGATTCATTCTGTTTTAAATGTCTGATAGAATTCCCCAGGGAAGCCATCAGGTCCAGGGCTCTTATTTGTTGGGAGATTTTTGAGAACTGATTCAATTTCTTCACTAGTTATGGGTCTGTTCAGGTTTTCTATCTCTTCCCGTGTGAATTTTGGTAGTGAGTGTGTGTTTGGGAATTCGTGCATTTCTTCTAAGTTGCCCAATTTGTTGGCATTTAATTTTTCATAGTATTCCCTGATGATTGCTTGCATTTCTGAGGGGTTGGTTGTAATCAGACCATTTTCATTCATGATTTTGTCTCTTTGGGTACTCTCTCTTTTCTTTTTGAGAAGCCTGGCTAGAGGTTTGTCAATTTTGTTTATTATTTTAAAAAAACAACTCTTCGTTTCATTGATCTGTCCAATTGTTTCTTTGGTCTCTATGTTGTTTATTTCTGCTCTAATTTTTACTATTTCTCTTCTTCTACTGAGTTTGGGGTGCTCTTGTTGCTTTGCCTCTAATTCCTTTACATGAGCTATTAGATTTTGCACTTACACTTTTTCTAATTTCTAGAAATAGGCCTGGAGTGCAATGTACTTTCCTCTTAGGACTGCTTTCGTCGGATCCCATAGAGTTTGGATGGCTGTATTTTCATTTTCATTTCTTTCCATATATTTTTAAATATCTTCTCTGATTGCCTGATTGGCCCATTCATTCTTTAGTAGGGAGTGCTTTAACCTCCATGTTTTTGGAGGTTTTCCAGACTTCTTCCTTTAATTGATTTCAAGTTTCAAAGCATTATGATCTGAAAGTGTTCATGATATAATCTCAGTACTTTTATATTTATTGAAGCCTGCTTTATATCCCAGTGTGTGATCTATCTTGGAGGATGTACCATGCGCATTTGAGAAGAAAGTGAATTCCATTTCCTCAGGATGTAGAGTTCTAAATATATCTGTCAGATCCATCGGGTCCAATGTTTCATTCATGTCCATTTTTTCTTTAGTGATTTTCTGTCTGGTTGATCTATCCATTGCTCTAAGAGGTGCATTAAAGTCCCCTGCTATTAGCACATTCTTATGTATAAGATTGATTCTGGTGTGTTTTTTTTTTAATGTTTTATTTATTTCCAGGAGAGAGAGAGAGAAACAGCGTGAGCAGGGGAGGGTCAGAGAGAGAGGGAGTCACAGACTGAAACAGGCTCCAGGCTCTGAGCTGGCAGTCAGCACAGAACCCGACGCGGGGCTCGAACCCACGAACTGCGAGATCATGACCTAAGCGAAAGTCGGACGGTTAACCGACTAAGCCACCCAGGCGCCCCAGATTGATTCTGTTTGTGATTAATTGTTTAAATATTAGGTGCTCCCATAGTCGGTGTGTAGACATTTATGACTGTTAGTTCTTCCTGATGGATAGACCCTGTAATTATTATATAATGCCCTTCTTCATCCCTTGTTATTGTCTTTAATTTAAAGTCCAGTTTGTAGGATATAAGTATAGCTCCTCCAGCTTTCTTTTGGCTTCCAGTAGCATGATATATATTTCTCTATCCCCTTAATTTTAATCTGAAGGTATCTTCCAGTCTAAAATGCGTTTCTTGTAGACAGCAAATAGATGGATTTGGGTTATTTTTTTTTTATCCATTCTTGTACCCTATGTCTTTTGATGGAGCATTCAGCCCATTTACATTCAGTGTTATTATTGAAATAGATGGGTTTAGAGTCATTGTGTCCTTTGTGGAATTCATGCTTGTGGTGGTGTCTCTGATATCTTGCGTTCCTTGAAACACCTCCCTCAGAGCGTCTCCCTCAGGATTTCTTGTAGGACCGGCTTAGTGGTGACAAATTCTTTCAATTTCTGTTTATTTGGAAAGACTTTTATCTCTCCTTCTATTTTGAATGACAGGCTTGCTGTGTAGAGGATTCTTGGCTGCATATTTTTTCTGTTCATCACATTGAAGATCTCCTGCCATTCCTTTCTGGCCTGTCAAGTTTCAGTAGATAGGTCTGTCGCCACTCTGATAGGTTTCCCTTTCTATGTTAGGACATTTTTCTCCCCAGCTGCTTTCACAATTCTCTTTTTCTCCTTATATTTTGCCAGTTTCTCTAGGATGTGTCGTGCAGATGATCGATTCAAGTGACGTCTGAGGGGAGTTCTCTGTGCCTCTTGAATTTGAACTTCTACTTCCCTCTCCGCTGGGGAACTTCTCTGCTATAATTTGTTCCAGGACTCCTTCAGCACCTTTCCCTCTCTCTTCCTCTTCTGGAATTCCTATGATACGGATATTGTTCCATTTGATTGTATCGCTGAACGCTTCTTTCATGTTCCTGGATCAGTTTATCTCTCTTTTTCTCAGTTTCTTCTTTTTCTATAATCGTGTCTTCTAAATCACTTATTCTCCTTTCTGCCTCTTCAATCCGTGCATTGGACGCCTCCAGTTTATTATGTATCTCATTTATCACAGTTTTTAATTCATCATAACTATTTTTAAGCTCCATCATTTTTGAAGCCATAGTTTCTCTGATGTCCCCCATGCTTTTTTCAAGCCCGGCGATTAGTTTTATGGTTATTGTGCTAAATTCTTGTTCAGTTATGTTGCTTATGTCTGTTTTGAACAGTTCTCTAGCTGTCATTTCTTCCCGGAGTTTCTTTGGAGGAGAGGTCTTTCGTTTCGTCATTTGGTTAGCTTTTTATCTCTTGTTAATTTTTAACACTTGTTGTACACAGGGCCGCTGTGTGTTCTGCTGTATTAGAGAGAGCTCTTTTGACTGTTCAGGGCCTGCCTGTTCAGGAAGAGTTCTTTGGATGGTGTCTGTTGGATTCTCTTGTGGAGCATTTGGTTATTTTGTTTCCCTAATGGTAGTGGTATTTGGGACTCTCCACCATGTGTAGTTTGGCTTGTTTCTTGGGGCAGCTGCACTTATGAGGTTTCCTTCCCAGTGTACTCTGTCTCTTTTCCTTCCCAAACTCTTGTGGCTCAGTGTCCTACGACCTCAGGCCTTCTCTGTTTGAGCGATGGATGCAGGCAAAATGTATGGAGCTCCCTATTTCTCCACCATCTTGCCTTTCCTCTCCTAGTAGAATATTCTTTAATCTCCAGGTATTCATGGTGTTTTCAATTTTTTTCTTGTGGTTGATTTCGAGTATCATGGCACTGTGGTCTGAAAATATGCATGGTATGTTCTCGATCTGTTGTACTTGTTTAGGGCTTATTTGTGACCCATTGCATGACCTATTCTGGAGAATGTTCCAGGTAACTTAAGAAGAATGTGTATTCTGTGGCTTTAGGATGAAATGTTCTGAATATATCTGTTATGTCTAGCCGGTCCAGTGTGTCATTCATAGCCATTGTTTCCTTACTGATTTTCTGCTTAGATGATCTGTCCATTTCTGTAAGTGGGATGTTGAAGTTCCCTCCTATTATGGTATTATAATCAATGATTTGCTTTATGTTTGTGATTAATTGATTTAAATATATTGGGTGTCTCACATTGGGAGTGTAAATATTTACAATTGGTAGATCTCTTTGGTGGATAGACCCCTTACTTATGATATGCCTTTCTTTATCCCTTGTTACAGCCTTTATTTTAAAATCTACTTTGTCTGATATAAGTATGCTACTCCAGCATTCTTTTGATGGTCATTATCATGATAGATGGTTCTCCATCCACTCACGTTCAATCTACAGGTGTCCTTAGGTGTAAAATGAGTCTTTGTAACCAGGATATAGATGGGTCTTTTTTTCTTATCCATTCTGGTACCATAGGTCTTTTGATTGCAGCATTTAGCCTATTTATATTGGGTGTGATATACATAAATTTTTATGGTACTTTAAGTCCTAGTACATACAGACTGAAAGACCTTATGTTCCTACCACTGATGCAAACACAAGGTACATTATTTGATTTTGTATAATAAATATGAATGATTTCTTGGTGTGATAATGTGAAACTATTGGTGTAAACTATGCAATTTTGGTAAGTATATCATTTATTCAAATAGTTAATGATAAAATTCCATGGCCATGTCTTTACATATGATGTATCATCTGACTAGCCCCACCAAGTCTCTTTATTGGAGATTTCTTTTAAAAAGTGTTAAATACTTGGTCTTGACAGGAAATGTGGTAAGAAAGGATGGAGCAGAAAAATGGAAGTTCCTTCACTGGGTTTATCCTGCTGGGCTTCTCTGACCGGCCTCAACTGGAGCGAGGCCTCTTTGTGGTTCTTCTGATCTTCTATCTGCTCACCCTGCTGGGAAACACGACCATCATTGCACTGTCCCGCCTGGACCCACACCTTCACACTCCCATGTACTTTTTCCTCTCCAACCTGAGCTTTCTGGACCTGTGTTACACGACCAGCACTGTTCCTCAGCTCCTGGTTCATCTCAGGGGAGCAGACAAGTCTATCTCCTTTGGCGGCTGTGTTGCTCAGCTGTTCGTCTCTCTAGGGTTGGGGGGCACAGAGTGCATCCTCTTAGGGGTGATGGCATTTGACCGCTACGCAGCCGTCTGCAGGCCCCTGCACTACACGGTGATCATGCACCCTCGTCTCTGTGCCCTGATGGCGTCTGCATCGTGGTTCATTGGTTTCGCCAACTCCTCATTGCAGACGGTGCTCATTTTCCTTGTACCACTTTGTGGGAGAAATAAAATTGATCACTTCTTTTGTGATGTCAGTGCCCTGCTCAAACTTGCCTGTGTTGACACCACTGAGTATGAGTCAGAGATTTTATTTTTCAGTATGATCTTTTTCTTCATACCTGCGTCATTAATCACGTTCTCCTATGGTCGGATTGTCTCGGCCGTCTTAAGAATAAAGTCAGCCAGAGGCCAGAGGAAAGTGTTTGAGACATGTGGGTCCCACCTCACGGTGGTCTCCCTCTTCTATGGCACGGCCATCTACATTTATGTCCAGCCCAATAACAACTACTCCCAGGATCAGGGCAAGTTTGTTTCTCTCTTCTATACCATCATAACCCCTATGGTCAACCCCTTCATATATACCCTGCGGAACAAGGATGTGACAGGAGCAATAAAAATGGTGCTCCTTCGGAGCTACGACTCCAGATGCCTTGGGGGAAGACCCTGTGATGGAAGACTTTGAATGTCAGAGCCGTTAAGATTTTGTGTCCTGCTCATGTCATCCAACATTTTCCTTAATGACTCCTCAAGAGAATTTCCTTTTATTCTTTTGTACTAGTGATTGTTCAAACTCTAAGTTCATGGATTCATTGCAGCTTCCAGAGATGCTGAATAAGTGTTCCAAGACCATCTGCATCATATTCATATTTATTTAATAATAAAGTTTCACAGGATTTTATATCACCCCCATTTGGGAACACTATTCCATTTCTAATTGCAAAGGAGAATTATGCACACATCATAAAAGCATAGCAAAATAGGAATAGACCACTAAAGCACTGTAATCAATATTAACATTTTAGCATTTTCTAGCAATGGCTGAAGAGGTATCATCTTTTCTTTCATTTTGATCATGGCTCTATTGGAATGTCCATAGGCTGTCTGTATCAGAGGTTTTTCCCACAAGTAGGAGGGGAACGGTTGTCAGAACAACTTGATGGTGAAAGAAAAACCTCCTAATATCAATCCAAATAAAACCATATGTATATCAGTCTGAGGTGTCATGTCACCATTGTGATCCTGTTTTACTTTTGAAAAAGAATTCTTTGTTTTTGTAAAACCTTTTTGTTTGAAATTAATTTTTATTAATTTTTTTAAGTTTTTATTTTATTTTTTAATATCTTTATTTTATTTTGAGAAACAGAGACAGAGAGCGAGTGAGGGAGGGGCAGAGAGAGAGGGATACACAGAATCTGTAGCAGGCTCCAGGCTCTGAGCTGTTAGCACAGAGCCCGATATGGGGCTTAAACCCACTGACTGTGAGATCATGACCTGAGCCGAAGTCAGACACTTAACCGACAAAACCACTCAGGCGCCCTTAAGTTTTTATTTTAATTTTATTATAGCTAGCCTGCAGCGTTTCATTTTCCTGTGTACAATATAGTAATTCAGCATTTCAGCCATCACCAGTATACTCCTAAATCACCATCACTTATTTAACCCATCCCCCCACACCCTCCCCGGTGGTACCAGTAAGCCAAGACAAGGAATGAGAGATTCTAAGTTTAAGTGTCCCTACTTTCGTAGCCCCATTGCAGCCCGAGGACTGATGTGAGTTTGCATAACGACAGTGTGTATAGTGTGGGTTACTGCTCTCTGAGCAGACCCTATACCTCCTGCTCGCACACTACTGGATCCGTCATCAGAGTGCAGTCACCCCTACAAGACGCTCCTGTGTCTCCTAGTCTGTACATTTTACCACTACTGTTTGCCAGGGTCCTGCTCTGACCAGGGCTCCCTGAGGAATAGGAACAGGTCACAGATCCCTGGAAACCCCTCCCTTTGCAGGTGACTTCTTTTCAGATGCTTGTTTTGTGACATAGATGAGAGCTTTCTTTCACCTTTGTGGTGTTGTGGCATGTTTGAGACCTGGTGGTGAGGACTCTGGGAACCACTGTGTGTGGACACATGGTTTATGGGGGAAGGAGGGTTGTAATGCAGAAAGGAGAGGGTGAATGATTGGAGGTCAGAGGATCAGGGGAAGGGGTTCCTGATGTGGCCTAGGAACAGGACTCTGACTTTTGGGAGGAGACATTTCCTTCTTTCCCCAGGGTTCTTCTAACTGTTTTGGAATTAAATTCCCAGGAGACAGAGTAACAGGAGAACACTTCCAAAGTTTTCTTACCTGCACACGGAGGCCCAGTCAGGAAATTGAGACCCAATGGAATGACCAAAAGAAGTGGTATTTTTCCTTTTTTTGGGAGATACTAGATGTGTGCAAAATTGACAGGAGAGAGAAAACAAGTGTTTGGAGCTTCAGTTAGTAGGGAATTCTAAGTGGAATTTGCGTTGAGATAGTAGATTTTTAAAACAGTAGCCACTTTATTTCTGTAGCTTTCTCAACTCTAAGTGGTCTTTTACTTCTTAGTCCTGGGTGGGGGGTCTTTTATAGGGGAGGTGTTTCCTGCTTCTAGGGGGACAGAAGAGGGTATGATGTCCTTGCACCTGCCCTTTAGCAGTACCTTCTATTCAAAATAATCACTATGCTGTTGAGGTCCATATTGGGGGTCTTCCCTGGGTCCCCACACTGGCTCCGCTTTAAAATTTTAATTGTATTTACGTTGTTTGGCAGATGTATTTTAACCAATGTGAACTGAATAAAATATATGAGGTCTTCAAGAAGTGTAAGTTCTTCTGATTCGTGAACCATTTGTGAAAATAGTTTTAACCTCTTTTGAAAGTGAACTTGTTCAGTCATTGTACCAATGTGTTGAGTGTCACTGAAGCATCCTGGACATTTCTAATGATTGAGTTATTTTGGATCCTCATGATCAATGGTGTGTCATTATTAACGGTCAAAGCCTTTCTCAAGAGTCCCCCTGATTTTGTGGTAGCAGGTCAAAAGTAGTCCTCTCCATGCATTTTAAATATTATTTTAATGTTTGTTTATTTTTGAGTGAGGGAGAGAGAGAGAAAGAACAAGTGGGGGAGGGGCATAGAGGGAGACCGAGGATCCAAAGGGGTCTCTGCGCTGACAGTGGAATGCCTGATATGGGGCTCAAAGTCAGCAGCCCTGAGATCTCGACTTCAACTAAAGTTGCATGATTAACTGACTGAGCCATCTAGGTTCCCTCTTTTTTTCATGTATTTTAAAGTCCTCATTTCAAGCACTTGGAAACACTGAAACAGTTTTGTCAGATTCTTTTTGGAAAGTTCTTTCTTAGTTTATCTTCAGGAAAGAGATCTCTGTTTTAATGTAATTAAAGAAAGCATGTTGGCTAAGAAGGTATTGGTTTTAGCCTGAAATTAACCTCTCCCAAGTTTCACTGTCCTTCTTGGAAAAACCATCTATATTTCCCACAGACTATTTCTCCTCATGTTCTACCACAGCATGTTACATTTTGGTTTGCATTTGGGGTGAAGCAGCATATATATTAATATATTATTATACACTTGCACACACGGACATGCTCATGCACAAACATGTGCTCCATATCTAGTCTCCTGTAGTCCCTACTCTTAACACTTTTGTGAAGATGATTAGTAGAAGAAAATATGTTTCCTTTAGCTTATACTACTTAAAAGTGATTGGCTTATAAATGATATATTTCCAGTATGTTCTGAAATATAAATACATCCTAGTGTATATTAACAGTTTATTCCTGTAGGTCACATTGAAAGGAAAAAAAAACACTTTCTAGGAGATGGTGGGTATACTGGTTATTGGTAGAATCTTACACTGCTCAAGCGTTCCATGGAGCAAACTATACCCTTATAGTTGTAATAACTTAAAATTTAGAATCACAGACTTTCAGTCTTTGCATTGGAATTTGGATCACAAAGAGTATGCTATGGGAGTAGGTAGGTTAACACTAGAATAGCCTCATTCGATAACTGTCAATGTGTCAATGTGTCCAGTGTCCAGAATTGTGTTCTCTATGTTGTCTTCTAGGAGTTTTACAATATCAGATCTTATGTTTTCATGTTAATCTATTACAAGTTAATTTGTGTGAGTGGTGTAATATAAGGCTCCAGTTTCATTTTTCTGAATGTATTTACCCAGTTTTCTCAGGACGATTTATTAAAGAGACTATGTTTCCCTGTGAATATTTTTGATTCCTTTTTAATTTTTTTTAAAGATTTTTTATTTATTTCTAGGAGAGAGAGAGAGACAGCATGAGCAGGGGAGGGTCAGAGAGAGAGAGAGTCACAGATTAAAACAGGCTCCAGGCTCTGAGCTGGCAGTCAGCACAGAGCCCGACGCAGGGCTTGAACCCACGAACCGCGAGATCATGACCCAAGCGAAAGTCAGACACTTAACTGACTAAGCCACCCAGGCGCCCCTGATTCCTTTTTTAAATATTAGAGTTCATGGTCAACTTACTGTCCATCAGAGGGTTCCTACTGGTGAGAAACTCCATGTATGTACAAAATGTGGGAAGGCCTTTAGACAGTGTAAAGCCTTATTCAACATCAGAAGCTCAATATTGCCGACAAACTATATGAATATATAGAATGTGGGAAGGCCTTTCTGTGTGGCTCTGCCCTTCGAGTACATCAGTAACTCCCTCCTGGTGAGAAACCATATGAATGTGAGCAATGTGGGAAGCCTTTGGTCATGGCTATCATCTTATTCTTCATCATAGACTTCATCCTGGAGAAAAACCTTATGAATGTACGGAATTTGGGAAGGCCTTGAGTCGTTATTCTAAACTTATTTCACACCAAAGTATTCATATTGGTGTTAAACCCTAAAAGTGCAAGGATCATGGGAAGGCTTTTAGATTCGTCTCACAACTTACACAACATTAGAGTATTTGTATGGTGAGAAGCCCTGTAAATGTGAGGAATGTGGGAAGTCCTTTAGACAATATTCACACCTCACCCATCATCTGAAAATTCATAATGTAAAAAGATAAGATAGGTTTTCAATCCTGTGTTGTAGAACACTCTATAAATGTAGTAATTAATTCCTTTTGTTTCCTTCATGCAGGCAACTGACTTGGCATAATAGAATTTATACCCTTAAAAGAACATGTTAATTTCAAGTATTCCACCATTGCTTAAACCTGATAAACTTCACCTTTACTCTAAAAACAAATCCTATCAATGCAACAAATGTGGGAGACATTTATCTCCATCCCATCACTTTTCTACTTGTATTATATTGACAAGATATTTAACTGCTCTGTGCTCTAATTTTTTCATTTGTGAAATGGTAATTTAATACTGTGGCAGAGAAAAGATTGCTCCAAGTTCTTTGACATTTTCCCCCAACTCTCCACCAAGTGCTGGAATCTACTTTCCTTCCACTTAAGGCTGGGCAGACAGTGACTACTTTGACTAGTAGAAGTAGTGTTGTGCCAGTTTCTATCCCAAGCTTTGCTGGTAGATTCTACTTCATCTCCTTGGAATCCTCTCTTAAGCTTAGGCCCTTTCTGTTAAGAAGTCTGGCTGCTCAGCTAAAGAGACCACATGGAGAGCCCTAGCCCACATAGAAAGATAGAAGCACCTTTCTGAGCCCAGTCTTTCACACATGCCTACCTATATACCAGACATTTGAGGGAAACAGTATTGGATCCCCCAGACTAGCCAGCAGCTGAATGCTACTGAGTGATTTCGATTGATATCATATAAAACAGATAGATCTACCAACGGAGCCTCTGCCCAAACTCCTGACCCACAACACCATGAGACATAATAAAATGACTATCGTTTTCAGCCACTAAAAAACTCCCAACTCCCCCCTAAGACTTAAAGGAGGTCTGTGACCACCAAACCAGTTACCAGAAATATGAAAAGGACTTCGTTGAGTGGAAAGGAAAGACCAAAAGTGGCAAAGGCTAGAAAGAAATAGAAAATATCTCCAGAAAAAATGTCAGAACAAGAAATAATATGACACTAAATTCATATCTTTCCATCATTAGTTCGAATGTAAATGGACTCAATGCTCCAATTAAAAGATATAGGGTGTCAGAATGCCTAAAGAAACCAAGACCCATCTATGCTGCCAACAGAGACTCATTTTAGACCTAAAGACACAGGTAGGTTCAAAGTGAGAGGTTGGAGAAACACTTATCATGATAGTGGACATGAAAATAAAGCCTAAGTATCAATCTTGTATCAGCAAACTAGACTTTAAAACAAAACATGTAACAAGAGATGAAGAAGGGCGCTAAGTACTAATAAAGGGGAGGCTTCAACAAGAAGATCTAACAATTGTAAATATTTATTCCCCCAACATCGTGGCACCTTAATTTATAAAACAATTAGTAACAAACATAAAGGCACTCATGGACAATAATATAATAGTAGGACTTTAACATTCTACTTCCATAAATGGACAAATCACTTTTTCCACAATCATTCCCTTGCACAAAGTGAAAATCAATGAGGACGCAATGGATTTGGATGACACACTAGATCTGATAGAGTTAACAGATACATGCGCAACATTCCATCCTAAAGTAGCAGAATACACATTCTTCTCGATTGCACATGGAACATTTTCCAGAATAGATCACATACTGAATCACAAACCAGGCATGGGGGCAACTGAGTACGTCGTTTGGTTAAGCATCTGAGTCTTAATCTCAGCTCGTGTCTTATCTCAGGGTGTGACTTCAAGCCCAGTGTTGGGAGTGTTGGGCTCCATGGTGGGCCAGGAGACTAATTAAAACGAAACAAAACAAAACACAAATCAGGTCTCAACAGACACGAAAAGACTGAGATTGTACCATGCATATTTTCTGACCACAGTGCTATGAACCTTGGGTCAGCATCACTAGATAATGCCCCACAAGTATCAAAGTGATTTGAGCAGATGAAGTCTGGCAGCAGTCAGCGAGGTCTGGGATGAAAAGCATAGTAGCAGGTATGATACCCAGAGTGTATGGTATTTGCCTGTTCTCCCCATAACTATCAGGATGGTATCTAACTGGTAAGGGAACAACTGGGAAAATTCAAATGTAAGAATGTTTTCAACAGGACGTAGTTTATGTCTTAGGCTGAATATGATAAATGAACTGGAAATTATGAATCTACAAGAAACAGTCACAAAACACCCATCAACTAACGTCCTTCCATTTTTCTGTAGTGATTATTTTAACTCTCCTGGTAAATTGAAAATCATTTGGAACTTAAATGCAAAGACTAGCTGAGTTTAAGTAAACCATGTATGTTTTATTAAAAAGACATATTTTCAAAAATGGTTTTAGCACATCATTAAGAAATATGGTTATAAACTTTACAGTGTTTTAGAGGATTTGAGGTTTGTTTTCCTAGAATGTTAGAAGTTTGGTGGGATTTGTGACGCTTCGTGGTAAAGATTAGAATGTGCCTAATATTTAGCTTTGTGATGCCATATAACTTGGTTATAAATGAAATGAAATGAGGAATTCATTCATATATTAATATTTAAGATTAAAGAACTTAATGGAATCTTCCTTATATGTTCACATGTAAATATTTTGGGCAATTGTGAGAGAAAAATCTTAAGTGTTTTGTAAAACACGTAGGTCATTCACAGATGGCAGCTAAGGTAGTTGGGCTGGTCTAGGGAGTTATTATCCTCTGTGAGAGATGTGAACTAATAAAAGACAGGTTAGGTCTCCTCTGGCATTGTCCTCCATAGTCATTGTCCCTGAGGATTGCCACCTGTGGGCAGCTCAGTGACATGGGCTCATTAAGAGTGTGGGGCATCAATGTTCCCCAGAGAGGTCAGCAGGGGAAGGGACTTGGTTCTCGGTGCCAGCGCAGCTACAACTCAGTGTCATAGCATCCTCTCCTGCTCATAAGGGTCTCACTGTCACACAGGCAGGTCATCATACCAGGGAAACTATCCTGAAAGTTTGCAATTGTCTTCATCATCTTCCTTCTAGAGGCAAAGTGCAGATCTCTGGTACCACATGAAATTATCCTGAGAAAGCATCCTTTTTTAAGAAAAATTCATGGATGAGTCAATGCTGGTATAGTCAACCTTTGCATTCACTGCAAACACTGAATGATTCTACATGTCCTCATTCCCATCCTAGAACTGTATTTAGGCAGTAACTTGAAGTGAGGGAGGGAAATAGCTTAGATCCCAACAGAGAAGGCCAAAAAAAAAAGGTGAGTAAAATGGAACTAACTCTCTGTGTTGCTCAGGGAATTGGCAAGTCAGTTTATTTTCAGTTACAATTGTTCTTGAAAGAAAAATACTAAATGATTTGCATATATGGTCAATTGTCTAAAGGAAGGAGCCGACTATGGAAATCAGTAAATAGAGGAATTAAATATAATTATTCATTACAAATGCCACCATGTCATTCCTAGACATTTCATCTATTTTAGTACATTCATTATACCTCTCTATGCATGTGCAGAAAATAATTTCAATATTCATATTTAGTGATCCTAAAATATGTCCTTTATGCATAATTACATCATCCCATGCTTTCCTTTGGTTCATTATTGTCTGTGAAATAAGACAATATTTGTTCTCTATGTGTAAATTCACTGTCAGTATTTATATTTCCTAAATGCTTACTTCTTCCCTTATGAGTTACCACTAAATATCTAAAATATGTATGGAGTTTGTAAATGCTATGTTGAAAATTACAAAAAGCAAGTTCCATTTTGTGATAATTGTGTCAATGCATCTGTATTGTGACTTTGTTGTTAACAAGAAAAGCTGATCCTTCCCATGAGTACGAAGAGCAATATGATGAAGAAAAGGTAGTATGAAGCCTTAGTGTTTCCATAATTAATGAATTAGGGAAAGTTGTGTATGTGTGTGTTTGCCTGCATGTGTTTCTATGTGTGTTTGTGTATCTGTGAGTGCATGTGTGTGTGACTGCACTGAGGTGCTGTATGAAGTACACTGGGTCCCGTCGTTCCATCCTTGCACACGATCATGAATGGACTCCTGTGTGAGCACTGTTGGTGACCTTTAGATCAGATCTTTAGGTCAGATCAGGGCTAAATCAGATGCTCTTTACCTACTGATGCTCTAATCCAAAACCGATTCGTTATGAGTATGGGCTCCAGCTTCGCAGCCATTCCCTTCTGGAGAGGATTGCGCTCAGCTGACAGGAGCCGCGTTGCAGGAGGTCTGGGAACACGGTGGGGGCAGCTCCCAGCCAGTGACAGACTCAGGGGTGCACAAAAGGCTGCCACTGCCAAGGCAGGACAGACCCTGATGCAGTTCACGCTCCAGAGCCGGGCCGTCCGAGGCACTGGGACGTAGCCACAGGAAGCTATTTCAGGTTAAATTCATTACAATTAAAATGTAATTTCAGTTTCTTGGCTCATACATTTTCTTATTTTTTATTTTTGTAGCTAAGACATTTTATTTTTATTATGCTTCTTTATTTTTTTATTTCATTTGAGAGAGAGAGAACAAGCAGGGGAGGGAAAGAGAGAGGAGAGTGTATGGAGGATCTCAAGTGGGCTCTGTGCTGACAGCAGAGACCCTAATGAGGGACTCGAACTCACCAACAGTGAGTCAAAGCTGGATAGTTAACTGACTGATCCACCCAGGCACCCGTGTACATAGCACATTTTATTTTATTTTTTTTTAAATTTTTTAATGTTTTATTTATTTCTAGGAGAGAGAGAGAGAGACAACGTGAGCAGGGGAGTGTCAGAGAGAGAGGGAGTCACAGACTGAAACAGGCTCCTGGCTCTGAGCTGGCAGTCAGCACAGAGCCAGACGCGGGGCTCGAACCCACGAACCGCGAGATCATGACCTAAGCGAAAGTCGGACGCCCAACCGACTAAGCCACCCAGGCGCCCCCATAGCACATTTTAAATGCGCAGGTAGCGACAGGTGGAGAGTGGGTATAGTATTGGGCAGTGAGGACACAGTATTTCTACCATCACACACGGATGGTTCTACTGGAGAGTTCTGTCCAGCTTCTCATGGGATCAGGCTCATGCTCTGTTCCACTCGGGACCACATCCTTGCGTAGCAACACTCTCTGCTCTGTTTTCCTTCCGTGACCCCGTGTATCCCGAGAGCATTCCCTGAGGAAACTACACGCGGTGGAATTCCTACTTCACCCTCTTCTTCCGTAGAACCTGCCCTACGGCAGCGCCAGTGTCCATCAGCTCTCATTTCCTGTCTAGTGGTGGCTGCAGCCCCTCATTTGCTCGTCCTCCATTGTCACCGGGGGTCTGTTCTCCTGTATGTGAGGTCAGCTCAGACCTGTGAGACGGAAGCACCATGAGAGCAGCAGCGGTTCAGTGGTAGCCCTGGGGCTGCGGGAATCTTGCCCGCACTTTCTCAGGATTCATCAGGAGCTGGACAGGGCGGCGTGTGTGTGTCAGTGTAGCAGTGAATGTCATACATTGGAAATGTCTTATATAGAGACATTGTTCTGAGAGCTTTTGACTTTAAAATGTGTGTACATATGAATATCTAGTGTGAAAATATGTATTCTTGGACTAAAATGTTAGAGTTTTTGTGTCAGTATTGAACAACTATGCAAACGGTAAACTACTCCTTTATCACCTCATGTGTGTCAGCACTTAGCATTTACCATCTTTCATTGATGCCTGTTCTCCCAATTACTATTGCAAAATTGTGTTCTTGTGAGGTGTCATTTCAATTATATACTTTTTTTGATGGTTATCATTACATAGAATGCCACTTGTTTTATAGAATTCATTTTTATTTTAATATTTTTTCCATTTTGATAATGTATGCCCTTTCAAGTGTTTTTATTGTATCTAAGATAATAATTTATGCATAATTTTTATTACTGATTTTTCTGTATCATAATTTCATGACAGTTGAGGTCCACATTCTTATATATATATATTGTGGACCTCAACTGTCATGAAATTATGATACAGAAAAATCAGTAATAAAAAATATGCATATATATGAACCCAAACATACACATAAAATCTTGTAAAGCAGGAAGAAATTTATACAGATTCATTTCACCAGAGATTTGTCTTTACTCCATTGTCTTCCTAGTCATTATTGGTCTGATAATGGTAAAATATACCATTATTTTCTTTTAATGATGCAGTATTATATCGGTGTTTTTTTTGGATGAGTTAGCATTTTATGTTTGGCTGTCCTTCACTTTAGTGAGTGTTTCCTTTATAAAGCACATTTCAAAATTTGTCAGATTGGTAGCTCAGTTGGGTAAGCCTCCAACTCTTGACTTCAGTTCAGATCATGATGTCACAGGTGTGAGGTTGGGCTCTTCTCTGACAGTGAGGTGGTTTCTTGGGATTCTCTCTCTGTCTGTCTCCATCTCTCTCTCCCTCCATTTGTCTATGCTCCTCTCCTGCTTCTGCTTGCTCTACTTTCTCTCTCTCTCACAAAATAAATAAACTTAAAAATATTTTTAAACAATTCTCAGCTCTGTGTTTCAGATAAATGTATGTATATTTCTGCAGTTGTGCACGAGACTGAAGCGTGGTTTATTTTCATTTGCTCTTCTGAACAGCTGTGAGTGAGGGGATCTTCCCTGTTTGTTTTTTTTAACAAATAATTTATTGTGAAATTGGTTTCCACATAACACCCAGTGCTCATCCCCACAAGTGCCCTCCTCCATCCTCCTCCCTCCTTCCCCCCACATCCATCAGTCCTCAGTTTTTGTCAGCATTCAAGAGTCTCTCATGGTTTGCCTCTCTCCCTTTCCCTGTTGTTGAACATCGAGACTGTCTCACATACTGTTATCATTAATTCTATTAAAAATTGTTTGTATATAGATTTTCTTTTTTGGAGACCACTAATCAACCTTTATAGGAAATCCAAGGAGGCATAAAAAAGTGTGAAACTCTACATCCTTTATTCAGTTTCTATGTCAGTGTTGTACCAGTTTCTTTCACACATCGATGGGTCTACCCCCAAACTTGATTCAGATTTTAAAACTCTTGGAAGAATTAAAAATGTACTGGATGCCTACCCATATGGATTTGATAGAACTGAAATACTCATCCCCTGATGCCTTGTTCATTGGTTTGTTACTACACTCATTCAGTACTAGGCAGCTGGATGAAAACGTCATCAGACGAGCCTTGGAGCCTTAGGGCTGGCATTATATAATTAATATATTTAATAATATATTATTATATTGACAATCCCGATATATCCTTTCCTGTATGCCTTTCCCTGTAATATGCTAGGTTTTGCATTGTAGCTCTTTGACGTGTCATTGCTTTGAGAATGTATCTATCTTTATATATTTACCTATGCAATTATTTTATCATAGGGAATGATGTAAAGCATTACACCTTTTACATAGATTACACATTTGGATAACTCTTTAAATGTTTATTCTGATTAGAATGTTGATAGGGAATAAGCCTACCTCTTTCAGGAATTTAGTGACCTCTAGTTGGTAATGTGTGAAACAGAAATCTGCAGAAGGAAGAGGAAAGTGTTGGCCACTGGATTTTAGAGTTCTGATTCCAAAGGACTCTGCACAGCCAATGAATTTTTGGAGTTTCTGTTAGAATGATATGGTACTTTTAAGCATCTTTCGGACAAAAGTTAAACACTGTTTGAATGGTGGTGGTGTCACTTTCTCTCTGATTATTTAATTGTTTTACTACCACACACACATGTATGTTTATATGCAGAACTAGTAGTGATAGCTTGATTGTAATTGAATTCTTCGTATAAGTATATTCCAGATCATAAATTACTATCCCTGAGTTTATTTTCAAGATCATGTTGTGTTATAATCTCATACTTGTGGTGTGTACATTTTAGTTGTGTGGAATTATGAGATACATATGAAACATAATGAGTCCCTCTCTGTCTGCATGTGTTTTCCATTCTTTCTGGATTCTGTCCCCCTTTTCCCACACCCTCATTTTCTCTAAAGCGTCCAAATACTTTTGTAGTTCTTTAAGCCTACTAATGTGACACTGAAAGACCTTTTGTACCGATGCAGACACAGGCCCATTATTTGATTTTTCATATATTAAATATTAGTGATTTACTTTTTTTGTGGTAATGTGAAACTAAATAGAAACTAATTGGTCAAATTCATGAGTCCATCGTTTATTCAAATAGTTACATATGACATGCCATGGCCTGTCTTATAACATGACCAATCCACCTCCTCCCAACATTTTATTGTTTTGAAGATTTCATTTAAAAATTGCTAAATACCTGGTCTTGACAGGAAACATGTGGTAAGAAAGGATGGAGCAGAAAAATGGGAGTTCCTTCACTGGGTTTATCCTGCTGGGCTTCTCTGACCGGCCTCAACTGGAGCGAGGCCTCTTTGTGGTTCTTCTGATCTTCTATCTGCTCACCCTGCTGGGAAACTCGACCATCATTGCGCTGTCCCGCCTGGACCCACACCTTCACACTCCCATGTACTTTTTCCTCTCCAACCTGAGCTTTCTGGACCTGTGTTACACAACCAGCACTGTTCCTCAGCTCCTGGTTCATCTCAGGGGAGGAGACAAGTCTATCTCCTTTGGCGGCTGTGTAGCTCAGCTGTTCGTCTCTCTAGGGTTGGGATGCACAGAATGCATCCTCTTAGGGGTGATGGCATTTGACCGCTACGCAGCCGTCTGCAGGCCCCTGCACTACACGGTGATCATGCACCCTCGCCTCTGTGCCCTGATGGCGTCTGCATCGTGGTTCATTGGTTTCGCCAACTCCTCATTGCAGACGGTGCTCATCTTTCTGGTACCACTTTGTGGGAGAAATAAAATAGATCACTTCATTTGTGAGATCCCTCCACTGCTCAAGCTTGCCTGTGTTGACACCACTACGAATGAGTCTGAGGCCTTCTTTGTCAGCATGATCATTCTCCTCATACCTGTGGCGTTAATCACATACTCTTATGGTCGGATTGTTTGGGTGGTCTTAAGAATAAAGTCAGCTGCAGGGCAGAGGAAAGCGTTCGGGACATGTGGGTCCCACCTCACTGTGGTCTCCCTCTTCTATGGCACGGCCATCTACATTTATGTCCAGCCCAATAACAACTACTCCCAGGATCAGGGCAAGTTCGTTTCTCTCTTCTATACCATTGTCACCCCCATGGCCAACCCTTTTATCTACACCCTGCGGAACAAGGATGTGATGGGAGCAATGAAGAAGGTGTTCTGTAGGGGCAATGACTCTGATGACTTGGGATGAAGACCCTTGATGAAAGACTTGAATGTCGGAGGCTTTAAGCTTTTTTGTCCTGCGCGTGACATCGAACATTTCTGACAACTCTCAGGGGAATTTCGTTACCTCATTCTTAGATGCAAGTGAGTGTTCAAAATCATGGATCAAGTTCATGGATTCTTTACAAACTCCAGGGATGCTGATTTAGTGTTCCTGCAGCATCTGCATCACATTATTATTTAAAAAGCTCCTTATTTCTTATTTCACCCCCATTTGAGAACACTATTCCCTTTCTACTTGCAATAAGACATTTACACACATATGGTAAGGACATAGTCAAAGTAAGAATGTGATCCACTAATGTTTAGTATAAGAAATATTAACATTTTAGTGCATTCTAGCAATTAATGGAGATAAACCACTTATTTTTTTACTTTGGTCATGGCTCTATTTTAAGGTCTGTAGATTGATTGTATCACATTTTCCCCCCAAGAGTAGTACAACCGTGAGGAAAAAAAGAACCTTTTAGCTCAAAGAAAAACCTACTAACATCAATCAGATATCAAGTCATTCAGATTTCAAAGCCATTCAGATATCAAGTCTAATGTGACCACACAGGTGTGACAATACTTTTATGTAGCCTTTATGTCACAGAGAGGGGTGATGCATACCTGTCAGTGATATTGGGAAGATGAGCTGGTAACACACCAGATGATGCTTAGTGTACTTTTGTGAAGAGTCAGAGAAACACCAATGTGGGGTGTGTACGTTGGTGAGTCTCAGTTTGTGAGCCACTCTGTTTGTTAAAAAATGACTTTTAAGGACATTATTATATCTGAACAGTACATGACCCAAGTCCTATTTCATATTCTACACATTTTACCTATAGTAACGCAGAAATAGTTTTTTCCCCCTTCAAGAGTTTCTTGTCAAGTTGGTTTCCATATAACACCCAGTGCTCATCCCCACAAGTGCCCTCCTCCATGCCCATCACCCCCTTTCCCTTTTCCCCACCCCCATCAGCCCTCAGTTCTCAGCATTCAAGAGTCTCTCATGGTTTGCCTCCCTCCCTCTCCTCCACTATTTTTCCCCTTCTCCCCCATGGGCCTCCGTTAAGTTCCTCCTAATCCACCTATATGTGCAAACATATGTTTCTGTCCTTCTCAGCCTGACTTATTTTGCTCAGCATAACACCCTCAAGTTCCATCCACGTTCCTACAAATGGCCAGATTTCATTCTTTCTCATTGCCATGTAGTATTCCATCGTATAGATAAACCACATCTTCTTCATCCATTCGTCCGTTGATGGACACTTAGGCTCTTTCCATGTTTTGGCTGATGTTGAGAGTGCTGTTATGAACATTGGGGTACCTGTGCCCCTATGCATCAGCCCTCCTGTATCCCTTGGGTCAATCCTACCAGTGCTATTGCTGGGTCCTAGGGGAGTTCTATTGTTAATTTTTTGAGGAATCTTCACACTGTTTTCCAGAGGGGCTGCATCAGTTTACATCCCCACCAACAGTGTAGGAGGGTGCCCATTTCTCCACATCCTCGCCAGCATCTAGAGTCCTCTGATTTGCTCATTTTAGCCACTCTGACTGGCGTGAGGTGGTATCTCAGTGTGGTTTTGATTTGTATTTCCCTGATGAGGAGGGATGCTGAGCATCGTTTCATGTGTCTGTTGGCCATCTGGATGTCCTCTTTGAAGGAGTGTCTGTTCATGTCTTCTGCCCATTTCTTCACTGAGTTGTTTGTTTCTCGGATGTGGAGTTTGGTGAGTTCCTTATAGATTTTGGATACTAGCCCTTTATCTGATATGTCATTTGCAACTATCTTTTCCCATTCCATCGGGTGCCTGTTAGTTTTATGGATTGTTTCCTTTGCCGTGCAGAAGCTTTTAATCTTGATGGATTCCCAATAGTTCATTTTTGCTCTTGATTCCCTTGCTTTTGGGGATGTGTCAAGTAAGAAGTTGCTGCAGTTGAGGTCAAGGAAGTTGTGTCCTGCTTTGTCCTCTAGGGTTTTGATGGTTTCCTGTCTCACATTCAGGTCCTTTATCCATTTTGAGTTTATTTTTGTGCATGGTGTGAGAAAATGATCTAGTTTCATTCTTCTGCATGTTGCTGTCCAGTTCTCCCAACACCATCTGTTAAAAAGGCTGTCTTTTTTCCATTGATATTCTTTCCTGCTTTGTCAAAGATTAGTTGGCTGTATACTTTTGGGTCCACTTCTGAGTTCTCAATTCTGTTCCATTGGTCTATGTGTCTGTTTTTGTGCGAATACCATAGTGTCTTGATGATGACAGCTTTGTAGTAGAGGTTAAAGTCTGGGTTGATGATACCTCCCGTTTTGGTTTTATTCTTTAGTATTACTTTGGCTATTCGGGTTCTTTTGTGGTTGCATACAAATTTTAGGATAGTTTGTTCCAGTTTTGAGAAATATGCTGGTGCAATTTTTATTGGAATTGCATTGAACGTGTAGATTGCTTTGTGTAGTAATGACATTTTAAGTATATTTATTCTTCCAATCCAAGAGCATGGAATGTGTTTCCATTTCTTTGTATCTTCTTCAATTTCCTTCAGAAGTTTTCCATACTTTTCAACATAGAGATCTTTTATGTCTTTGGTTAGGTTTATTCCTAGGTATTTTATGTTTTTTCGGTGTGTGTGCCGTTTTGAATGGGATCAGTTTCTTGATTTCTCTTTCTGTTGCTTCATTGTTGATGTATAAAAATGCAACTGATTTCTGTACATTGATTTTGTGCCCTGCAACTTGGCTGAATTCTTGGATCAGTTCTAGTAGGCTTCTGGTGGAGTCTGTCGGGTTTTTTTTTTTTAATGTTTTTATTTATATCTAGGAGAGAGAGAGAGACAGCGTGAGCTAGGGAGGGTCAGAGAGGGACTCACAGACTGAAACAGGCTCCAGGGTCTGAGCTGGCAGTCAGCACAGAACCCGACGCGGGGCTCGAACCCACAAACCGCGCGATCATGACCCAAGCGAAAGTCGGACGCTTAACCGACTAAGTCACCCAGGCGCCCCGTCTGTCGGATTTTCTACGTAGAGTATCATGTCGTCTGCAAAAAGTGAAAGTTTGACTTCCTCTTTGCCAGTTCTGATGCCTTTGATTTCCTTTGGGTGTCTGAAGGCTGATGCTAGGACTTCCAGGACTATGTTAAACAGCAGTGGTGAGAGTGGGCATATCTGTCGTGTTCCTGATCTCAGGGGGAAAGCTCTCAGTGTTTCCCCGTTGAGGATGATGTTAGCTGAAGGCTTCTCATAGATGGCTTTTATGATGTTTAAGTCAGTTCCTTCTGTCCCGACTTTCTCGTGGGTTTTATTAAGAACGGATGCAGTATTTTGTAAATGCTTTCTCTGCATCTATCCACAGGATCATTTGGTTTTTATGTTTTCTTTTGTTGATGTGATGTATCACATTGATTGATTTGCGAATATTGGGCCAGGCTTGTAACCCAGGAATGCATCCCACTTGATGTTGGTGGATAATTCTTTTTATCTGTTGTTGGAATCGAGTTGCAAGTATCCGGTTGAGGAATTTTGCATCTGTATTCATCAAGGATATTGGCGTGTAGTTCTCTTTTTTTTGTTGGATCTCTCTCTGGCTTGGGAATCAAAGTGATGCTGGCTTCATGAAATGAGTCTGGATGTTTTCCTTTGATTTTTATTTTTTTGGAATAGCTTGAGAAGAATTGGGATTAATTCTGTTTTAAACGTCTGGTAGATTCCCAGGGAAGCCATCAGGTCCAGGGCTTTTATTTGTTGGGAGATTTTTGATAACTGATTTGATTTCTTCACTAGTTTTGAGTCTGTTCAGATTTTCTATCTATTCCCGTGTGAATTTTGGTCGTGAATGTGTGATTAGGAATTTGTCCATTTCTTCTAAGTTGTCCAATTTGTTGGGATAGAATTTTTCATAATATTCCCTGACAATGGCTTGTATTTCTGAGGGGTTGGTTGTCATCAGTTGATTTTCATTCATGATTTTGTCTGTTTGGGTGCTCTGTCTTTTCTTTTTAAGAAGCCTGGCTAGAGGTTTGTCAATTTTGTTTATTTTTTCAAAAAACCAACTCTTGGTTTCATTGGTCTGTTCACTGTTTCTTTGGTCTCTGTGTTGTTTATTTCTCCTCTGATTTTTCCTATTTCTCTTCTTCTACTGGGTTTGGGGTGCTCTTATTGTTCTGCCTCTTGTTCCTTTAGGTGAGCTGTTAGATTTTACACTTGTGCTTTTTCTAATTTCTTGAAATAGGCCTGGAGTGCAATGTCCTTTCCTCTTAGGGCTGCCTTTGCCGCATCCCATAGAGTTTGGATTGTTGTATTTTCATTTTCATTTGTTCCATATATTTTATAATTTCTTTTCTAATGGCCTGATTGGCCCATTTATTGTTGA
The DNA here is from genome assembly GCA_017311185.1 of Proteles cristata cristata. Classification (NCBI taxonomy): domain Eukaryota; kingdom Metazoa; phylum Chordata; class Mammalia; order Carnivora; family Hyaenidae; genus Proteles; species Proteles cristata. The sequence continues at coordinate 306,568 of JAESUZ010003728.1, forward strand.
GTAGGGTGCTCTTTAACCTATGTTAAGGAGGTTTTCCAGGCTTCTTCTTGTGATTGATTTCAAGTTTCAAAGCATTATGATCTGAAAGTTTGCATGGTATGATCTCAATTCTTTTATATTTATTGAGGGCTGCTTTATGTCCCAGCATGTGATCTATCTTGGAGAATATGTCATGTGCCCTTGAGAAGAAAATGAATTCCCTGGCTGCAGGATTTAGAGTTCTAAATATATCTGTCAAATCCATCTGGTCCAAAGTGTCATGTAAGTCCATTGTGTATTTATTGATTTTCTGTCTAGTTGCTCTGTCCATTGTTGTAAGTGGAGTATTAAAGTCCCCTGCGATAGCATGTTATTAGCGATAAGAGTGTTTCTGCTTGTGATTAATTGTTTTAAATATTTAGGTGCTCCCATATTTGGTTCGTAGGCATTTATAATTGTTAGCTCTTCCAGATGGATAGACCCTGTAATTTTTATAGAATGCCCTTCTTCATCCCTTCTTACTGTCTTTACTTTAAAGTCCGGTTTGTGTGATATAAGTATAGTTACTCCAGCTTTTTTTGACTTCCTGTAGCATGATATGTATTTCTCCATCCTCTTACCTTCAATCTGAAGGTGTCCTCCAGTCTAAAATGAGTTTCTTGTAGACAGCAAATAGATGGATTTTGTTTTTTTATCCATTATACTACCCTATGTCTTTTGATTGGGGCATTTAGTCCATTTACATTCAGTGTTATTATTGAAATATATGGGTTTAGAGTCATTGTGTCATTTGTGGGATCCATGTTTGTGGTGGTGTCTCTAGCTTCTTGCGTTTCTTGCAACATTTTCCTCAGAGAGTACCCCTCAGGATTTCTTGTAGGGCCGCTTTAGTGGTGACAAATTCCTTCAATTTTTGTTTATTTGGAAAGACTTTTATCTCTCCTTCTATTCTGAATGACAGGCTTGCTGGATAGAGGATTTGGCTGCATTTTTTTTTTTTGTTCATCACATTGAAGATCTCCTGCCATTCCTTTCTGGCCTGCCACGTTTCAGTAGATAGGTCTGTCACCACTCTGATAGATTTCCCTTTGTATGTCAGGGCCCTTTTCTCCCTAGCTTCTCTCTAAATTCTCTCTTCATCCTTATATTTTGCCAGTGTCACTAGGAAATGTTGTGCAGATGATCGATTCAAGTTACATCTGAGGGGAGTCCTCTGAGCTTCTTGAATTTCAACATCTACTTCCCTCCCCAGGTTGGGGAAGTTCTCTGCTATCATTTGTTCCAGGACTCCTTCAGCACCTTTTCCTGTCTCTTCCTCTTCTGGGATTCCTATGATATGGATATTGTTCCGTTTCATTGTATCACTGAGCTCTCGAACTCTTCTTTCATGTTCCTGGATTAGTTTATCTCTCTTTTTCTGTTTCTTCTTTTTCTATAATCGTGTCTTCTAACTCACTTATTCCCCTTTCTGCCTCTTCAGTCCGCGAATTGGACGCCTCCAGTTTATTATGTATCTCATTTAAAGCATTTTTAAATTCATGATAACTATTTTTAAGATCAATATTGTTTGTAGCCATAGTTTCTCTGATGTCCTCCATGCTTTTTTCAAGCCCGTCGATTAATTTTATGATTATTGTTATAAATTCTTGTTCAGTTATGTTGCTTATATCTGTTTTGAGCATTTTTTTAGCTGTTAATTCTTCCTGGAATTTCTTTGGAAGAGAGCTCTTTCATTTCGTCATTTTGGTTATCTTTCTATCTTTTATTAGTTTTATGTATTTATTTTTTAAATGTTTATTTATTTTTTTTGAGAGAGAGAGAGAGAGACAGAGCATGAGCAGAGAGAGAGGGAGCCACAGAGGCTGAAGCAGCTCCAGGCTCTGAGCTGTCAGCACTGAGCCTGATGCCAGGCTTGAAACCATGAACCAGGATATCATGACCCAAGCTGAAGTCGGACGCTTAACCGACTAAGCTACTCAGGCGCCCCTCTTGTTAGTTTTTTTTTAAATTTATTTCTAGGAGAGAGAGAGAGAGAGACAGCATGAGCAGGGGAAGGTCAGAGAGAGAGGGAGACACAGACTCTGAACCATCTTGTTAGTTTTTAAAGCTTGTTATGCCCTCTGCACCTGTGTGCGCTGCTGTGCCAAAGACGGCTCTTTCACTGTTCAGGGCCTGTCTGCTCAGAAAGTGTTCTTTGAATGGTATCTCTTGGTCTCTCTTGTTGAGGCCTTGATTATTTTGTTTTCCTACTCATAGTGGTATTTGGGACTCTCCACCATGTGTATTTTGGCTTGTTTCTTGAAGTAGCCCTGGAAAAGAAAACAGAAGGACAAATTCACAGGTAACAAAGCACACAAATGCACAGACAAATTCAACAAACACGCAAACCAAAAGGGAAAATGAAAAAGAAGAGAAAAGAGGAAGGAGGGAAGGCAAACAATAAGAAGTAAAAATACATAAAAAAGAAGAAAAGAAAAGAAAAAAAAGAAGAAACCCAATAGGCAAAGAACGGTTTAAAGCATATAACCAGACTTCTGTGGTACAAATAAATAGCCGGGTGTATGCAGTGCTGGTGGAGGAGTACAGAGAAATAGAAATGACAGAGCGGGGATGAAGCGAAGTTGGAAATATAATGAGCAGGCAGAGGGAATAAGAAGCTTTTTTCAAAGAGCCAAAGAGTGAAGTATGGTTGGAGAAGAGGTGAAAGAAATGACAATGATGCTATCCAGAGAAACTATATAGTCTGATTACTCCAGAGAGAAAGAGATGAAAAGGTAGGTAGGTGTAGAATTTACATCTAGAGAATTGATTAACATCTAATGACTGTTTACGTAAGTGACCAGAATTAATCAAGGCATTGCATCCATGTTGGTCTTCACAGGCTCCAGTAAAAAAAAAAAAAAAAGAAAGGAAGAGGGCAGCTCTCTAGCCGGGATGTGCATGGTTTGGCCCATTGCATCCAGCAGGAGTCCTGCCTTGGCGGTTGTGGGGAGAAGAGTGGTGGTGCTCCAGTCCCTTCTTGAACCAAGCGCTGCAACTCACTTTTTTGGGTGTCTAAACTCACTGTGTTGGGGTGTAGCCAAGGTGGGCTGTGCTCTATATCCCAGGCCAGGCCTCATTTCCAGATCTCAGTCCGCGGACTCCATTGAAATTGTCCGAAATATAAACTCACAGGTGCAGGGAGCCGCACCGGCCTCTCTGGACGGCAGTCACAGCAAGGAGGTGGCAATGTTTGCAGCTCCTACCAGGAGAAATGAAAACTGGGATCTCCTTCTGCTACTATTGGGTCATGTTGGATATGAGCCTGCTGGTATTGAGCAGGCCTCACAATATTCCATATCAGGCCCATATTCTGAATGCAGATACCTCATAAGGAAAAGCATATTCCTGACTTTACAAAAGAGATTTTAGATGAAAGCTCTATGGGCGATTGTCAAAAGGCTCTTCCTATGGGCCTTGCAGATGCGAGACTTAGGGGGCTAAGAACACGAGAATTACAGCTGAGCCTGGCCCTGAGACCAAAGGCCTATTTTGCGGTTAAGAGCAAAACATAGTTACCACGTATATCTTTGCTAATTGGTGAAACATGACAGTCCCTTCCTCAAGGCCTACTTTCTACTTACACTGGCAGCTGGGATGAGGATGGATAAGAGCAGCTAAAACATGACCCAGGGGCAAAGGACTGACCCATTCAGGGCCCCCGTGTTAGTCTCCACAAACAAACCAATTCAGAAACATTCATCCTCTTGAGAGCCGACAAAATACTCCTAACGTATCCATATACAATTTGACCTATATGCTATCCTATTTTTCACTAAGAACATTCTGTTATTTCCTTGGTCAGAATAATTCTACTATTGACATCACAAAAGGCCTCCCATTGTAAGAAAGTCCTTTCTTTGACTTCATCTTGTTGCTGAACCTTTAAACAAAGATACAAAAACCGACAGGACAGAGATGCCTGCCTGGTGACCAGAAAGAATCTCCGGGGCTCTCTCTCTCGCTGACACAGTCCATCCTTCAGGGACCCCTGGACCTGCCGGAGCTGCCTCGGCCCCCGGCACATAGACCAGCCCCTCGGGGCTGTTTCGAGCCTCTCGCCTTCCCTCCGGGATCAAGCCAGAAGCCCCTGCTCCTGTCTCCTCCAGGTGGGGCTGGAGAGCAGGGAGCAGTTTCATCAGGGGTCGCCTGGGACCAGTGCGTCCGGCTAAGGTCAACTGGAGAGCAGGAAACCGGGTCCCTCTGTGTCCCGTCGGCTGAAATATAAACGTGCGGGCAAATCTCTCTCAGAAGTTTTAAGCCTCCGCCTCCCCTCTAGGGATCCAGTGGAGCAGGAAGCACAGAGGCGCGCCGCCACGCATCCCCTCCAGGTCGAGCTGGCGTCGGAGAGCAGGTTCCCCAGGGATCGCCTGGGACGAGTGCGTCCCGCCGAGGGTCAGCCGGGAGAGTAGGAAACTGGATCCCTCTGTGTCCGAGCAGACGTTTTTCTCTTCTCCAGCGACAGGGACAGTGTCTTGAGCAGTTTCGGCCCCTCTTTCCCTCCCTAGTTTCCCCCCTAGACTCACTTCGGCTCCCCGCAGAGGAGATTCCCCTCCCTGTGTGTCTCTGGTCCCGGCCCGATTTTATCTTTCCCCGTTCGCAGTCAGGGTAGAAGGTTTTCTCAGCGGACTCTGTCTCCTTTTCCTCCCAAACTCCTGGAATGTAAGGGTTCCTATGGCTTCAAGCCTCCTCTGTGTGGAATATGGGGGTGAGTGAAATGTACAGAGCTCCCTATTTTCTCCGCCATCTTGCCCTCCTCCATCAGTTCTCTAATTCTTGTATCATGCTTTTTGCCTCAGTTTCCCTCTTTTCTCTTTATTATTTTTTAAAATGTTTTATTTATTTCTAGAAGAGAGAGAGAGAGACAGCGCGGGCAGGGGAAGGCCAGAGAGAGAGAGGGAATCACAGACTGAAACAGGCTCTAGGCACTGAGCTGGCAGTCAGCACAGAGCTCGACATGGGCCTCGAACCCACGAACCGCGAGATCATGACCTAAGTGAAAGTCGGACGCTTTACCGACTAAGCCACCTAGGCGCCCCTCCACTTTTCTCTTTAATATTTCTTTTAAAATATATATTTATTTTTGAGAGAGAGACAGAGACAGAGACAGAGTGCAAGCTGGGGAGGGGCAGAAAGAGGAGGAGACACAGAATCTGAAGCAGGCTCCAGGCTCAGAGCCTGACATGGGGCTTGAACTCAGGAATCATGAATTTATGACCTGAGCTGTCTCCAGAGGCAAGGGAAACAAAAGCAAAAATGAACTACTGGGACTTCCTCAAAATAAAAAGCTTCTGCACAGCAAAGGAAACAAACAGCAAAATTAAAAGGCAACCAACACCAAAATGACATATCCGATAAAATGTTAGTATCCAAAATCTATAAAGAACTTATCAAATTTAACACCCAAAAAGCAAATAATCCAGTGAAGAAATGGGCAAAAGACATGAATAGACACTTTCCCAAAGACATCCAGATGACTAACAGACACATGAAAAAATGTTCAACATCACCCATCATCAGGGAAATACAAAGTAAAACTACAATGAGATACCACCTCACACCTGTCAGAATGGCTAAAATTAACAACTCAGGCAACAGCAGATGTCGGCAAGGATTTGGAGAAAGAGGATCTCTTTTCCACTGCTGGTGGCAATGCGAACTGGTGCAGCCTGCCTGGAAAACAGTATGAAGGTTCCACAAAAATTTAAAAATACAACTACCCTAAAATACAGCAATTGCACTATTAGATATTCATTCAAGGGTGTGCTGTGTCGAAGGTGTACATGCACCCCAATATTTATAGCAGCGCCATCTACAATAGTCAAATTATTCAAAGAGCCCAAATGTCCATCGACAGATGAATGGAGAAAGAAGATATTTACAATGGAATATTACTCGGCAATCAAAAAGAATGAAATCTTACCATTTGCAGCTTTGTGGATGGAACTGAAGGGCATTATGCTAAGTGAAATAAGTCAGAGAAAGAAAAATATCATATGAATTCACTCATTGAGGAATTTAAGATACAAAACAGATGAACCTAAGGGAAGGGAAGCAAAAGTAACATAAAACAGGGAGGAGGGCAAAGCAAAAGAGACTTAAGTACAGAGAACAAACTGACGGTTGCTGGAGGTGTTGTGGTGGGGGGAGGCGCTAACTGGGAAAGGGGCATTAAGGAAGATATTTGTGATGAGCACTGGGTGTTGTATGTAGGGAATGAATCACTGGGTTCTACTCTTATAATCATTGGTGCACTATATGCTCATTAACATGGATGTAAATTAAAAAACATATATTTATCTAAAAATTATTTGGAATTTAATTAGAGAGACTAGCTGAACGTCAAAAAAACCCATGTATATTGTGTTTAAAAAATAGGTGATTTAAAATTTTATTTCAGATAATCATTAAAGCCTTTCAGTATAAGCTGAACTGTGTGTTAGAGGAGTTAAGATTTTTTTCCCCATCACTACATTAGAAGTTTGGTAAAGTTTGATTGCTCTTCTTTATATCCATGCTAAAGATTAGAATGTGCTTAATTATTAGCTCTGTGACCCAACATCAGTTTGTTATGAATGAGATTAAATGAAGAATTTATTCACGTATTTACATTTAAAATTAAGTAAGAGAATGGATTCTTCCTTACATATTTATATGTAAATGTTTTGGGCAGTTGTGAGGACAAAATCTTTAGTGTTCTATAGAACATGTAGGTCATTCAGAGATGGGAGCTAAGGTTGTTGGGACGGTCTAGGGAGTTATTGTCCTCTGTGAGAGATGTGAACTAATAAAAGAGACAGATTAGGTCTCTTCTGGCATTGTCCTCCATAGTCATTGTCCCTGAGGGTTGCCACGTGTGGGCAGCTCAGTGACATGGGCTCATTAAGAGTGTGGGACATCTGTTCCCTAGAGACGTCAGCAGGGGAGGGGACTTGGTTCTCTGTGCCCGCCCAGCCACAGCTCAGAGTCACAGCACCCTCTTGCCTGGTCATAAGGGTCTCACTGTCACACAGGCAGGTCATTGTGTTCAGGAAACCATCTGAGAGCTTGCAATTGTCTTTATCTTCTACCTCCTAGAGGCAAAGCGCAGATCTACGGTACCACATGAAGTCCTATGATGTCAACATAAGAAAGTTTCCTTTTCCTTAAGCAAACGTGATGGTATAGTCAGCCTTTGCATCTGCTGCAAACACTGATTCTACATGTCCTCGTTCCTATCCTCAGAACTGTATTTAGGCAGTAACTTGGAATGGAGGTAGGGAAATAGCTGTGAATCCACAGAGGAGGTGAATAGAGGTGAGTGAAATATAAGTTGGTCTCTGTGTAGCTTTAGGAATTGGACAGTTACTTTATTTTCAGTTGTAATTGTTCTTGAAACAAAATAATCTGTATTGATTTGCATTTATGGTTAATTGTCTAAAATAACTGATTGTGGATATTCACCAAATAGAAGAACTAAATTTAATGGTTAAGATAGACGTCAACAGGTTATTCCTAGACATTAATTCTAATGTAGTACATTCACTATACCTCTGTATGCACGTGGAAAATAATTTAAATATTCATATTTAGTGGTAATAAAATATATCCTTCATTAATAGAACAATAGACGATGCATATGTGTAAAAATATTAGAATGTATTCTTCCATTCCCTCCCTTTGGTTCCTTATTATCTGTGAAATTAGATAATATTTGTCCTCAATGCTTGAAACACAGTGTCAATATTTATACTATTGTTCATTTTGTCCCATAGGAGTTACCAAATTATTTAAAATATGCATGGAGTTTTAAAAGTACTATGTTGAAAATTACAACAGGGAAGTTACATTTAGTGAATATCGTGTTAATGCCTCTTTATTTGACTTTATTGTTAATAAGACATGATGATCCTTCAAGTGAGTATAAATACCAGCCTGAAGAAGAGAAAGGTCGGAGAAAACCTCAGTGTTTACCTAATTAATGAATTAGCCAAATGACATACACAAATGTGTGTGTATGTCTCTGTGTGTATATGTGGGCGCATGTGTGTGTGTGTGTGTGTGTGTGTGTGTGTGTGAGATTGTACTGAAGTGATGTGTAAAGTACACTGGGTCCCGTCGTTCCATCCTTGCACACGATCATGAGTGGACTCCTGTGTGAGCACTGTTGGTGACCTTTAGATCAGATCTTTAGGTCAGATCAGGGCTAAATCAGATGCTCTTTACCTACTGATGCTCTAATCCAAAAGGGATTCGTTACGAGCATGGGCTCCAGCTTCGCAGCCATTCCCTTCTGGAGAGGATTGCGCTCAGCTGACAGGAGCCGCGTTGCAGGAGGTCTGGGGACACGGTGGGGGCAGCTCCCAGCCAGTGACAGACTGATGGGTGCACAAAAGGCTGCCACTGCCAAGGCAGGACAGACCCTGATGCAGTTCACGCTCCAGAGCCGGGCCGTCCGAGGCACTGGGACGTAGCCACAGGAAGCTATTTCAGGTTAAATTCGTCACAATTAAATAACCTCTAGGTTCAGTTTTCGGCTGACTGGGAGGATAAAGGCGCCTGGGCAGAGGCTGTGAGCCCAGCGCGGAGGGAGTACTTGTCCAGCTGGGCGGTGACAGGCCTCGGGCCCGGGGAGGCTCCTCCTGGCAGCTGGAATCAGAAAGCCTGAAGACTCCCAGGAGGCACCAGCAAGGTGGGAACTGAGATCCGGTGTCTCCACGTCTCCTTGCGGAGCCCAACCTCCTGCGGAAAACCCAGCCGGTGCAGATCTTCCCTCACTCTGCTCTGTCCCCCTGCTCTGGCTCATATACACTTTATACCTATACTTTTTCAGGGATGTATCTTTTTTGTAATGCTTATTCATTTTTGAGAGAGAGAGAGAGAGTGTGTGTGTGACCGGGGGAAGGGCAGAGAGAGAGGGAGTCAGAATCCCAAGCAGGCTCTGCACTGTGTGCAGAACACAACGTAAGGCTCAGATTCACAAACTGAGATCATGACCTGACCGAAAATGAAGAGTTGCATGCCTAACCGACTGAGCCCCCCAGGGGCCCCTCAATATTTTACTCTTATGGTGTATTCATAAGACTGAAGCATGGTTTGTTTTTATTTCCTCTTCTGAGTAGGTGTGAGTTAGGGGAAATTCAGGTTATATATACATATAGAAAATGTTATTATGTAAAATAAAAATAAATAGAATATATAAAATAAAAAATGTCATTCTGTATACTAATTACCATCAAATAAACATAACTGAAGTGACGTCTCACGAAATACAATTTTACAATAACAATTAAGAGAACAGGTATCAAATGGGAGAGGTTGTCGCACATTTACACTGTCTCAAATACCTCTTTAATTCACTGTATTAGGAAACTTTTTTGTGCTAGACTTCAAAAGTCTTAGGAGAATTAAAAATGTTCCTGTTAAATTGGTGTTTTTAAGCAAGCATCTGTAGGTAAAAAGTTAAGCACTGTAATTAAACGGTGGTGTTTTCAGGTTCTCTCTGATTATTTAATTGTTTTACTACCATACCCCAAAGAACAACAATAACAACAATGAAAAAGAAGAAAAACCTGGTAGAACTTCCACAAATGTAATACATTAGTTACAAAGGCAATATTGCCAAAATGTCTATATGCAGAACCAGTAGTGAGATTTTGAGTCTAAGTAAATTCTTCAAATAAGTGTATTCTAGGTTATAAATCCTTTTATATGAATGTATTTTGGAGACCATATTGTGTTATATTTCAAAACAGATGAGGTGTGTGCAAATCCAGTGATGCAGAATCTTGAGATACATATTTATAATAACGTCTCTCCCTCTCTGCTTCTCCTTCTGATTCTTTCCGATCGATCTCCCTGTTTTACCTCATCCCCACTTTCTCTAAATTGCATGTACTCTATTTTGATTTCACTAATAAAATTTCATGATTCATCACCTACATGTAACACCCAGTGCTCATCCTAACAAGTACCCTCCTTAATGCCCATCCCCCATCAAGCCCACCCCCCACCCACCTCCCATTCCAGCACCTTCAGTTTGTTCTCTGTATTTTAAGTCACTTATGGTTTGTCTCCCTGTGTTTTCATCTTAGTTTTTCTTCTCTTCCCCTGTATTCATCCGTTATGTTTCTTAAATTCCACATATGAGTGAAATCATATGGTATTTGTCTTTGACTGACTTATTTTGCTTAGCATAATACCCTCTATTTCTATCCACATCGTTGCCAATGGCAAGAGTTCATTCTTTTTAATCTCCAAGTAATATTCCATTGCATATGTATTCCACATCTTTATCCATTCAGCAGTCGATGGACATTGGGCTCTCTCTACACTTTGGCTATTGTCAATAGTGCTGCTACAAACATCGATGTGCCTGTGGCCCTTTGAATCAGCACTTTTATATCCTTTGGATAAATTCATACTCATAGGGTAATTTTATTTTTAAATTTTTTAGGAATCTCCACACTGTTTTCCAGAGTGGTTGCAACCAGTTTGCATTCCCACCAGCAGTGCAAAAGTGTTCCTCTTTCTTCTGGATGTCTTCTTTGGAAAAGTGTCTATTCATGTCTTTTGCCTGTTTCTTCACTGGATTATTTGTTTTTTGGAGGTTGAGTTCCCCAAGTTCTTTATAGATTTTGAATACTAGCCCTTTGTCTCATAGGTCATTTGCAAATATCTTCTCCCATTTCTCAGTTGCCTTTTAGTTTTCCTGATAGTTTCCTTCGCTGTGCAGAAGCTTTTAATCTTGATGAAGTCCAAATAGTTTACTTTTGCTTTTGTTTCCCTTGCCTCTGAAGACATGTCAAGTAAGAAGTTGCTGTGGCCAAGGTCAAAGAGGTTGTTGCCTGTTTTCTCCTCTAGGATTTTGATGGCTTCTTGTCTTAAGTTTAGGTATTTCATCCATTTTGAGTTTATTTTTGTGTATGGTGTAAGAAAATGGTGCAGTTTCATCCTTCTACATGTTGCTGTCTAGTTTTTCCAAAACCATTTGCTGAAGAGACTGTCTTTTTTCCATTGGATACTCATTTCTGCCTTGTCAAAGATTAGTTGGCCATACATTTGTGGGTCCATTTCTGGGTTCTCCATTCTGTTGCATTGATATATGTCTTTGTATTTATTGCCAGTGTCATACTTTCTTATTGGATACAGTTTTGTAATAAAGCTTGGGGTCCAGAATTGTGATGCTTCCACTTTTTTTTTCAACATGACTTGAGCAATTCGGGGTCTTTTGTGGTTCTATATAAATTTTAAAATTGTTTGCTCTCGCACTGTGAGTAGTGTTGGTGTTATTTTGATAAAGATTGCATCGGATGTTTAGATTGCTTTGGGTAGTATCGACATTTTAATGACATTTATTCTTCCTACCTAGGAGCCTAGAATGTTTTTCCATTTCTTTGTTTCTTCTTCAATTTTGGTCATAAGCTTTCTGTAGTGTTCAGCATATAGATCTTTCTCCTATTTGGTTAGGTTTATTCCTAGGTAGTTTAAGGATTTTGGTGCAATTGTAAATGCATCGACTCCTTTATTTCTCTTTCTGTCCCTTCATTATTGGTGTATAGAAATGTGACTGATTTCTGTACATTGATTTTATACCTGTGACTTTGTTGAACTCATTATCAGTTTTAGAAGTTTGTTTTGGGTTTTCCATGTACAGTATCATGTTGTCTGGGAAGAGTAAATGTTTGACTACCTACTTGCTGATTTGAATGCCCTTTATTTCTTTTTGTTGTCTGATTGCTGAGGCTAGGACTCCCAATACTACACTGAACAAGAGTGGTGACAGTGGACATCCCCATCGTGTTCGTCACCTTAGGGAGAAAGCTCTCAGCTTTTCCCCATTGAGGATAATATTAACTGTGGGGTTTTTGTATATGGCCTTTACGATCTTGAGATATGTTTCTTCTATCCTTGAGGGTTTTTACAAGAAATGATGTTGTATTTTGTCAAATGTTTTTTTTCTACATCTATTGAGAGGATCCTGTGGTTCTTATCCTTTCTTTTATTAATGTGATGTATCACATAGATTGATTTGCAGGTATTGAACTACCCCTGCATTCCAGGAATAAATCACACGTGATTGTGGTGAATAATTTTGTTAAATGTATGGTTGGATCCGGTTTGCTAGTATCTTGTGGAGAATTCTTGCATCCATGTTCATCAGGGAAATTGGTCTGTAGATCTCCTTCTTAGTGGGGTCTTTGTCTGGTTTTAGAATCAAGGTACTGCTGACCTCATAGACTGAGTTTGGGAGTTTTCCTTCCATTTCTATTTTTTTGGAACAGCTTCAAAAGAATAGGTGGTAACTCTTCTTTAAATGTTTGGCATAGTTCCCATGGAAAGCCATTCAGCCCCGGACTCTAGTTTTGGGAGATTTTTGATGATTGATTTTTTGTTTTTGATTACTGTTTTACTCATTATGGGTATTTCCAAAACTTCCATTTCCTCTTGTTTCAGTTTAGCTAGTTTATGTTTCTAGGGATTTGTCCATTTCTTCCAAAGTACTCAATTTGTTGGCATATAATTGCTCATAATATTCTCTTATTATTTTTTGCATTTCTGTAGTGTTGGTTGTGATCTCTTCCCTTTCATTCATGATTTACTTGAGTCCTTTCCTTTTTCTTTTTGTCAGTATGGCTAGGGGCTTATTGATTTTATTAATTCTTTTACAGAACCATCTCCTAGTCTCATTGATCTGTTCTATTGTTTTTTTTTTATTTGGATATCATTCATTTCTGCTCTAATCTTTATTATTTTTCTTCTGCTTGTTTTTGGCTTTATTTGCTGTTCTTTTTGTAGCTCCCTTAGATGTAAGATTGGGTTGTGTATTTGAGGCCTTTCCTCCTTCTTTAGGAAGGCCTGGATTGCCATATGCCTCCCTTTTATGACTATGTTTGCCGCATCTCAGAGGTTTGGACAGTAGCGTTTGAATTTTCATTGGCTTCTATATACTGTTTAATTTTTTGTTTAATTTCTTGGTTAAGCCATTCATTCTTTACTAGAATGTTCTTTAATCTCCAATTTCTCATGGTCTTTCCAAAATTTTCTTTCTGGTTGGCTTTGGGTTTCATAGCATTGGGCTCTGTAAATATGCATGGTATATCTTGACATTTTTCTGCTTGTTGAGGGCTGATGTAACTCAGTATGTGATCTATTCTGAAGAATGTTCCATGTGCACTGGAGAAGAATGTGTACATTGTGGCTTTAGGATGAAATGTTCTTAATATATCTGTTAACCTCATCTAGTCCAGTGTAGCACTCAAAATTATTGTTTCCTTGTTGATTTCCTGCTTATGTAATGTGTCCCTTGCTGTAACTGGGGTGTTAAAATCTTCTAGTATTATGGCATTATTATTAATGAGTGTCTTTATATTTGTGATTAGTTGATTTTATGTATATATGGGTATTTCACATTAGGAGCACAAATATTTGCAATTGTTAGATCTTCTTGGTGGATATACCCCTTAAAGATGATATAATGGCCTCTTCATGTCTTGTGACACTATTTGTTTTAAAATCTGTTTGTCTAACGTAAGTATGGCTACTCCTGCTTTCTTTGACAACCATTAGCCTGATAGATGGTTCTCCACCCTGTTCCTTCCTTTCCATTTGTAGGTGTCTTTAGGTGTAAAATGAGTCTTTGTAAGCAGCATGTAGATGCGACTTCTTTTCTTATTCATTCTGATACCCTATATCTTTAATATGGAAAATTAACTCCAGTTACATTTAGGGTGATGTATGTACATTTTACAGTACTAGTGAGCACAGACTGAAAGACCTTATTTCCTATGACTGATGCAAACACAAGGTACATTATTTGATACTTTAAACTTATATACTAATGTACTTTTTGTGATAATATGGAACTAACTTGGTATAAATTATGGAAACGTAATGGGTACATCATTTATTCAAATAGTTTTGATGAATGCCATGGCCATGTTTTTCATATAATCAATCCACCTCCGCTCCTAATATTATTTTTATGATTTCTTTTAAAAATTGCTAAATACGTGGTCTTAACAGGAAACATGTGGTAAGAAAGGATGGAGCAGAAAAACGGAAGTTCCTTCACTGGGTTTATCCTGCTGGGCTTCTCTGACCGGCCTCAACTGGAGCGAGGCCTCTTTGTGGTTCTTCTGATCTTCTATCTGCTCACCTTGCTGGGAAACACGACCATCATTGCTCTGTCCCGCCTGGACCCACACCTTCACACTCCCATGTACTTTTTCCTCTCCAACCTGAGCTTTCTGGACCTGTGTTACACGACCAGCACTGTTCCTCAGCTCCTGGTTCATCTCAGGGGAGATAAGTCTATCTCTTTTGGTGGCTGTGTTGCTCAGATGTTCATCTCTCTAGGGTTGGGATCCACGGAATGCATCCTCTTAGGGGTGATGGCATTTGACCGCTATGCAGCCGTCTGCAGGCCCCTGCACTACACGGTGATCATGCACCCTCGCCTCTGTGCCCTGATGGCGTCTGCATCGTGGTTCATTGGTTTCGCCAACTCCTTATTGCAGACGGTGCTCATTTTCCTTGTACCACTTTGTGGGAGAAATAAAATAGATCACTTCATTTGTGAGATCCCTCCACTGCTCAAGCTTGCCTGTGTTGACACCACTATGAATGAGTCTGAGCTCTTCTTTGTCAGTGTGATCATTCTCCTCATACCTGTGGCACTAATCACGTTCTCCTATGGTCGGATTGTCAGGGCAGTGTTAAGAATAAAGTCAGCTACAGGGCAGAGGAAGGCTTTTGGGACATGTGGGTCCCACTTCACAGTGGTCTGTCTATTCTATGGCACGGCCATCTACATTTACATCCAGCCCAGGAACAACTATTCTCAGGATCACGGCAAGTTCATTTCTCTCTTCTATACCATTGTCACCCCCATGGTCAACCCTGTCATATATACCCTACGGAACAAGGACATGATAGGAGCGATGAAGAACGTGCTCTGTAGGGGCTATGACTCCAGATGACTGGCGAGAAGACCCTTTGATGGAAAATTTTGAATGCCGGAGTCTCTAAGATTTTTGTTGGTTTTTTTTTTTTTAATGTTTTATTTATTTCTAGGAGAGAGGAAGACAGCGTGAACAGGGGAGGGTCAGAGAGAGAGGGAGTCACAGACTGAAACAGGCTCCAGGCTCTGAGCTGGCAGTCAGCACAGAGCCCGACGCGGGGCTCGAACCCACGAACCGTGAGATCATGACCCAAGCGAAAGTCGGACGCTTAACCGACTAAGCCACCCAGGCGCCCCAAAGATTTTTGTGCCCTCAATAGTTCCCCTGACAACTCTTAAGGGAACGTCTTTCATTCATTCTTTTATGCAAGTGAGTGTTCAAACTCCAGGTTCATGGATTCATTGCAGCCTCCAGAGATGCTGATGTAGTGTTCCTAGACTTTCTGCATCATATTAATATTGTAAAAAGTTTCACAAGCTTTTGTTATTTCACCCCCATTTGGGAACCCTATTCCATTTCTAATCGCAAAGGACAGTACACACACCACAAAAGGTTAGCAGTATAAGAATAGAAACCACTAAAACACTGTAATAAATTTTACTATTTTACTATTCTCTAGCAATAACTAAAAGCTATTGTTTATTCTCACAGTTTGATCACGGCTCTATTACAACGTCCGTAATCAGACTGGATCATAGCTTTTTCCCAGAAGTAGGCGGGCAACTGTGGAAGAACAAACTTTAGCTCTGAGAAAACTTGTTAACATCCATCCTGATAAAGCCACTCAGATATTAGGCTATCGTGTAGTGTCACCGTTGTGATACTGTTTTGTTTTGAACACAATTCTTTGTTTTTCAAATTTTTCTTTTTAAAAAATGTTAATGTTTATTTGAGAGAGAGAGAAAGAGAGACAGAGAGAGAACACAAGTGGGAAAGAGGCAGAGAGAGAAGGAGACAAAGTATCTGAAGTAGGCTCTAGGTTCTGAGCTGTCATCACTGAGCCAGACGCAATGCTTGAACTCACATACTGTGAGATCATGACCTGAGTCGAAGTGGGAAACTTAACTGACTGAGCCACCCCGGGGCCCCTCAAATTTTTCTTGTTTGAAATTAATTTGTATTATTTTATTTTTTTACAAATAGTTTATTGTCAAGTTGGCTTCCATATAACACCCAGTGCTCATCCCCACAAGTGCCTTCCTCCATGCACATCTGCTCGACTTCCCCCCACACCCATCAGCTCTCAGTTTGTTCTCAGCATTCAAGAGTCTCTCAGTGTTTCCCTCTCACCCACTTCCACACTATTTCCACCCCGTTCTTCTCCCTCATGATCCTCTGTTAAGTTCCTCCTAATCCTCCTATACGTGCAAACATATGGTATCTGTCCTTCTCTTCTTGACTTATTTCGCTTAGCATAACATCCTCAAGTTCCATCCATGTTGCTACACATGGCCAGGTTTCATTCTTTCTCATTGCCATGTAGTATTCCATTATATAGGTAAACCACATCTTTTTGATCCATTCGTTTGTGATGGACACTTAGGCTCTCTCCATGTTTTGGCTATTGTGGAGAGTGCTGCTCTGAACATTGGGGTGCATGTGCTCCTATGCATCAGCATTCCTATATCCCTTGGGTCAATTCCTAGCAGTGCTCTTGCTGGGTCATAGGGGAGTTCTATTGTTAGTTTCCTGAGGAACCTCCACACTGACTACCAGAGGGGCTGCACCAGTTTACATTCCCATGAACCGTGTAGGAGGGTGCCCGTTTCTCCACATCCTCGCCAGCATCTAGAGTCCTCTGATTTGCTCATTTTAACCACTCTGACTGCCATGAGGTGGTATCTCAGTGTGGTTGTGATTTGTGTCTCCCTGATGAGGAGGGATGCTGAGCATCGTTTCATGTGTCTGTTGGCCATTGGGATGTCCTCTTTGGAGAAGTGTCTGTTCATATCATCTTCTGCCCATTTCTTCACTGGGCTGTGGGACCCAAAAGTATATAGCCAACTAATCTTTGACAAAGCAGGAGAGTATCCCATGGAAAAAAGACAGCCTCTTTAACAAATGGTGCTGTGAAAACTGGATAACAACATGGAGAAGAATGTAACTAAACCATTTTCTCACACCATACACAAAAATAAACTCAAAATGGATAAAGGACCTGAATATGAGACAGGAAACCATCAAAACCCTATAAGACAAAGCAGAAAACAACTTCCTTGACCTCAAATGCAGTAATTTCTTACTTGACACATCCCCAAAAGCAAGGGAATCTAGAGCAAAAATAAATTAGGACTTCATCAAGATAAAAAGCTTCTGCAAGGCAAAGGAAACAATCCACAAAACTAATAGGCAACCGACGGAATGGAAAAAGATAGTTGTAAATGACATTTCAGAGAAAGGGTTGATAGCCAAAATCTATAAGGAACTCACCAAACTCCACACCTTTATTATTTATACAATAAATTTATTAATTTGTATTTATTATTTATATTATTGTAATTAAGATTTCATTTCAATTCCATTGGAGCTAAACTAGTGTTATATTATTTTCTGGTGTTCAGTATATTCTTTCAACATTTCCATCATCATCTGTGTTCTCTTTAATCGCTATCACCTATTTAACCCAGCCCCTACCATGCCGTCTCCTGTGATATCAATGAGCCCACAGAAGTGAAGAGAGATTCTCAGGTTATGTGTTCCTACCTTGTTCTGGCCTGAGGACTGTCATGTGTTCGCATAACAACAGGGTGTATAGTGTAGGGTTACTGCTCTCTGAGCAGACCTTATACCTCCTGCTCATTCAATACTGGATCTGTCATCAGAGTGCAGTCACCCCTGTAAGACACTACTGTGTCTCCTAGTCTGCACATTTCATCACTATTGTTTGCCAGAGTCCTGACCGGACCAGGCTCACTGAGGAGGCAGGAACAGGTCAAAGATCCCTGGCAGCCACTCCCTTTGCAGGTGACTTCTTTTCAGTTGCTTGTTTTGTGACATAGGTGAGGGCTTACTTTCACTTTTGTGGTGTTGTGGCACGTTGGAGACCTGGTGGTGAGGACTCTGGGAACCACTGTTTGTGGACATGTGGCTTATGGGGGAAGGGGAGCTGGGTGTAAACGCAGAAAGAAGAAGGTGAATGACTGGAGGTCAGAGGGTCAGGGGAAGTGGTTCCTGAGAGGGCCTGAGGGACATGACACTGGATTTGGGGAGGAGACATTTACATTTCCCCCCGGGGTACATCCAGCTGTTTTGGAATTAAATTGACAGGAGACAGAGTAACAGGAGAAAACACCCAAAGTTTTAGTACCTGCACATGGAAGTCCAATAAGGAAATTGGGACTTGAACTATATGACCAAAGCAGGCTGTTTTTATATCTTTTATAGGGAGACAATGGACATCCATTTCCTGGGTATTTCAAGTAATCAGACCTTAATACAGCTGTGTTTCAGGGATGAGGAAAGCGCAGAGTCCTCCTGCTTTCCACCACCTTACCTCTTCCTCCTGTTTTCTTTTAAGTTCACTTGTTCATTATTGGAGAAAGAGAGTGTGTGTTTGTGTGTGAGCCAGGCAGGGGCAGAGAGAGATGGGGCGAGACAGAATGCCAAGCAGGCTCTGTACTGTCATCTATGAGCCCAATGCAGGGCTTGAACTCACAATCTGTGAGATCATGACCTGAGCTGAAATCGAGAGTTGGGTGTTCAACCAACTAAGCCATTCTGGTGCCACCCACCCCCGAAGCCCTGTTTCACATACATTCTCATTAACTCGAAGGGGGCATTTGGAGTTCAATCGTCATTCAAGGCAATTGCAACAGTTAATGTAATTATTGGAGCAAATTTCAAAATTCTTTATAAGAAACAAATTCCTGCATGCAGTGGTAAGACCAAGATGCAGATATTTTTCTATCCTATCCCAAGTTCATAAATGAGGTACATTGTGGTCATGGCTATTGCTAAGGTTCTTTCTGAGAATATTGTGATTTCTCTTATTGTGATTGTTGCCTAGATAGCAGAAGCCCGCAGAAATAGGAAAGAACAGAGTCCTCTTATCGGGCTTGAATACCGAATGAAGGCTTTTCTCCTCTACTCCCATCTGTGACGCTTCCAGGTCAAAAAGATAAACACAGATCGCACGCTTGAAAGATCTGGCACTGAGCATTTGGTTTGAACTGGAAGAGAAAATACTCACAGTCTTTCCTTCTCCAGTGAAGTGGTAATCATCTAATTGGAAGTTCAGATTTCTCTTCCGTCTGGAACTTAGTCTAAAGCAGAGCAACATCGTCCACAGACACTAGTTCTGCATGCAGAACCACACCTTCTGGGGTCTAAGGAATCAGAAGCAAAGGGAACACGCACATGTCAGTGGAGGACATTACAATGGGTGTCTAGATAAGAATATGGCATCTCCTTCAAAGGAAGAATAAAAATGTTTGCAGATATCCAACTACCTTTTGGAAGAAGAAAGATGGTCTTTAAAGAACGACTACAGTTGTATGAAATGAAGACATTGGCATGTGAATGGGAAAGTGAAGGTCCTGAAGAGGGGCAAGATGGCGGAGAAGTAAGGAGCTCTGTACTTGCACTTACGCCCATACATCACACAGAAAAGATCTGAAGCCTCTGGAAACCTTATAGAACCTGAGATATTGGGAGAAAAAGGATGCAGAATCCACTGAGAGAGCCTTCTAAAGTGAGTGCAAACTGGGGAAGATAAAATCGGGGCGGGATCGGAGACTCCAGGGTGGGAGGCGATCCCCCTCAACCCTCTACGGGGAGTGAGAGGGGAAAAGGAGAGAGTCCGAGACAGAAAAACCTCTGCTCGGGGCAAGAAAGACTGTACTTACCAAATCCCTGCGCGCCAGGTCCCCTCGCGCCAACTGGTCCCTGAGGGGATTGGCGCACAAACTGCTGCTTTGTGCCGCTCCTGGCTCTGGACGTCAGAGCAGCGGCGCGCCTGCCGCCATTGTCCTCCCGGGCGGCTGGGGCCCCTGGAAGAGCCACGCGCAGACACCGGGCGTCCGCGCCCCTGTCTGCCTGGGGCTCTGGAGGGAAGGCAGAGAGCTAAACACTGGGACATTTGCCTGTGAGCTCGTGTCTCGGGTGACGAGCATAGAGGGACCTGGTTTTCCTCACTCCAGCGGGCTCGGCGCTCCCGGCAGGCAAGCCCCCGCGCATGCGCGCCAGCCCGACCCAGAGCAGGAAGCAGCGGTTCTGACTCCGCCCCCAGAGCGCGGCAGGGGCCCTGGAATTGCCCCGAGGGGGTTGTCTGGGAAGCTGTGTCTAAGGCAGTTTCAGCGGGGCGCGCAGACTGGGATCTGGAGACTGGGACTGGCCTGGGTTGAAGAGCGCAACCAACTTTGGCCGCGTCCCCGGTACGGGGAGTCTACACGCCCAAAAAAGCGAGGTGCAGCTCTTGGTTCAAGAAGGGACTGGAGCACCGCCACTCTCCTCCCCACGACCGCCAAGGCCGAGCTCCCCCGACTCCCGGGATCACACCACGCCCATCTCTGTTTGAGGGCTGCTCTCTTTCCTTTTTTTTTTTCTTCTTTCTCTTTTCTCTCTTGTTTCCCCAGAACACTGACCTGATTAACTCGGGTCGCCAGCTTGCTTAAACAATCACAACGAGTCCATTCTGTAGATGTAAAATCTACACCTACAGACATCTTCATCTCTTTCTCTCAGGAGTAATTAGACTATATGGTTTCTGTGGATAATTCCAGCATCCTTCTCTCACCTCTCCAACCATATTCTACCATTTACCTCTTTGAA
Source organism: Proteles cristata cristata (assembly GCA_017311185.1). Classification (NCBI taxonomy): domain Eukaryota; kingdom Metazoa; phylum Chordata; class Mammalia; order Carnivora; family Hyaenidae; genus Proteles; species Proteles cristata. The sequence goes on from JAESUZ010003728.1 coordinate 327,297, forward strand.
AAAAGCTTCTTATCCCTTCTGCCTGTTTATTCTATTTCCAATTTTGCCTCATCCCTGCCCTGTCTTCTCTCTCTTTCTGTATGCTCTTCAACCAACACTGCATACACGCGGCTATTTAACTATAGCTGGGAAATCTGGTTATATGCTTTAAACCATTCTTTGTCTATCAGTTTTCTTCTTTTTTCCTTTTCTTTTCTCCTTTTTGACCCTTTTATGTAGTTTATACCCTTTATTATTCGCCCTCCCTCCTCCATCTTTTGTCTAACTTTTTCGTTCTCCCTCTTGGTATGAATGTTAGTTGAATTAGCCTGAATGAGCTCCTGCTCCCTGTGTGTTTGTCTGTCTCTTTTCTTTTCCAGGGCTACCTCAAGAAACAAGCCAGAGTACACAAGGTGGAGAGTCCCAAATATCACTACGAATAGGAAAATAAAATAACCAAGGTCCCAACAAGAGAGACCAAGATACCATTCAAAAACACTCTCTGAAAGGATAGGCCCTGGACAGTCAAAGCGTCTTCTTGGATATAGCAGCACTCATAGATACAGAGAGCATTAAGTGGTCTTTAAAACCAACAAGAGCCCGAGAGCTAACTAAAATGATGAAATGAAAGAGCTTTCCTCCAAAGAAACTCCAAGAAATAATGACAGCTAATGAACTGCTCAAAACAGATATCAGCAGCATAACCGAACAAATTTTAGAATAATAATGATAAAATTAATAGCTGGGCTTGAAGAAACATAGGGGACATCAAAGAAACTATGGACCACAGACAGAATGGAAAATAAAAATAGGCATGAAGAATTAAAAAATGCGATAAATGAGATACATAATAAATTAAAGGCCTCCAATGCACGGATTGAAGAAGCAGAAAGGAGAATAAGTGATTTAGAAGACACCATTATAGAAAAACAAGAAGCTGACAAGAAAAGAGACAAACTGATCCAAGAACAGGAAAGAAGAGTTCAAGAGCTCAGCAACATGGGCAAACGCAACAATATCTGTATCAGAGGAATCCCAGAATAGGAAGAGAGAGGAAAAGGTGCTGAAGGAGTCCTGGAACAAATTATAACAGAGAACTTCCCCGACCTGGGGAAGGAAGTAAATGTTGAAACACAAGAGGCTCAGAGGACTCCCCATAGATGTAACTTGAATCGATCTTCTGCACGGCATATCATATTAAAAATGGCAAAATACAAGGACAAAGAGAGAATTTTGAAAGCAGCTATGAAGAAAAGGGCCCTAACATACAAAGGGAAACCTATCAGAGTCGTGACAGACCTATCTACTAAAACTTGACAGGCAAGAAAAGAATGGCAGGAGATCTTTAATGTGATGAACAGTAAAAATATGCAGCCAAGAATCCTCTATCCAGAAAGCCTCTCAGTCAAAATAGACGGAGAAACAAAAACCTTTCTGAATAAACAGAAATTGAAAGAATTTGTCACCACTAAGCCAGCCCTACAGGAAATCCTGAGGGGAATGCTCTGAAGGAAAGGTTACAAGGAACAAAGATACCAGAGACACCACCACAAACATGAACCCTACAAAAGATACAAAGACTCTAAACCCACATATTTCAATAATAACACTGAATGTAATAGGCTGAATGCTCCAATCCAAAGACATAGGGTAGCAGAATGGATAAAAAACCAAAACCCATCTATATGCTGTCTACAAGAAACTCATTTTAGACGGGAAGATACCTTCAGATTAAAAGTAAGGGGATGGAGAAATATATATCATGCTACAGGAAATCAAAAGAAAACCGGAGTAGCTATACTTATATCAGACAAACTGGACTTTAAATTAAAGACAATAACAAGAGATGAAGAAGAGCACCAGATAATAATTACAGGGTCCATCCATCAGGAAGAACTAACTATCATAAATGTCTACACAACGAATATGGGAGCACCTAAATATCTAAAACAATCACAAACAGAAACAAGCTTATGGATAAGAATGTGCTAATAGCAGGGGACTTTAATACTCCGCTTACAGCAATGGATAGGTCAACCAGACAGAAAATCACTAAAGAAATAATGGACTTGAAAGACACATCGGAGCAGATGGATCTGACAGATATATTTCGAACTTTACATCCTGAGGCCAGGGAATTTACTTTCTTCTCAAGTGCGCATGGCACATTCTTCAAGATAGATCACATAATACTGGGACATAAAGCAGGCGTCAATATATATAAAAGAATTGAGATCATACCATGTACACTATCAGATCATAATGCTATGAAACTTGAAATCAATCACAGGAAGAAGTCCGGAAAACCTCCAAAAATATGGAGGTTAAAGAACACCCTAGTAAAGAACTAATGGGCCATTCAGGCCATTAGCGATGAATTTAAAAAATATATGGAAAGAAATGAAAATGAAAACAGGACAATCCAAAATTTATGGGATGCGGCAAAGGCAGTCCTAAGAGGAAAGTACATTGCTCTCCAGGCCTATTTCAAAAGATTAGAAAAAGCGCAAGTGCAAAATCTAACAGCTCACCTAAAGGAACTAGAGGCAGAGCAACAAGAATGCCCTAAACACAGTAGAAGAAGAGAAATAGTAAGATTAGAGCAGAAATAAACAACATAGAGACCAAAGAAACAATTGAACAGATGAATGAAAACAAGAGTTGGTTTCTTGAAAAAATAAACAAAATTGACAAACCTCTAGCCAGGCTTCTCAAAAAGAAAAGAGAGAGCACCCAAATAGACAAAATCATGAATGAAAATGGACTTATTACAACCAACCCCTCAGAAATACAAGCAGTTATCAGGAAAAACTATGAAAAATTATATACCAACAAATTGGACAAGTCTGAAGAAATGGACAAATTCCTAAACACACATTCACTACCAAAATTCACACGGGAAGAAATAGAAAATCTGAACAGACCCATAACAAGTGAGAAATCGAATCAGTTATCAAAAATCTCCCAACTAATAAGAGCCCTGGGCCTGATGGGTTCCCTGGGGAATTCTACCAGACATTTAAAACAGAATGAATCCGAATTCTTCTCAAGCTATTCCAAAAAATAGAAATCGATGGAAAACTCCCGGACTCATTTTATGAAGCCAGCATCACTCTGATTTCCAAGCCAGACAGAGACCCAGGAAAAAAAGAGAACCACAGGCCAATATCCTTGATGAATACGGATGCAAAAATCCTCAACAAGATACTTGCAAATCGAATCCAGCAGCATATAAAAAGAATCATCCACCAAGATCAAGTGGGATTCATTCCTGGGTTACAGGGCTGGTTCAGCATTCGCAAATCAATCAATGTGATCCATCACATCAACAAAAGAAAAGATAAGGGCGCCTGGGTGGCTTAGTGGTTAAGCGTCCGACTTTCACTTAGGTCATGATCTTGCGGTTCGTGGGTTCGAGCCCCGCGTCGGGCTCTGTGCTGACTGCCAGCTCAGAGCCTGGAGCCTGTTTCAGTCTGTGACTCCCTCTCTCTCTGACCCTCCCCAGCTCACGCTGTCTCTCTCTCTCTCCTAGAAATAAATAAAACATTAAAAAAAATTAAAAAAAAAAACAAAAGAAAAGATAAAAACCATACGATCCTGTCGATAGATGCAGAAAAAGCATTTGACAAAATAATGCATCCCTTCTTAATAAAGACCCTACAGAAAGTCGGGATAGAAGGAACTTACTTAATCATAGAAGGCATCTATGAGAAGCCCTCAGCTAACATCATCCTCAATGGGGAAAAACTGAGAGCTCTCCCCCTGAGATCAGGAACACGACAGGGATGTCCACTCGCACCACTGTTGTTTAACATAGTGCTGGAAGTCCTGGCATCAGCCATCAGAAAACAAAAGGAAATCAAAGGCATCAGAATTGGCAAACAGGAAGTCAACCTTTCACTATTTGCAGATGACATGATACTCTACATAGAACACCCAACAAACTCCACCAGAAGCCTTCTAGAACTGATCCAAGAATTCAGCCAAGTTGCAGGGTACAAAATCAACGTACAGAAATCGGTTGCATTTTTATACACCTACAATGAAGCAACAGAAAGAGAAATCAAGAAACTGATCCCATTCACAATTGCACGAGAAACCATAACATACCTAGGAATAAACCTAACCAAGGATACAAGAGATCTGTATGATGAAAACTATAGAAAACTTATGAAGGAAATTGAAGAAGTAACAAAGAAATGGAAAAACATTCAATGCTCATGGATAGGAAGAATAAATATAATTAAAATGTCATTACTACCCAAAGCTATCTACACATTCAATGCAATTCCAATAAAAATTACACCAGCATATTTCTCAAAACTGGAACAAACTATCCAAAAATTGGTATGCAACCACAAAAGACCCCAAATAAACAGAGTAATACTGAAAAATAAAACCAAAACGGGAGGTGTCACCATCCCAGACGTTAGCCTCTACTACAAAGCTGTCATCATCAAGACAGTCGAGTATTGGCACAAAAACAGACACATAGACCAATGGAACAGAATTGAGAACTCAGAAGTGGACCCAAAAGCATACAGCCCAGCCAACTAATCTTTGACAAAGCAGGAAAGAATATCCAATGGAAAAAAGACAGCCTTTTTAACAAATGGTGTTGGGAGAACTGGACAGCAACATGCAGAAGAATGAAACTAGATCATTTTCTCACACCATGCACAAAAATAAACTCAAAATGGATAAAGGACCTGAACGTGAGACAGAAAACTATCAACACCCTAGAGGAGAAAGCAGGAAACAGCCTCCTTGACCTCCACCGCAGCAACTTCTTACTTGACACATCCCCAAAAGCAAGGGAATCAAGAGCCAGAATAAACTGTTGGGACCTCCTCAAGATTAAAAGTTTCTGCACAGCCAAAGAAACAACCCAGAAAATTAATAGGGAACCAACGGAATGGGAAAAGATAGTTGCAAATGACATATCAGATAAAGGGTTGATATCCAGAATCTACAAGGAGCTCACCAAACTACACGCCCGAAAAACAAACAACCCAGTGAAGAAATGGGCAGAAGATATGAACAGACACTTCTCCAAAGAGGACATCCGGATGGCCAACAGACACATGAAACGATGCTCAGCATCGCTCCTCATCAGGGAAATACAAATCAAAACCACACTGAGGTACCACCTCACGCCAGTCAGAGTGGCTAAAATGAGCCAATCAGAGAACTCTAGATGCTGGCGACGATGTGGAGAAACGGGCACCCTCCTACACTGTTGGTGGGAATGTAAACTGGTGGAGCCCCTCTGGAAAACAGTGTGGAGGGTCCTCAGGAAACTAACAATAGAACTCCCCTATGACCCAGCAATAGCACTGCTAGGAATTTACCCAAGGGATACAGAAATGCTGAGGCATAGGAGCACATGACCCCAATGTTCATAGCAACACTCTCCACAATAGCTAAAACATGGAAAGAGCCTAAGTGTCCATCAACAGAGGAATGGATCAAGATGTGGTTTCTCTATACCATGGAATACTACATGGCAATGAGAAACAATGAAGTCTGGCCATGTGTAGCAACATGGATGGACCTTGAGGGTGTTATGCTGAGCGAAATAAGTCAGGCAGAGAAGGACAAATATCATATGTGTGCACGTATAGGAGGATTAGGAGGAACTTAACAGAGGAACAAGGGAGAGAAGAAGGGCGGAAATGGTGGGGGAAAGGGAGAGAAGCAAACCATGAGAGACTCTTGAATGCTGACCAAAACTGACTACTGATGGATGTGGGGGGAGGGAGGGACAGGCATGGAGGAGGACACTTGTGGGGATGAGCACTAGGTGTTATGTGGAAACTAATTTGACAATAAACTATTTGGAAAAAAAAAAAAGAAATTGTTTGTATATAGATTTTGTTTTTTGGACACCACTGATCAATCTTTATAGGAAATCCAAGGAGGCATAAAAAAGTGTCAAATATTACATCCTTTATTCAGTTTCTATGCCAGCGTTGTACCAATTTCTTTCACAGGTCGATGGGTCTATCCCCAATCTTTATTCAGATTTTAAAACTCTTGGAAGAATTAATAATGTACTGGATGCCTACCCATGTGGATATGATAGAACTGAAATACTTGTCTTCTGATGCTTCATTCATTGGTATGTTACTACACTCATTCAGTACTAGGAAGTTGGATGAAAATGTCATCAGACGAGCCTTGGAGCCTTAGGGCTGGCATTATATAATTAATATATTTAATAATATATTATTATATTGACAATACCAATATATGCTTTCCTGTATGCCTTTCCCTGTACTATGTTAGGTTTTGCATTGTAGCTCTTTGACGTGTCATTGCTTTGAGAATGTATCTATCTTTATATATTTACCTATGTAATTATTTTATCATAGGGAATGATGTAAAGCATTACACCTTTTACATAGACTACACATTTGGATAACTCTTTAAATGTTTACTCTGATTAGAATGTTGATAGGGAATAAGCCTACCTCTTTCAGGAATTTAGTGACGTCTAGTTGGTAATGTGTGAAACAGAAATCTGCAGAAGGAAGAGGAAAGTGTTGGCCACTGGATTTTAGAGTTCTGATTCCAAAGGACTCTGCACAGCCAATGAATTTTTGGAGTTTCTGTTAGAATGATATGGTACTTTTAAGCATCTTTCGGACAAAAGTTAAACACTGTTTGAATGGTGGTGTTGTCACTTTCTCTCTGATTATTTAATTGTTTTACTACCACACACACATGTATGTTTATATGCAGAACTAGTAGTGATAGCTTGATTGTAATTGAATTCTTTGTATAAATATATTCCAGATCATAAATTACTATCCCTGAGTTTATTTTCAAGATCATGTTGTGTTATAATCTTAGACATGTGGTGTGTGCATTTCAGTTGTGTGGAATTATGAGATACATATGAAACATAATGAGTCCCTCTCTGTCTGCATGTGTTTTCCATTCTTTCTGGATTCTGTCCCCCTTTTCCCACACCCTCATTTTCTCTAAAGTGTCCAAATACTTTTGTAGTTCTTTAAGCCTACAAATCTGACACTGAAAGACCTTTTGTACCGATGCAGACACAGGCCCATTATTTGATTTTTCATATATTAAATATTAGTGATTTACTTTTTTGTGGTATGTGAAACTAAATAGAAACTAATTGGTCAAATTTATGAGTCCATCGTTTATTCAAATAGTTACTTATAACATGCCATGGCCTGTCTTATAACATGACCAATCCACCTCCTCCCAACTATTTATTGTTTTGAAGATTTCTTTTAAAAATTGCTAAATATTGGGGCGCCTGGGTGGCTTAGTCGGTTGAGAGTCCGACTTTCGCTTAGGTCATGATCTCGCGGTTCGTGGGTTCAAGCCCCGCGTCAGGCTCTGTGCTGACTGCCAGCTCAGAGCCTGGAGCCTGTTTCAGTCTGTGACTTCCTCTCTCTCTGACCCTCCCCTGCTCACGCTGTCTCTCTCTCTCTCTCTCCTAGAAATAAAAAAAAATTTTTAAAAAAAATTAACCATAGAACTCCCCTACAACTCAGCAATAGCGCTGCTAGGAATTGACCCAAGGGATACAGAAATGCTGATGCATAGGAGCACATGTACCCGAATGTTCATAGCAGCACTCTCAACAAGAGCCAAATCATGGAAAGAGCCTAAGTGTCCATCAAGGGACGAATGGATCAAGTATATGTGGTTTATCTATACCATGGAATACTACATGGCAATGAGAAAGAATGAAATCTGGCCATGTGTTGCAACATGGATGGACCTTGAGGGCGTTATGCTGAGCGAAATAAGTCAGGCAGAAAAGGACAAATATCCTATGTTTGCACGTATAGGAGGATTGGGAGGAACTTAACGGAGGACCGTGGGGGAGAAGAAGAGGAGAAATGGTGGGGGAAAGGGAGAGAAGCAAACCATGAGAGACTCTTGAATGCTGAGAACAAACTGAGGACTGATGGGTGTGGGAGGGGAGGGGTGATGGGCATGGGTTTTACATGGAAGCCAACTTGACAATAAATTATATGTAAAAAATAAAGAATTATAAACAATACATTATGGCAATACAGAGAATGGACTTATCAATTTTCACTACAGATATGGGAAAGGCTTCATTAAAGAAGTATCATTTAAACTTGAAGGCTAAGTCTGATTTTGATAAAGTAGACAAGTATCAGAAGGAGGACTGGTAATGCCTATTAGAGAGACCAAGGTCAAAATTGCTCATAAGGATGTTTGAGGAAAGATTATGCAGTTATGTGTACAGAGCGGAATTTGAGCTAGAATTAAAGTGCTTCTTTTGCCCCTTGGATACTGAAACCATCACAGTATAGACAGTTAAATAACTGTAAACCAGGTAGCAGACATAATACTTCAAATTTGAGTTCTTTCTACAAATGCAATGCATCCCAGTTAGGACATGTCTGAAGTGCAAGATAATGCTGTTATGAATCATACATAGAATGTCTAGAAGAATATAAACTAAATTTAACTTTTATTATCTCTGGATGGTACATTCTCTTGTGATATGTGATATTTTTGATTACACATCCTATTTTTTCATTATAAATGTGTGCTGGTAGTATCACTATATAAACTAAATAAATGTGATTTCAATAAAAAAAAAGGATGTGGTTTATCTATACAATGGAATACTACATGGCAATGAGAAACAATGAAATCTGGCCTGTGTAGCAACATGGATAGACCTTGAGGGTGTTATGCTGAGCGAAATAAGTCAGGCAGAAAAGGACAAATATCATATGTTTGCACGTATAGGAGGATAGGGAAGAACTTAACGGAGGACCGTGGGGGAGAAGAAGTGGAGAAATGGTGGGGAAAGGGAGAGAAGCAAACCATGAGAGACTCTTGAATGCTGAGAACAAACTGAAACTCATGGGTGTGGGGGTAAGGGGGGAAATGGGCATGGAGGAGGGCACTTGTGGGGATGAGCACCGGGTGTTATATGGAAACCAACTTGACAATAAACTATGTGTAAAAATAAAAAAGAAAAAAAATTAATTAAATTAATAATTCATTCACATTTAAAAGTAAGTAACTGAATGCATTCCATCTTATATATGTACATGTAAATATTTTGGGCTATTGTAAAGAAAATCTTAAGTGTTTTGTAAAACATGTAGGTCATTCACATATGGCAGCTAGGGGAGCTGGGGAGGTCTAGAGAGTTATTATCTTCTGTGAAATATGTGAACTAATAGAAGAGACGGATTAGGTGTCCTCTGGCATTGTCCTCCATAGCCATTGTCCCTGAGGATTGGCATGTCTGGGCAGCTCAGTGTCATGGGCTCATTAAGAGTGTGGGGCTTCCGTTCCCCAGAGAGGTCAGCAGGGGAAGGGATTTGGTTCTCTGTGCCCGCCTAGACACAGCTCAGAGCCACAGCACCGTATCCTGCTCATAAGGGTCTCACTGTGACACAGACAGGTTATCGTACTCAGGAAAGCATACTGGTTTTCCTCCTAGAGGCAAAATGCAGGTCTCTGGTACCACATGAAGACATGTATGGTCGTTGTGAGAATGTATCCTTTTGCTTATGAAAAATGTATGGCTGACCCAGTGCTCGTATAGTGAAACGTTGCATTTACTGCAGAAACTGATACCACATGTCACCTTCAATCCCCGAACTGTATTTAGACATCAATTTGGAGAAGAGATAGAGAAATAGTTTAGATCCCACAGAAAAGGTGAATAAAGGTGAGTGAATTGGAACTAAGTCTCTGTGTTGCTTTAGCAATTGGTAGTTTTTTTCCAGTTAACATTGTTCCTAAAAGAGAAAGGCATTTGGGATTGCTTATATGGCCAATGTCTAAAGTAACAGACTGTGGAAGTTCACCAATTATAAGAGCTAAATTTAATTGTTTATTACCGATGCAACCAAGTCATTCCTAGACATTTGATTCCACTGTAGTACATGCATTACACCTCTGTATACACCTGTGAAAATAATTAAGTATGCATGTTTACTGGGAATAAAATATGGCCTTCAGTAATAGAAGAGTAGAGCATGCATATGTGTTAGGGTATTACACGATATACTTTCATACTTTCCCTTTGTTATGTGTTGCCTATAAAATTAGATAATATTTCTTCTCTATGCTTAAAACTTATTGTCAGTGTTCATTGATATTAAATATTTATTTTCTCCTTTAGCATTTACCAAAATATATGAAGTATACATGGAGTTTTAAAACGCTGTGTGGAAAATCATAAGAGGAGGTTTCATTTTGTGTATATTCTGTCAGTGCATCTATAGTTTGACTACATTGTTAACAAGAAGAACTGACCCTTCAAATGAGTACAAATAACAATATGATGAAGAAAAAAAGTAGTAAGAATCCTGAATGTTTACATATTGATGAATGAGGGAAATGACACATGTTATGTGTGTGTGTGTGTGTGTGTGTGTGTGTGATTGCACTGAGGTGATGTGTGAAGTGCACTCAGTCCCATCCTTCTGTCCTTGTACATGATCATGAATGGACTCTTGTGTGACCACCATTGGTGACCTGCTCAGATGCCCTTTACCTGCTGGTGCTCCAATGCAAACCCTATTTGTTTTGAGTGTGGACTCCGAGCTGCACAGCCATTCCCTTCTTGAGAGAATTGCCCTCAGCTGAAAGGGAGCCACGTTGCAGATGGTCTGGGGGTCATGGTGGGGGCAGCTCCCAGCCAGTGACAGACTTAGGTGTGTACAAAAGGCTGCCACTGCCAAGGCAGGACAGACCCTGATGCAGTTCACGCTCCAGAGCCGGGCCGTCCGATGCACTGGGACGTATCCACAGGTAGCTAGTTCAATTTATTTTCATTGAGATTAAATAAAATTTAAAACTCAGTTTTTTGGGATGCATGGGTGGCTCAGTCGGTAAAACATCCAACTGCTGCTCAGATCATGATCTCACAATCTGTGAGTTCGAGGCCTGCAGTTGGTCTCTGTGCTGACAGCTCAAGCCTGGAGTCTGCTTTGGATCTGTGTCTCCCTCTCTCCCTTCCCCTCCTCTCTCCTGCACTCTCTCCTCTCTCTCTCACTCTCAAAGCAAATAAACATTAAAGGAAATACAATAAGATAAAGTGATAAAATAAAATTCAATTTATTAGCTAGCATATTTTAATTTTTTTAACGTTTATTTATTTTTGAGACAGATAGAGACAGAGGAAGAGCTAGGGAGGGGGAGGGGCAGAGAGAGAGGGAGACACAGAATCTGAAACAGGCTCTAGGCTCTGATAGCACAGAGCCCGATGTGGGGCTGGAACTCACAGACGGCGACATCATGACCTGAGCCGAGTCAGATGCCTTACCGACTGAGCTACTAAGGGGTCCCTACGTAGGGCATTATAATGCTTAGGTAGTGACAGGTGGAGAGTGGGTATAGTATTGGACAGTGAGGACACAGTATTTCTACCATCACCTGCTCAATATCTCATGGGATCAGGCTCATGCTCTGTTCCACTCGGGACCACATCCTTGCGTAGCAACACTCTCTGCTCTGTTTTCCTTCCCTCACCCCGTTTATCCCGAGAGCATTCCCTGAGGAAACTACACGCAGTGGAATTCCTACTTCACCCTCTTCTTCCGTAGAACCTGCCCTACGGCAGCGCCAGTGTCCATCAGCTCTCATTTCCTGTCTAGTGGTGGCTGCAGCCCCTCATTTGCTCGTCCTCCATTGTCACCGGGGGTCTGTTCTCCTGTATGTGAGGTCAGCTCAGACCTGTGAGACGGAAGCACCATGAGAGCAGCAGCGGTTCAGTGGTAGCCCTGGGGCTGCGGGAATCTTGCCCGCACTTTCTCAGGATTCATCAGGAGCCGGACAGGGCGGCGAGTGTGTGTCAGTGTAGCAGTGAATGTTGTTTATTTGAAACCTCTTAAATAGAGACATTATCTTGAGATATTTTATTTTTAGAATGTGTAGTGTTCATACTGAGCATCTAGTTGTCTGAAAATATGGATTCTTGCTCTAAAATTATTAGAGTTTTGTGTCAGCATTGCACAGTTATGGTAAGCACTTTATCTCCTTATGTGTGTCAACATGAAGCATTTAAACCTCTTTCATTTGAGGCCTGTTCTCTTTTTTTTTTTTTTCTGGGAGAGAGAGAGAGACAGCGTGAGCAGGGGAGGTCAGAGAGAGAGGGAGTCACAGACTGAAACAGGCCCCAGGCTCTGAGCTGGCAGTCAGCACAGAGCCCGACGCGGGGCTCGAACCCACGAACCGCGAGATCATGACCTGGGCGAAAGTCGGACGCTTAACCGACTCAGCCACCCGGGCGCCCCTGAGGCCTGTTCTCTTAATGATTTTCGTAAAATTGTGTCCTTGTGAGATGTCATTTCTTACTGTAAAGTTTTTTGATGGTAATCAGTACTTAGAATGCCATTTTTGTGTAGAATATATATTTTTTATTTTATGTAGTAATTTTTTCTTCATATATGAAAATATATATTTCAAGTTTCATGTTTTCTATGTGCAATAACAATTCATGTGTAGTTCATAACTGGACTTTCTTGTACCATATCACATAATGACAGTCGCTATGGACACCCTTCTTATCTTCTGTACGTGTCCGATATTTCCAGTAAGTATTATTTACATAATTTCTCTCAAAAGAATCAATTTTTTTTAGTGCATTCGGTCCCTTGATGCTTACCAAAAATAGGTGATGTTTCCAGTCTCACACACCGTTGTTTAAATGTGGCAAGAAAGAAATGGAATGAAATGTCTCATTAGCCTTAGTCCAAACAAATCCTCTCTTGGAAGATTGCTCTGTGTGGTGCAGAAGCTCTACGAGGGGGGAATGCGGAGAAGGGGAGGAGGAAGGAACAAGTGACCCAGATCGCAGATCGTAGTCTTTTATTTATTTATTTATTTATTTATTTATTTAATTTTTTTTTTACAAATAGTTTATTGTCAAATTAGTTTCCACATAACACTCAGTGCTCATCCCCACAAGTGTCCTCCTCCATGCCCACCCCTCCTCCCCCCCACATCCACCAGTCCTCAGTTTTTGTCAGCATTCAAGAGTCTCTCATGGTTTGCCTCTCCCCCTTTCCCCCACCATTTCCCCCTTCTTCTCCCCCTTGGTCCTCTGTTAAGCTCCTCCTAATCCTCCTATACGTGCACACATATGATATTTGTCTTTCTCTGCCTGACTTATTTCTCTCAGCATAACACCCTCAAGGTCCATCCATGTTGCTACACATGGCCAGATTTCATTGTTTCTCATTGCCATGTAGTATTCCATCGTATAGATAAACCACATCTTCCTGATCCATTCATCCGTTGATGGACACTTTGGCTCTTTCCATGTTTTGGCTATTGTGGAGAGTGCTGCTATGAACATTGGGGTACATGTGCCTCTATGCATCAGCACTCCTGTGTCCCTTGGGTCAATTCCTAGCAGTGCTATTGCTGGGTCCTAGGGGAGTTCTAGTGTTAGTTTCCTGAGGACCCTCCACACTGTTTTCCAGAGGGGCTGTACCAGTTTACATTCCCACCAACAGTGTAGGAGGGTGCCCGTTTCTCCACATCGTCGCCAGCATCTAGAGTTCTCTGATTGGCTCATTTTAGCCACTCTGACTGGCAGATCGTAGTCTTAAGAATCGAGGGAGAATGCATTTTGCAGCCCGATCTCTCCCTTATCCAGTGTTACTAAGGGGTAATAATTTTCCTGGATTTTCGTGAGAAAAGTAACAATAAGATGATGGACTCTGCCATGGTTATCACAGTTCCCTCCCTCTGTGTTCTCCGGTGAGGCCCTGGAAGCAGTTGTAACATAGAGGTGATGACATTCTTGTTTCTGCTTTAGTGACCAGCTCCTTTGCCTGGGAACAGGTCCGCAGCTCTCCGTTTTGGTGGGGTCTGTGTGTGGTTTGGAATCAAGGTAATGCTGGCTTCATAGAATGAGTTTGGAAGTTCCCTTCCGTTTCTATTTTTTGGAACAGGTTCAAAAGAAAAGGTGTCAACTCTTCTTTAAATGTTTGGCAGAATTCGCCTGGAAAAACTATGTGGCCCTGGACTCTTGTGTTTGGGGAGATTTTTGATTGCTGATTGAATTTCTCTACTGATAATGGGTGTACAAATTTTCTCTTTCTACCTGTTTCAGTTTTGGTAGTTCACATGTTCCCATGCATTTGTCCATTTCTTCCAGATAGCCTCATTTGTAGCCCTATAACTGCTCATAATATTCTCTTATTATTGCTTGCGTTTCTGAGGTGTTGGTTGTGATCTCTCCTCTTCCATTCATGAGTTCATTTATTTGGGCCCTTTCCTATTTCTGTTTGATCCATATGGTTAGGAGTTTATCAATTTTTAGTTCTTTCAGAGATCCAGCGCCTAATTTCATTGACTTGTTCTACTGTGTTTTTTTTTTTATTTCGATATCATTGATTTCTGCTCTAATCTTTATTATTTCCCTTCCTGTGCAGATTCTGGGCTTTCTTTGCTGTTCTTTTTCCAGCCTCCTTCAGGTATAAGGTTAGGTTGTGTATTTGAGACCTTTGTTCCGTCTCTGGGAAGGCCTGGGTTGCTATGTACTTCTTTCTTAGGAGAGCCGTTGTTGCATCGCAGAGGTTTTGGGCTATCGTGTTTTCCTTTTCATTGGCTTCCATGTATTTTTCTCATTTTTATTAAAAACTTTTTATTGGGGCGCCTGGGTGGCTTAGTCGGTTAAGCGTCCGACTTTCGCTTAGGTCATGATCTCGCGGTTCGTGGGTTCGAGCCCCGCGTCGGGTCTGTGCTGACTGCCAGCCTGTTTCAGTCTGTGACTCCCTCTCTCTCTGACCCTCCCCTGCTCCCGCTGTCTCTCTCTCTCTCTCTCTCTCCTAGAAATAAATAAAACATTAAGAAAATAAAAAATAAAAATTTTTTATTGTTTATTGTCGAAGAGCAGAGAGAGGGAAGACACAGAATGTGGCAGAGCTCCATTCTGACCTGTGAGCACAGAACCTGACCCGCGGGCCCAAACCACAAGCCATGAGATCATGACCTGGCTGAAAGTCAGAGGCTTAACCAGCTGGCGCAGATCCCTGCCCATGTACTGTTTAATTTTTTGTTTAATTTCTTGGTTAAGCCATTCATTCTTTACTAGAATGTTCTTTAATCTCCAATTACTCATGGTCTTTCCAAAATTTTCCTTCTGGTTGGTTTTGGGTTTCATAGCATTTTGCTCTGTAAATATGCATGGTATGATCTTGATATTTTTCTGCTTGTTGAGGGCTGATGTAACTCAGTATGTGATCTATTCTGAAGAATGTTCCATGTGCACTGGAGAAGAATGTGTACATTGTGGCTTTAGGATGAGATGTTCTTAATATATCTGTTAACCTCATCTAGTCCAGTGTAGCACTCAAAATTATTGTTTCCTTGTTGATTTCCTGCTTATGTAATGTGTCCCTTGCTGTAACTGGGGTGTTAAAATCTTCTAGTATTATGGCATTATTATTAATGAGTTTCTTTATATTTGTGATTAGTTGATTTTATGTATATTTGGGAATCTCACATTAGGAGCACAAATATTTGCAATTGTTAGATCTTCTTGGTGGATGTACCCCTTAAAGATGATATGCCTTTCTTCAACCCTTATTTACAGCACTTTATTTTAATATCTACTTTCTCGGGCGCCTGGGTGGCTTGAGTCGGTTAAGCGTCCGACTTTCGCTTAGGTCATGATCTCGCGGTTCGTGGGTTCGAGCCGCGTCGGGCTCTGTGCTGACTGCCAGCTCAGAGCTGGAGCCTGTTTCAGTCTGTGACTCCCTCTCTCTGACCCTCCCCTGCTCACGCTGTCTCTCTCTCTCCTAGAAATAAATTAAAAAAAAAACATTAAAAAAAATTTAATATCTACTTTCTCTGATGTAAGTATAGATATTCCAGCTTTCTTTTGATGGTCATTATCACGATAGATGGCTCTTCATCCCCTTACGTTCAATCTACAGGTGTCCTTAGGTGTAAAATGAGTCTTTGTAAGCAGGATATAGATGGGTCTTTTTTTGTTATCCATTCTGATACGCTATGTCTTTTGATTGCAGCATTTAGTCTATTTACATTGGGAGTGATGTACGTACGTTTTTATGGACTTTAAGTCCTAGCACGTACAGACTGAAAGACCTTACGTTCCTACCACTGATGCAACCACAAGGTACATTATTTGATTTTGTATAATAAATATGAATGATTTCTTGGTGTGATAATGTGAAACTATTGGTGTGAACTATGCAATTTTGCTAAGTATATCATTTTTTCAAATAGTTCATGATAAAATTCCATGGCTATGTCTTTACATATGATGTATGATCTGACTAGCCCCACCAAGTCTCTTTATTGGAGATTTCTTTTAAAAAGTGTTAAATACGTGGTCTTAACAGGAAACATGTGGTAAGAAAGGATGGAGCAGAAAAATGGGAGTTCCTTCACTGGGTTTATCCTGCTGGGCTTCTCTGACCGGCCTCAACTGGAGCGAGGCCTCTTTGTGGTTCTTCTGATCTTCTATCTGCTCACCCTGCTGGGAAACTCGACCATCATTGCACTGTCCCGCCTGGACCCACACCTTCACACTCCCATGTACTTTTTCCTCTCCAACCTGAGCTTTCTGGACCTGTGTTACACGACCAGCACTGTTCCTCAGCTCCTGGTTCATCTCAGGGGAGCAGACAAGTCTATCTCCTTTGGCGGCTGTGTAGCTCAGCTGTTCGTCTCTCTAGGGTTGGGATGCACAGAATGCATCCTCTTAGGGGTGATGGCATTTGACCGCTACGCAGCCGTCTGCAGGCCCCTGCACTACACGGTGATCATGCACCCTCGTCTCTGTGCCCTGATGGCATCTGTGTCATGGTTCACTGGTTTTGCCAACTCCTCATTGCAGACGGTGCTCATCTTTCTGGTACCACTTTGTGGGAGAAATACAATAGATCACTTCTTTTGTGAGATCCCTCCACTGCTCAAGCTTGCCTGTGTTGACACCACTGTGATTGAGTCTGAGGTCTTCTCTGTCAGTGTGGTCGTTCTCCTCATACCTGTGGCATTAATCACGTTCTCCTATGGTCGGATTGTCAGGGCAGTGTTAAGAATAAAGTCAACTGCAGGACAGAGGAAAGCTTTTGGGACATGTGGGTCCCACTTCACAGTGGTCTCCCTGTTCTATGGCACGGCCATCTACATTTACCTCCAGCCCAGCAACAACTATTCTCAGGATCAGGGCAAGTTCATTTCTCTCTTCTATACCATTGTCACCCCCATGGTCAACCCTGTCATATATACCCTACGGAACAAGGACATGATAGGAGCGATGAAGAAGGTGCTCTGTAGGGGCTATGACTCCAGATGACTGGGAAGAAGACCCTTTGATGAAAGACTTTGACTACCAGACTCTTTAAGATTTTTGTGCCCTCAATAGTTCCCCTGACAACTCTCAAGGGAACGTCTTTCATTCATTCTTTTATGCAAGCGAGTGTTCAAACTCTAGGTTCATGGATTCATTGCAGCCTCCAGAGATGCTGATGTAGTGTTCCCAGACCTTCTGCATCATATTAATATTGTAAAAAGTTTCACAAGATTTTCTTATTTCACTCCCATTTGGAAACACTATTCCATTTCTAATTGCAAAGGAGAGTTACAGACACCACAAAAGCCTAGCAATATAAGGATAGAAACTTCTAAAACACTCTAATAAATATTACTATTTTAGCAATCTCTAGCAATAACTGAAATCGATTGTTTAATCTCACAGTTTTATCAAGGCTCTGTTACAACGTCCGTAGTCCGACTGGATCATAGCTTTTCCCAGAAGTAGGTGGGCAACTGTGGGAATAACAAACTTTAGCTCTGTGAAAACTTGTTAACACCCATCCTGATAAAGCCATTCAGTTATCAGGCTGCGGTGTAATGTCACCGTTGTGATACTGTTTTACTTTTGAAAAAGAATTCATT
The DNA here is from genome assembly GCA_017311185.1 of Proteles cristata cristata. Lineage (NCBI taxonomy): Eukaryota > Metazoa > Chordata > Mammalia > Carnivora > Hyaenidae > Proteles > Proteles cristata. The sequence continues at coordinate 345,198 of JAESUZ010003728.1, forward strand.
ATTTTTCCAAAATTTTTTGTGTCACATTAATTTGTATTTTTATAGATCTTAAGATTTTGTTTTAATTCTATTAGAGCTAATCTACAGTGTTATATTATTTTCCAATGTACAATATAAGGATTCAACATTCCCATCATCTCAAGTGCTGTCTTTAGTCGCCGTCACCTACTTAACCCATCCCCCCTTGCCCTCCCCTGTGGCGTCAATGAGCTCACAGAAGGAAAGGCAGATTCTCAGTTTATGTGTCCCTACCTTGTTCTGGCCTTAAGAGTGTCATATATTCGCATAACGGCACTGTGTATAGTGTCGGGTTACTGCTCTCTGAGCAGACTCTCTACCTCCTGCTCACTCACTACTGGATCCGTCATCAGAGTGCAGTCACCCCTGTAAGACATTCCTGGGTCTCCTAGTCTGCACATTTCATCACTACTCTTTGCCAGTGTCCTGCTCTGACCAGGCTCCCTGAGGAGGCAGGAACAGGTCACAGATCCCCGGCAGCCACTCCCTTTGCAGGTGACTTCTTATCAGATGCTTGTTTTGTGACATAGGTGAGGGCTTTCTTTCACCTTTGTGGTGTTGTGGCATGTTTGAGACCTGGTGGTGAGGACTCTGGGAACCACTGTGTGTGACACATGGTTTGCAGGAGAAGAGAATTGGGTATAAATGCAGAAAGGAGAGGGTGAACGACTGGAGATCCGAGGGTCAGGGGAAGTGATTCCTGAAATGACTTTAGGGACAGGACACTGGTTTTGGGGAGGAGACATTTACATTCCCCCCCGGGGTTCATCCAGCTGTTTTGGAATTAAGTTGACAGGAGACAGAAAACAGGAGAAAGCACGCAAAGTTTTAGTACCTGCACATGGAAGTCCAATAAGGAAATTGAGACTTGAAAGAAATAACCAAAGCAGGCTGTTTTAATATATTTTATAGGGAGACAATGGACATCCATTTCTTGGGTATTTCAATTAATCAGACCTTAATACAGCTGTGTTTTAGGGATGAGGAAAGCCCAGAGTCCTCCTGCTTTCCACCACCTTACCTCCTCCTCCTGTTTTCTTTTCTTTAAGTTCACTTGTTCATTTTTGCGAAAGAGAGTGTGTGTTTGTGTGTGAGCCAGGCAGGGGCAGAGAGATATGATGTGAGAGAGAATACTAAGCAGGCTCTGTACTGTCATCTATGAGCCCAATGCCGGGCTTGAACTCACAAACTGTGAGATCATGGCCTGAGCTGAAATCGAGAGTTGGGTGTTCAACCAACTAAGCCATTCTGGTGCCACCCACCTCCGAAGCTCTGTTTCACATACGTTCTCATTAATTCGAAGGGGGCATTGGATTTTACACATCATTCAAGGCAATTGCAATGGTTAATGTAATTATTGGTGCAAATTTCAAAATTCTTTATTATAAACAAATTCCTGAATGCAGTGGTAAGACCAAGATGCAGATATTTTTCTATCCTATCCCAAGTTCATAAGTGAGGTACATTGTGGTCATGGCAATTGCTAAGATTCTTTTTGAGAATGCTGTGATTTCTCTTATTCTTATTGCTGTCTAGATAGCAGAAGCCCGCAGCAATAGGAAAGAACAGAGTCCTCTTATCGGGCTTGAATACCAAATGAAGGCTTTTCTCCTCTACTCCCATCTGTGACGCTTCCAGGTCAAAAAGATAAACACAGATCGCACGCTTGAAAGACCTGGCACTGAGCATTTGGTTTGAGCTGGAAGAGAAAATACTCACAGTCTTTCCTTCTCCAGTGAAGTGGTAATCATCTAATTGGAAGTTCAGATTTCTCTTCCGTCTGGAACTTAGTCTGAAACAGAGCAACCTCATCCACAGACACCAGCTCTGCATGCAGCACCACACCTTCTGGGGTCTAAGGGATCAAGAGCGAAGGGAATAAGCTCATGTCAGTGGAGGACATTACAATGGGTGTCTAGATAAGAATATGGCATCTCCTTCAAAGGAAGAATAAAAATGTTTGCAGATATCCAACTACCTTTTGGAAGAAGAAAGATGGTCTTTAAAGAACCACTACAGTTGTATGAAATGAAGACATTGGCATGTGGATGGGAAAGTGAAGGTCTGGCAGATGAAAGCACATGACTGCTGGTCCCCATGAAAACAAATACACTCAGAGATTGCCTAGTGGTGTGTGGCCGTGGATCTGTAGTAAAGTGTTAGGGGATGAAATAGGTAGCAAAGAATCCTTAGAGTAAGTACAGATTCATGTATTTAAATATGCTAACCTTGAACAGATATTCTTTGAAAATGGTGAAGCATAAAGGCAAGAGAAGTCAAAATGGTTCATTGCTCAGGCTCTGTTCAAGGTAGTAACAATTCTCTGTATAATTACTGTTAGCATATGTTATCTCATCCCCAGGGTTTACCCAGGAAGATCGTACACTCATTGCGGAGTGTTTTAGTGCATATGAGGAGGTGTAGTTTGGACTGGACAGTGGAGCCTGCAGGTAAACAGAAGTTGGAAGTTATGAATTCTATGGAATCACCCCATGATTAAAAAAGTTACTATTATATCTGGGGGATACTTTTTATAAGCACCAAAGTCAAAGTACATGCTCTTGGCACCTAGGATGTGTGTATTTTTAGTAACCCCAGGAGGGTCTTGCCCCATTTACCTATTAGCCTCAGGTGAAATATTCAGAGTTAGGCACCCCAGAGCCAGCCAAAGAGGAATAAAGGCCCTCGAGGGGTGATATGAACAAGTAGTCAATCTTTTCCTGTCACGCTGACTAGAGTGAAACAAGCATTTCTACTTAACGTCCATTTACCAACACTATTTCATAGAATTGGCTAACATATTTATGGTAGCCTTCAAATTAGTTTTTTAAAATAGTTTATAGTCAAGGTGGTTTCCATATAACACCCAGTGCTCATTCCCACAAGTGTCCTCCTCCATGCCCATCATCCCCATTCCACGCTTTCCCCCATCTGCCCTCCGTTTGTTCTTGGAATTCAAGAGTCTTTCATGGTTTGCCTCCGTCCGTCTCCCCACTATTTCCCCCCTTCTTCTCCCCCATGAACCTCCGTTAATTTCCTCCTAATCCTCCCGTATGTGCAAACATATGGTAGCTGTCCTTCTCTGCCTGACTTATGTCGCTCAACATAACGCCCTCAAGTTCCATCCATGTTGCTACACATGGCCAGATTTCATTGTTTCTCATTGCCATGTAGTATTCCATCGTATAGATAAACCACATCTTCTTGATCCATTCGTCCGTTGATGGACACTTAGGCTCTTTCCATGTTTTGGCTATTGTTGAGAGAGCTGCTATGAACATTGAGGTGCATGTGCTTCTGTGCATCAGCACTCTTATATCCCTTGGGTCAATTCCTAGAAGTGCTATTGCTGGGTCATAGAGGAGTTCTACTGTTAATTTTTTGAGGAACCTCCACAACGTTTTCCAGAGGGGCTTCACCAGTTTATATCCCCACCAACAGTGTAGGAGGGTGCCCGTTTCTCCACATCCTCACCTGATTCTAGAGTCCTCTCATTTATTCATTTTAGCCACTCTGACCTGCGTGAGGTGGTTTCTCAGTGCGGTTTTGATTTGTATTTCCCTGATGAGGAGGGATGCTGAGCATCGTTTCATGTGTCTGTTGGCCATCTGGATGTCCTCTTTGGAGAAGTGTCTGTTCATATCTTCTGTCCATTTCTTCACTGATTGTTTGCTTTCCGGGTGTGGAGTTTGGTGAGTTCCTTACAGATTTTGGATACTATCCCTTTGTCTGATATGTCATTTTGTGGCTTTCTTTTGACAACCAGTAGCATGATAGATGGTTCTCCATCTCGTCACTGTCAATCTGCAGGTGTCCTTAGAACTGAAAGGAATCTATTGTAAGAACATATAGATGCATCCTGGGTTTTTTTAAATCCATTCTGATACCTTATGTCTTTTGATTGAGGCATTTAGTCCATTTACAATCAGAGTGATTATTGAAAGATATGGATTTAGTGTCATTGTGTTATCTGTAGGTTTCATGCTTGTGGTGATGTCTCTGATCCTTTGTAGTCTTTGCCACATTCCACTCAGAGTCCCCCTTGGGATCTCTTGCAGGGCTGGTTCAGAGGTGATGAATTCCTTCAGTTTTTGTTTGTCTGGGAAAACCTTTATCTCTCCTTCTATTCTGAATGACAGGCTTGCTGGCTAAAGGATCCTTGAGTGCATATTTTTCCTATTTAGTGCATTGAAGATATCCTGCCACTCCTTTCTGGCCTGCCAAGTTTCAGTAGAAAGGTCTGTCTACTACCCGTATGTGTCTCCCCTTGTAGGTTAAGGCCCACTTGTCCCTGGCTGATTTCTGAACTCTCTTTATCTTGGTATTTTGTCAGTTCCACTATGCTACGTTGTGGTGTAGACTTGTTTTTATTGCTTTTGGAAGGAGTTCTCCTGGGCTTGCATGTCTGTTTCCTTCCCCTGATTAAGTTCTGAGCTATAATTTTTCAAATAAAACTTCTGACCATTTCTGTCTCCTCCTCCTCCTCCTTCTTTTTCTCCTTCTCCTCCTCCTCCTCCTCCTCCTCCTCCTTCTTCTTCTTCTTCTTCTTCTTCTTCTCCTTCTCCTTCTCCTTCTCCTTCTCCTTCTTCTTCTCCTAGAACTCCTATGTCACAGATATTATTACTTTTCATTGAATCACGTAGGTCTCTAACTTTCCCCTCATGGACCTGTAATTTCTTCCCTCTTTTCTTGAGCTTCATTATTTTCCATACTTTTATCTTCTATTTCACTGACTCTGTTTTCTGCTTCTTCCATCCTTGCTGTCACTGCATCTTAGCTTATTTTGTGTCTCATTTAGAGCATTTCTTAATTCATCGTGACTATTTCTTAGGTGTTTGATCTCTGCAGCAAGTGATTCTCTGCGGTCTCCTAGACTTTTTTCAAGCCTAGCTATTAGTGTTATGACTTTTGTTCTAAATTCTTGTTCAGATATACTGCTTATATGTCTTTTGAGCAATTCTCTAGCTGTCTTTTCTTCCCGGAATTTGTTTTTTAGGGGAATACTTCTATTTCATCAATTAGACTAGTTTTCTGTGTTTTACGTGGCTAGTAGTTTGTTAGTGTCCTGCACCTGCAAGTACTCCTGTATTAAAACAGTTATACACTCTTCAGGGCCTCGGACTTCAGGAAGTGTTTCTCGTGTGTGTTGCATGCACGGTGTTCTTACATCTTTGGTTGTTTTATCTTAGTAGTCGTTGTGGTGGATTGTTTGGACCTTCCCTCAGTTGTGCTGTGATTTCTTTATTAACATAACCATGGGAATAAAAAAGAAGGGGCGGGAAATTTTGTTCTGCACAAAGGAAGAAATGAAAGGGACAGGAAAAAATACCAGATAGAGGATCAAAGAAACTATAAGAGTGTATCCAGAGAGGGGGGGGTAGGGAGAAAGAATTAGATACAGAAAAGGTATAAGAAGAATAAAGTGCCTGACTATGCAAGGAAACACATAGATTGACCAAAAATCAAAACAGAAACTATGAGTCTATACCAAAGGAAAGGAAAAAAGTGGGGGCAGGGGGAGAGAGTAAGAAGAAAAAGAATGGAGAAGAGAAGGAAAGAAAAGAAAAGAGAAAAAAGAGTAACATACAAGACCACAGGACAGTTTTATGATGGCGCCTGGGACCAGGGGCTGTGCTGGTCTGAGGAGGGGCCAGTCTGTCTCTGTCAGTGTGGAGGGGACTGGATGACAGAAACGTAGGAAGTGATCTGTGGCTTCTGTCCCCGTGGCTGGGCCTCTGGCGCTCACAGTCACCTCCTCGTCAGAATCATATACCCAGTTGGTTTATGCTCCCGGAAATGCCCGCGGAGATGAGAGAGTTCGGGGGACCCCTCCGGAGCCCCGCGGAGCAGTGCGGTGTCCAGCTCCAGCCCGGGGTCCCTGCTCCCACCAGAGCCTCGGGGTCCCACCTGGGGGAGAGAGGGTGAGGGGCCGTGTGTGTGCCCAACAGGGAGCCGGCCGGTGCTGTTACCGCGGACTCCGCGTGGCGTGTGGGTGACCCCGTGCACGACGTCCCACCTTTGGTGGGAGACGCCCTCGCGTGTGCGAGTCCCTTCAGGAAGGAGCTACTTCTCAGTGCGGAACTACGACACCAGAGGCCTGCTTTGCAGTCCGGCCTGTGTGACCGCACGTGTGACCCCTCCAACCCGTTCTGGGCTTTTCCAGCTTTGAGACGGCCTTGCCCTGGTTTCGTTGTTTTCTCTGCCGTTTTCCTCTAGTGTAGACTTTTATTTATTATTACTATTATTATTACTTTAATGTTTATTTATTTTTGAGAGAGTGAGACTGCCTGCATGGAAGAAGGGTAGAGAGAGAGGGAGACACAGAATCTGAAGCAGACTCCAGGCTCTGATCTGTTAGCACAGAGCCCAACATCAGGCTTGAATCCACAAATTTTGAGATCATGACCTGTTTCAAAGTTGGACTCTTAACCGCCTGAGCCACCCAGGCGCCCCATATGGCCTCCCTTAACTAGAACCTTGGACACATCCTTTGACCACTGGACTCAACTGCATACCTTTCTCTTCCCTTTAATGGTGACTGTGTTATAAGTGGCCTCTTGATATCGATGTTTAGATTTGACCGTAAGTTTTTACTGTAACTACAGCCTTTCCTCACACATGTGACTTTATTAACAGCAGTCCATTTTGACTGGTTTTGAACTTTATGAAGAGGGATGAATCACCTTGTAACTTCTATCATTTGCTTAGTACTTTTTGTGAACAACATTGTTTCAATATTTTTCGTTGTAGTCCTATTCATATTGTTGTAGAGTAATATTTTTTATAAAATGCCACAATTCACCCAGTTTACTATGGATGGGCATTAGGTTTGTTTGCAGGTTCTGGTTAATACAAACAGGGGTGCATTGAGTTTTCTCATACATATGTCTTGGGACAAGCGATTGAACATTACTCTAGATCATACTGCAGCTAGGAATGTCAGCGCGTGTCAGCTCCACTAGATTGTGTCACACTGTTATCAAAGTGATTTGACCATGTAAGATGGGCAGCAGTGAGCAAAACCTGGGAAGAAAAGCATTAACAGCAGGTCCATAATTCCCTCTCTCTCCTGGACACTCAGAATGTATTTTCTTTGCCATTCCTCCCCATAAGTACCAGGATGTGATCTAGCTGGTATGGGAATAACTGAGAAAACTCAAATGCAAGAATGTTTTCAGTAGGAGGTAATTTTTCTTAGGCTGAACATGATTAATGAAACCAAAAATTACGGATCTATGAGAAATAGCCACAAACCACCCATCAACTTCTATTTTTTTTTATTTTTAATTATGTTTTTATTTTTATTTTTTTTTGTTTTTGTTTTTTACAAATAGTTTATTGTCAAATTAGTTTCCACATAACACTCAGTGCAACTTCTTTCTATTTTTTGTAGTGATTATTTTCTCTCTCCTGGTAAACTCAAAATCATTTAGAACTTAAATGCAAAGAGAATCAACGGCACCTGGGTGGCTCAGCCGGCTAAGCGTCCACCTTCAGCGCAAGTCATGATCACACGGTTTGGGGGTTTGAGCCCCGTGTCAGGCTCTGCACTGATGGCTAACTCAGAGCCTGAAGCCTGCTTCGGATTCTGTGTATCCCTCTCTCTGCCACTCTCCTGCTAGCGCAGTCTCTTTCTCTCTCAGAAAAAAATTAAAACAACATTTAAAAAATGCAAAGAGAATTGGTTTTAAATGAACTTTACGTTTTAGTAAAAAGACAGATAATATTGTAATTGGTTGAAGACATCATTAAAATCTATGACTCCTCCCTGAACAGTGTTTTAGAGGATTTGGGATTTTTCCCTTTAGCCACATTAGAAGTTTGGTAGAAATTGATTGTTCTCCTTTATGTTCACACTAAAGATTAGCATGTGCTTAATTATTGGCTCAATGATCCATATGGTTCATCCATCTATGAATCCATATGATTCATGTTGATCATGAATGAAATTAAATTAATAATTCATTCACATTTACAATTAAGTAACTGAATGCATTCCATCTTAGATATGTACATGTAAATATTTTGGGCTATTGTAAAAAAAATCTTAAGTGTTTTGTAAAGCATGTAGGTCATTCACAGCTGGCAGCTAGGGTAGCTGGGGAGGTCTAGGGAGTTATTATCTTCTGTGAGATATGTGAACTAATAGAAGAGACAGATTAGGTCTCCTCTGGCATTGTCCTCCATAGTCATTCTCCCTGAGGATTGGCATGTCTGGGCAGCTCAGTGACATGGGCTCATTAAGAGTGTGGGGCATCCATTCCCAGAGAGGTCAGCAAGGGAAGGGATTTGGTACTCTGTGCCCACCTATACACAGCTCAGAGTCACAGCACCCTCTCCTCCTCATAAGGGTCTCACTGTTACACAGGCAGGTCATCGTACTCAGGAAAGCATACTGGTTTTCCTCCTAGAGGCAAAATGCAGGTCTCTGGTACCACATGAAGACGTGTGTGGTTGTTGTGAGAATGTATCCTTTTGCTTATGAAAAATGTATGGCTGACCCAGCGCTAGTATAGTGAAACGTTGCATTTACTGCAGACACTGATTCCACATGTGACCTTCAATCCCAGAACTGTATTTAGACATCAATTTAGAGAAGAGGTAGAGAAATAGTTTAGATCCCACAGAAAAGGTGAATAAAGGTGAGTGAATTGGAACTAAGTCTCTGTGTTGCTTTAGGAATTGGTGAGTTTCTTTCCAGTTAAAATTGTTCCTAAAATGAAAGGCATTTGGGATTGCTTATATGGCCAATGTCTAAAGTAACAGACTGTGGAAGCTCACCAATTATAAGAGCTAAATTTAATTGCTTATTATAGATGCAACCCAGTCATTCCTAGACATTTGATTCTACTTTAGTACATGCATTACACCTCTCTATACACCTTTGAAAATAATTAAGTATGCATGTTTACTGGGAATAAAATATGGCCTTCAGTAATAGAAGAGTAGAGCATGCATACATGTTAGGGTATTACATGATATACTTTCATACTTTCCTTTGTTTCCTGTTGCCTGTGAAATTAGATAGTATTTCTTCTCTGTGTTTAAAACTTATTGTCAGTGTTCATTGTTATTAAATATTTATTTTCTCCTTTAACAGTTACCAAAATATATAAAGTATGCATGGAGTTTTAAAAATGCTGTGTTGAGGGGCGCCTGGGTGGCTTAGTCGGTTAAGCGTCCGACTTTCGCTTAGGTCATGATC